>OX376708.1:16865906-17401873 GCA_947389935.1 Agrilus cyanescens | reverse complement strand
AAAATGTGACAAAATTCATGAAAATGATAGCAAAATCGTTCAGTTGAATTGAAAAGCGTGTCAAAATGAACGACTGAGTCTATTTCATTATACAATTTTACTATTCTTCTGGAATTACGGCTCGATTTTGACAAAAATGTGACAAAATACAGGAAAATTTAGTGCAAATGCTAGCTATAACGTTCAGTTGTATTGAAAGCGTGTCAAAATAAACGGCTGAGTCTATCTAATGATACAATTTTACCATTCTTCTGCAATAACGACTCGATTTTGTCAAAAATGTGACAAAATTCATGAAAATGATGGCAAAATCGTCCAGTTGAATTGAAAAGCGTGTCAAAATGAACGACTGAGTCTATATTATTATACAATTTTACCATTCTTTTGCAATAACGACTCGATTTTGTCAAAAATGTGACAAAATACAGGAAAATTCAGCGCAAATGCTAGCTATAACGTTCAGTTGTATTGAAAGCGTGTCAAAATAAACGGCTGAGTCTATCTCATTATACAATTTTACCATTCTTTGGAATTACGACTCGATTTTGTCAGAAATGTGACAAAATTCATGCAAATTCAACGCAAATGCTAGCAAAATCGTTCAGTTGTATTGAAAGCGTGTCAAAATAAACGGCTGAGTCTATCTCATTATACAATATTACCATTCTTCTGCAAAAACGACTCGATTTGGTAAAAAATGTGACAAAATACAGGAAAATTCAACGCAAATGCTAGCAAAATCGTTCAGTTGTATTGAAAGCGTGTCAAAATAAACGGCTGAGTCTATTTTATTATTCAATTTTACCATTCTTCTGCAATAACGACTCGATTTGGTCAAAAATGTGACAAAATACAGGAAAATTCAACGCAAATGCTAGCAAAATCGTTCAGTTGGATTGAAAGCGTGTCAAAATAAACGGCTGAGTCTATTTTATTATACAATTTTACCATTCTTTTGCAATAACGACTCGATTTAGACAAAAATGTGAGAAAATACAGGAAAATTCAGCGCAAATGCTAGCTATAACGTTCAGTTGTATTGAAAGCGTGTCAAAATAAACGGCTGAGTCTATCTAATGATACAATTTTACCATTCTTCTGCAATAACGACTCGATTTTGTCAAAAATGTGACAAAATTCATGAAAATGATAGCAAAATCGTTCAGTTGAATTGAAAAGCGTGTCAAAATGAACGACTGAGTCTATTTTATTATACAATTTTACCATTCTTTTGCAATAACGACTCGATTTTGTCAAAAATGTGACAAAATACAGGAAAATTCAGCGCAAATGCTAGCTATAACGTTCAGTTGTATTGAAAGCGTGTCAAAATAAACGGCTGAGTCTATCTCATTATACAATTTTACCATTCTTTGGAATTACGACTCGATTTTGTCAGAAATGTGACAAAATTCATGCAAATTCAACGCAAATGCTAGCAAAATCGTTCAGTTGTATTGAAAGCGTGTCAAAATAAACGGCTGAGTCTATCTCATTATACAATTTTACCATTCTTCTGCAAAAACGACTCGATTTGGTAAAAAATGTGACAAAATACAGGAAAATTCAGCGCAAATGCTAGCTATAACGTTCAGTTGTATTGAAAGCTTGTCAAAATAAACGGCTGAGTCTATCTAATAATACAATTTTACCATTCTTCTGCAATAACGACTCGATTTTGTCAAAAATGTGACAAAATTCATGAAAATGATAGCAAAATCGTTCAGTTGAATTGAAAAGCGTGTCAAAATGAACGACTGAGTCTATTTCATTATACAATTTTACTATTCTTCTGGAATTACGACTCGATTTTGACAAAAATGTGACAAAATACAGGAAAATTTAGTGCAAATGCTAGCTATAACGTTCAGTTGTATTGAAAGCGTGTCAAAATAAACGGCTGAGTCTATCTAATGATACAATTTTACCATTCTTCTGCAATAACGACTCGATTTTGTCAAAAATGTGACAAAATTCATGAAAATGATAGCAAAATCGTTCAGTTGAATTGAAAAGCGTGTCAAAATGAACGACTGAGTCTATTTCATTATACAATTTTACTATTCTTCTGGAATTACGACTCGATTTTGACAAAAATGTGACAAAATACAGGAAAATTCAGCGCAAATGCTAGCTATAACATTCAGTTGTACTGAAAGCGTGTCAAAATAAACGGCTGAGTCTATCTAATGATACAATTTTACCATTCTTCTGCAATAACGACTCGATTTTGTCAAAAATGTGACAAAATTCATGAAAATGATAGCAAAATCGTTCAGTTGAATTGAAAAGCGTGTCAAAATGAACGACTGAGTCTATTTCATTATACAATTTTACTATTCTTCTGGAATTACGGCTCGATTTTGACAAAAATGTGACAAAATACAGGAAAATTTAGTGCAAATGCTAGCTATAACGTTCAGTTGTATTGAAAGCGTGTCAAAATAAACGGCTGAGTCTATCTAATGATACAATTTTACCATTCTTCTGCAATAACGACTCGATTTTGTCAAAAATGTGACAAAATTCATGAAAATGATGGCAAAATCGTTCAGTTGAATTGAAAAGCGTGTCAAAATGAACGACTGAGTCTATATTATTATACAATTTTACCATTCTTTTGCAATAACGACTCGATTTTGTCAAAAATGTGACAAAATACAGGAAAATTCAGCGCAAATGCTAGCTATAACGTTCAGTTGTATTGAAAGCGTGTCAAAATAAACGGCTGAGTCTATCTCATTATACAATTTTACCATTCTTTGGAATTACGACTCGATTTTGTCAGAAATGTGACAAAATTCATGCAAATTCAACGCAAATGCTAGCAAAATCGTTCAGTTGTATTGAAAGCGTGTCAAAATAAACGGCTGAGTCTATCTCATTATACAATATTACCATTCTTCTGCAAAAACGACTCGATTTGGTAAAAAATGTGACAAAATACAGGAAAATTCAACGCAAATGCTAGCAAAATCGTTCAGTTGTATTGAAAGCGTGTCAAAATAAACGGCTGAGTCTATTTTATTATTCAATTTTACCATTCTTCTTCAATAACGACTCGATTTGGTCAAAAATGTGACAAAATACAGGAAAATTCAACGCAAATGCTAGCAAAATCGTTCAGTTGGATTGAAAGCGTGTCAAAATAAACGGCTGAGTCTATTTTATTATACAATTTTACCATTCTTTTGCAATAACGACTCGATTTAGACAAAAATGTGAGAAAATACAGGAAAATTCAGCGCAAATGCTAGCTATAACGTTCAGTTGTATTGAAAGCGTGTCAAAATAAACGGCTGAGTCTATCTAATGATACAATTTTACCATTCTTCTGCAATAACGACTCGATTTTGTCAAAAATGTGACAAAATTCATGAAAATGATAGCAAAATCGTTCAGTTGAATTGAAAAGCGTGTCAAAATGAACGACTGAGTATTTCATTATACAATTTTACTATTCTTCTGGAATTACGACTCGATTTTGACAAAAATGTGACAAAATACAGGAAAATTTAGTGCAAATGCTAGCTATAACGTTCAGTTGTATTGAAAGCGTGTCAAAATAAACGGCTGAGTCTATCTAATGATACAATTTTACCATTCTTCTGCAATAACGACTCGATATTGTCAAAAATGTGACAAAATTCATGAAAATGATGGCAAAATCGTTCAGTTGAATTGAAAAGCGTGTCAAAATGAACGACTGAGTCTATTTTATTATACAATTTTACCATTCTTTTGCAATAACGACTCGATTTTGTCAAAAATGTGACAAAATACAGGAAAATTCAGCGCAAATGCTAGCTATAACGTTCAGTTGTATTGAAAGCGTGTCAAAATAAACGGCTGAGTCTATCTCATTATACAATTTTACCATTCTTTGGAATTACGACTCGATTTTGTCAGAAATGTGACAAAATTCATGCAAATTCAACGCAAATGCTAGCAAAATCGTTCAGTTGTATTGAAAGCGTGTCAAAATAAACGGCTGAGTCTATCTAATGATACAATTTTACCATTCTTCTGCAATAACGACTCGATTTTGTCAAAAATGTGACAAAATTCATGAAAATGATAGCAAAATCGTTCAGTTGAATTGAAAAGCGTGTCAAAATGAACGACTGAGTCTATTTCATTATACAATTTTACTATTCTTCTGGAATTACGACTCGATTTTGACAAAAATGTGACAAAATACAGGAAAATTCAGCGCAAATGCTAGCTATAACATTCAGTTGTACTGAAAGCGTGTCAAAATAAACGGCTGAGTCTATCTAATGATACAATTTTACCATTCTTCTGCAATAACGACTCGATTTTGTCAAAAATGTGACAAAATTCATGAAAATGATAGCAAAATCGTTCAGTTGAATTGAAAAGCGTGTCAAAATGAACGACTGAGTCTATTTCATTATACAATTTTACTATTCTTCTGGAATTACGGCTCGATTTTGACAAAAATGTGACAAAATACAGGAAAATTTAGTGCAAATGCTAGCTATAACGTTCAGTTGTATTGAAAGCGTGTCAAAATAAACGGCTGAGTCTATCTAATGATACAATTTTACCATTCTTCTGCAATAACGACTCGATTTTGTCAAAAATGTGACAAAATTCATGAAAATGATGGCAAAATCGTTCAGTTGAATTGAAAAGCGTGTCAAAATGAACGACTGAGTCTATATTATTATACAATTTTACCATTCTTTTGCAATAACGACTCGATTTTGTCAAAAATGTGACAAAATACAGGAAAATTCAGCGCAAATGCTAGCTATAACGTTCAGTTGTATTGAAAGCGTGTCAAAATAAACGGCTGAGTCTATCTCATTACACAATTTTACCATTCTTTGGAATTACGACTCGATTTTGTCAGAAATGTGACAAAATTCATGCAAATTCAACGCAAATGCTAGCAAAATCGTTCAGTTGTATTGAAAGCGTGTCAAAATAAACGGCTGAGTCTATCTCATTATACAATATTACCATTCTTCTGCAAAAACGACTCGATTTGGTAAAAAATGTGACAAAATACAGGAAAATTCAACGCAAATGCTAGCAAAATCGTTCAGTTGTATTGAAAGCGTGTCAAAATAAACGGCTGAGTCTATTTTATTATTCAATTTTACCATTCTTCTGCAATAACGACTCGATTTGGTCAAAAATGTGACAAAATACAGGAAAATTCAACGCAAATGCTAGCAAAATCGTTCAGTTGGATTGAAAGCGTGTCAAAATAAACGGCTGAGTCTATTTTATTATACAATTTTACCATTCTTTTGCAATAACGACTCGATTTAGACAAAAATGTGAGAAAATACAGGAAAATTCAGCGCAAATGCTAGCTATAACGTTCAGTTGTATTGAAAGCGTGTCAAAATAAACGGCTGAGTCTATCTAATGATACAATTTTACCATTCTTCTGCAATAACGACTCGATTTTGTCAAAAATGTGACAAAATTCATGAAAATGATGGCAAAATCGTTCAGTTGAATTGAAAAGCGTGTCAAAATGAACGACTGAGTCTATATTATTATACAATTTTACCATTCTTTTGCAATAACGACTCGATTTTGTCAAAAATGTGACAAAATACAGGAAAATTCAGCGCAAATGCTAGCTATAACGTTCAGTTGTATTGAAAGCGTGTCAAAATAAACGGCTGAGTCTATCTCATTATACAATTTTACCATTCTTTGGAATTACGACTCGATTTTGTCAGAAATGTGACAAAATTCATGCAAATTCAACGCAAATGCTAGCAAAATCGTTCAGTTGTATTGAAAGCGTGTCAAAATAAACGGCTGAGTCTATCTCATTATACAATATTACCATTCTTCTGCAAAAACGACTCGATTTGGTAAAAAATGTGACAAAATACAGGAAAATTCAACGCAAATGCTAGCAAAATCGTTCAGTTGTATTGAAAGCGTGTCAAAATAAACGGCTGAGTCTATTTTATTATTCAATTTTACCATTCTTCTTCAATAACGACTCGATTTGGTCAAAAATGTGACAAAATACAGGAAAATTCAACGCAAATGCTAGCAAAATCGTTCAGTTGGATTGAAAGCGTGTCAAAATAAACGGCTGAGTCTATTTTATTATACAATTTTACCATTCTTTTGCAATAACGACTCGATTTAGACAAAAATGTGAGAAAATACAGGAAAATTCAGCGCAAATGCTAGCTATAACGTTCAGTTGTATTGAAAGCGTGTCAAAATAAACGGCTGAGTCTATCTAATGATACAATTTTACCATTCTTCTGCAATAACGACTCGATTTTGTCAAAAATGTGACAAAATTCATGAAAATGATAGCAAAATCGTTCAGTTGAATTGAAAAGCGTGTCAAAATGAACGACTGAGTATTTCATTATACAATTTTACTATTCTTCTGGAATTACGACTCGATTTTGACAAAAATGTGACAAAATACAGGAAAATTTAGTGCAAATGCTAGCTATAACGTTCAGTTGTATTGAAAGCGTGTCAAAATAAACGGCTGAGTCTATCTAATGATACAATTTTACCATTCTTCTGCAATAACGACTCGATATTGTCAAAAATGTGACAAAATTCATGAAAATGATGGCAAAATCGTTCAGTTGAATTGAAAAGCGTGTCAAAATGAACGACTGAGTCTATTTTATTATACAATTTTACCATTCTTTTGCAATAACGACTCGATTTTGTCAAAAATGTGACAAAATACAGGAAAATTCAGCGCAAATGCTAGCTATAACGTTCAGTTGTATTGAAAGCGTGTCAAAATAAACGGCTGAGTCTATCTCATTATACAATTTTACCATTCTTTGGAATTACGACTCGATTTTGTCAGAAATGTGACAAAATTCATGCAAATTCAACGCAAATGCTAGCAAAATCGTTCAGTTGTATTGAAAGCGTGTCAAAATAAACGGCTGAGTCTATCTAATGATACAATTTTACCATTCTTCTGCAATAACGACTCGATTTTGTCAAAAATGTGACAAAATTCATGAAAATGATAGCAAAATCGTTCAGTTGAATTGAAAAGCGTGTCAAAATGAACGACTGAGTCTATTTCATTATACAATTTTACTATTCTTCTGGAATTACGACTCGATTTTGACAAAAATGTGACAAAATACAGGAAAATTCAGCGCAAATGCTAGCTATAACATTCAGTTGTACTGAAAGCGTGTCAAAATAAACGGCTGAGTCTATCTAATGATACAATTTTACCATTCTTCTGCAATAACGACTCGATTTTGTCAAAAATGTGACAAAATTCATGAAAATGATAGCAAAATCGTTCAGTTGAATTGAAAAGCGTGTCAAAATGAACGACTGAGTCTATTTCATTATACAATTTTACTATTCTTCTGGTATTACGGCTCGATTTTGACAAAAATGTGACAAAATACAGGAAAATTTAGTGCAAATGCTAGCTATAACGTTCAGTTGTATTGAAAGCGTGTCAAAATAAACGGCTGAGTCTATCTAATGATACAATTTTACCATTCTTCTGCAATAACGACTCGATTTTGTCAAAAATGTGACAAAATTCATGAAAATGATGGCAAAATCGTTCAGTTGAATTGAAAAGCGTGTCAAAATGAACGACTGAGTCTATATTATTATACAATTTTACCATTCTTTTGCAATAACGACTCGATTTTGTCAAAAATGTGACAAAATACAGGAAAATTCAGCGCAAATGCTAGCTATAACGTTCAGTTGTATTGAAAGCGTGTCAAAATAAACGGCTGAGTCTATCTCATTACACAATTTTACCATTCTTTGGAATTACGACTCGATTTTGTCAGAAATGTGACAAAATTCATGCAAATTCAACGCAAATGCTAGCAAAATCGTTCAGTTGTATTGAAAGCGTGTCAAAATAAACGGCTGAGTCTATCTCATTATACAATATTACCATTCTTCTGCAAAAACGACTCGATTTGGTAAAAAATGTGACAAAATACAGGAAAATTCAACGCAAATGCTAGCAAAATCGTTCAGTTGTATTGAAAGCGTGTCAAAATAAACGGCTGAGTCTATTTTATTATTCAATTTTACCATTCTTCTGCAATAACGACTCGATTTGGTCAAAAATGTGACAAAATACAGGAAAATTCAACGCAAATGCTAGCAAAATCGTTCAGTTGGATTGAAAGCGTGTCAAAATAAACGGCTGAGTCTATTTTATTATACAATTTTACCATTCTTTTTCAATAACGACTCGATTTAGACAAAAATGTGAGAAAATACAGGAAAATTCAGCGCAAATGCTAGCTATAACGTTCAGTTGTATTGAAAGCGTGTCAAAATAAACGGCTGAGTCTATCTAATGATACAATTTTACCATTCTTCTGCAATAACGACTCGATTTTGTCAAAAATGTGACAAAATTCATGAAAATGATAGCAAAATCGTTCAGTTGAATTGAAAAGCGTGTCAAAATGAACGACTGAGTCTATTTTATTATACAATTTTACCATTCTTTTGCAATAACGACTCGATTTTGTCAAAAATGTGACAAAATACAGGAAAATTCAGCGCAAATGCTAGCTATAACGTTCAGTTGTATTGAAAGCGTGTCAAAATAAACGGCTGAGTCTATCTCATTATACAATTTTACCATTCTTTGGAATGACGACTCGATTTTGTCAGAAATGTGACAAAATTCATGCAAATTCAACGCAAATGCTAGCAAAATCGTTCAGTTGTATTGAAAGCGTGTCAAAATAAACGGCTGAGTCTATCTCATTATACAATTTTACCATTCTTCTGCAAAAACGACTCGATTTGGTAAAAAATGTGACAAAATACAGGAAAATTCAGCGCAAATGCTAGCTATAACGTTCAGTTGTATTGAAAGCTTGTCAAAATAAACGGCTGAGTCTATCTAATAATACAATTTTACCATTCTTCTGCAATAACGACTCGATTTTGTCAAAAATGTGACAAAATTCATGAAAATGATAGCAAAATCGTTCAGTTGAATTGAAAAGCGTGTCAAAATGAACGACTGAGTCTATTTCATTATACAATTTTACTATTCTTCTGGAATTACGACTCGATTTTGACAAAAATGTGACAAAATACAGGAAAATTTAGTGCAAATGCTAGCTATAACGTTCAGTTGTATTGAAAGCGTGTCAAAATAAACGGCTGAGTCTATCTAATGATACAATTTTACCATTCTTCTGCAATAACGACTCGATTTTGTCAAAAATGTGACAAAATTCATGAAAATGATAGCAAAATCGTTCAGTTGAATTGAAAAGCGTGTCAAAATGAACGACTGAGTCTATTTCATTATACAATTTTACTATTCTTCTGGAATTACGACTCGATTTTGACAAAAATGTGACAAAATACAGGAAAATTCAGCGCAAATGCTAGCTATAACATTCAGTTGTACTGAAAGCGTGTCAAAATAAACGGCTGAGTCTATCTAATGATACAATTTTACCATTCTTCTGCAATAACGACTCGATTTTGTCAAAAATGTGACAAAATTCATGAAAATGATAGCAAAATCGTTCAGTTGAATTGAAAAGCGTGTCAAAATGAACGACTGAGTCTATTTCATTATACAATTTTACTATTCTTCTGGAATTACGGCTCGATTTTGACAAAAATGTGACAAAATACAGGAAAATTTAGTGCAAATGCTAGCTATAACGTTCAGTTGTATTGAAAGCGTGTCAAAATAAACGGCTGAGTCTATCTAATGATACAATTTTACCATTCTTCTGCAATAACGACTCGATTTTGTCAAAAATGTGACAAAATTCATGAAAATGATGGCAAAATCGTTCAGTTGAATTGAAAAGCGTGTCAAAATGAACGACTGAGTCTATATTATTATACAATTTTACCATTCTTTTGCAATAACGACTCGATTTTGTCAAAAATGTGACAAAATACAGGAAAATTCAGCGCAAATGCTAGCTATAACGTTCAGTTGTATTGAAAGCGTGTCAAAATAAACGGCTGAGTCTATCTCATTATACAATTTTACCATTCTTTGGAATTACGACTCGATTTTGTCAGAAATGTGACAAAATTCATGCAAATTCAACGCAAATGCTAGCAAAATCGTTCAGTTGTATTGAAAGCGTGTCAAAATAAACGGCTGAGTCTATCTCATTATACAATATTACCATTCTTCTGCAAAAACGACTCGATTTGGTAAAAAATGTGACAAAATACAGGAAAATTCAACGCAAATGCTAGCAAAATCGTTCAGTTGTATTGAAAGCGTGTCAAAATAAACGGCTGAGTCTATTTTATTATTCAATTTTACCATTCTTCTTCAATAACGACTCGATTTGGTCAAAAATGTGACAAAATACAGGAAAATTCAACGCAAATGCTAGCAAAATCGTTCAGTTGGATTGAAAGCGTGTCAAAATAAACGGCTGAGTCTATTTTATTATACAATTTTACCATTCTTTTGCAATAACGACTCGATTTAGACAAAAATGTGAGAAAATACAGGAAAATTCAGCGCAAATGCTAGCTATAACGTTCAGTTGTATTGAAAGCGTGTCAAAATAAACGGCTGAGTCTATCTAATGATACAATTTTACCATTCTTCTGCAATAACGACTCGATTTTGTCAAAAATGTGACAAAATTCATGACAATGATAGCAAAATCGTTCAGTTGAATTGAAAAGCGTGTCAAAATGAACGACTGAGTCTATTTTATTATACAATTTTACCATTCTTTTGCAATAACGACTCGATTTTGTCAAAAATGTGACAAAATACAGGAAAATTCAGCGCAAATGCTAGCTATAACGTTCAGTTGTATTGAAAGCTTGTCAAAATAAACGGCTGAGTCTATCTAATAATACAATTTTACCATTCTTCTGCAATAACGACTCGATTTAGACAAAAATGTGACAAAATACAGGAAAATTCAGCGCAAATGCTAGCTATAACGTTCAGTTGTATTGAAAGCGTGTCAAAATAAACGGCTGAGTCTATCTAATGATACAATTTTACCATTCTTCTGCAATAACGACTCGATTTTGTCAAAAATGTGACAAAATTCATGACAATGATAGCAAAATCGTTCAGTTGAATTGAAAAGCGTGTCAAAATGAACGACTGAGTCTATTTTATTATACAATTTTACCATTCTTTTGCAATAACGACTCGATTTTGTCAAAAATGTGACAAAATACAGGAAAATTCAGCGCAAATGCTAGCTATAACGTTCAGTTGTATTGAAAGCGTGTCAAAATAAACGGCTGAGTCTATCTCATTATACAATTTTACCATTCTTTGGAATTACGACTCGATTTTGTCAGAAATGTGACAAAATTCATGCAAATTCAACGCAAATGCTAGCAAAATCGTTCAGTTGTATTGAAAGCGTGTCAAAATAAACGGCTGAGTCTATCTCATTATACAATTTTACCATTCTTCTGCAAAAACGACTCGATTTGGTAAAAAATGTGACAAAATACAGGAAAATTCAGCGCAAATGCTAGCTATAACGTTCAGTTGTATTGAAAGCTTGTCAAAATAAACGGCTGAGTCTATCTAATAATACAATTTTACCATTCTTCTGCAATAACGACTCGATTTTGTCAAAAATGTGACAAAATTCATGAAAATGATAGCAAAATCGTTCAGTTGAATTGAAAAGCGTGTCAAAATGAACGACTGAGTCTATTTCATTATACAATTTTACTATTCTTCTGGAATTACGACTCGATTTTGACAAAAATGTGACAAAATACAGGAAAATTCAACGCAAATGCTAGCAAAATCGTTCAGTTGTATTGAAAGCGTGTCAAAATAAACGGCTGAGTCTATCTCATTATACAATTTTACCATTCTTCTGCAAAAACGACTCGATTTGGTAAAAAATGTGACAAAATACAGGAAAATTCAACGCAAATGCTAGCAAAATCGTTCAGTTGTATTGAAAGCGTGTCAAAATAAACGGCTGAGTCTATTTTATTATTCAATTTTACCATTCTTCTTCAATAACGACTCGATTTGGTCAAAAATGTGACAAAATACAGGAAAATTCAACGCAAATGCTAGCAAAATCGTTCAGTTGGATTGAAAGCGTGTCAAAATAAACGGCTGAGTCTATTTTATTATACAATTTTACCATTCTTTTGCAATAACGACTCGATTTAGACAAAAATGTGAGAAAATACAGGAAAATTCAGCGCAAATGCTAGCTATAACGTTCAGTTGTATTGAAAGCGTGTCAAAATAAACGGCTGAGTCTATCTAATGATACAATTTTACCATTCTTCTGCAATAACGACTCGATTTTGTCAAAAATGTGACAAAATTCATGAAAATGATAGCAAAATCGTTCAGTTGAATTGAAAAGCGTGTCAAAATGAACGACTGAGTCTATTTCATTATACAATTTTACTATTCTTCTGGAATTACGACTCGATTTTGACAAAAATGTGACAAAATACAGGAAAATTCAGCGCAAATGCTAGCTATAACGTTCAGTTGTATTGAAAGCGTGTCAAAATAAACGGCTGAGTCTATCTCATTATACAATTTTACCATTCTTTGGAATTACGACTCGATTTTGTCAGAAATGTGACAAAATTCATGCAAATTCAACGCAAATGCTAGCAAAATCGTTCAGTTGTATTGAAAGCGTGTCAAAATAAACGGCTGAGTCTATCTAATGATACAATTTTACCATTCTTCTGCAATAACGACTCGATTTTGTCAAAAATGTGACAAAATTCATGAAAATGATAGCAAAATCGTTCAGTTGAATTGAAAAGCGTGTCAAAATGAACGACTGAGTCTATTTCATTATACAATTTTACTATTCTTCTGGAATTACGACTCGATTTTGACAAAAATGTGACAAAATACAGGAAAATTCAGCGCAAATGCTAGCTATAACATTCAGTTGTACTGAAAGCGTGTCAAAATAAACGACTGAGTCTATCTAATGATACAATTTTACCATTCTTCTGCAATAACGACTCGATTTTGTCAAAAATGTGACAAAATTCATGAAAATGATAGCAAAATCGTTCAGTTGAATTGAAAAGCGTGTCAAAATGAACGACTGAGTCTATTTCATTATACAATTTTACTATTCTTCTGGAATTACAGCTCGATTTTGACAAAAATGTGACAAAATACAGGAAAATTTAGTGCAAATGCTAGCTATAACGTTCAGTTGTATTGAAAGCGTGTCAAAATAAACGGCTGAGTCTATCTAATGATACAATTTTACCATTCTTCTGCAATAACGACTCGATTTTGTCAAAAATGTGACAAAATTCATGAAAATGATGGCAAAATCGTTCAGTTGAATTGAAAAGCGTGTCAAAATGAACGACTGAGTCTATATTATTATACAATTTTACCATTCTTTTGCAATAACGACTCGATTTTGTCAAAAATGTGACAAAATACAGGAAAATTCAGCGCAAATGCTAGCTATAACGTTCAGTTGTATTGAAAGCGTGTCAAAATAAACGGCTGAGTATCTCATTATACAATTTTACCATTCTTTGGAATTACGACTCGATTTTGTCAGAAATGTGACAAAATTCATGCAAATTCAACGCAAATGCTAGCAAAATCGTTCAGTTGTATTGAAAGCGTGTCAAAATAAACGGCTGAGTCTATCTCATTATACAATATTACCATTCTTCTGGAATTACGACTCGATTTTGACAAAAATGTGACAAAATACAGGAAAATTCAACGCAAATGCTAGCAAAATCGTTCAGTTGTATTGAAAGCGTGTCAACATAAACGGCTGAGTCTATTTTATTATTCAATTTTACCATTCTGCAATAACGACTCGATTTGGTCAAAAATGTGACAAAATACAGGAAAATTCAACGCAAATGCTAGCAAAATCGTTCAGTTGGATTGAAAGCGTGTCAAAATAAACGGCTGAGTCTATTTTATTATACAATTTTACCATTCTTTTGCAATAACGACTCGATTTAGACAAAAATGTGAGAAAATACAGGAAAATTCAGCGCAAATGCTAGCTATAACGTTCAGTTGTATTGAAAGCGTGTCAAAATAAACGGCTGAGTCTATCTAATGATACAATTTTACCATTCTTCTGCAATAACGACTCGATTTTGTCAAAAATGTGACAAAATTCATGAAAATGATAGCAAAATCGTTCAGTTGAATTGAAAAGCGTGTCAAAATGAACGACTGAGTCTATTTTATTATACAATTTTACCATTCTTTTGCAATAACGACTCGATTTTGTCAAAAATGTGACAAAATACAGGAAAATTCAGCGCAAATGCTAGCTATAACGTTCAGTTGTATTGAAAGCGTGTCAAAATAAACGGCTGAGTCTATCTCATTATACAATTTTACCATTCTTTGGAATTACGACTCGATTTTGTCAGAAATGTGACAAAATTCATGCAAATTCAACGCAAATGCTAGCAAAATCGTTCAGTTGTATTGAAAGCGTGTCAAAATAAACGGCTGAGTCTATCTCATTATACAATTTTACCATTCTTCTGCAAAAACGACTCGATTTGGTAAAAAATGTGACAAAATACAGGAAAATTCAGCGCAAATGCTAGCTATAACGTTCAGTTGTATTGAAAGCTTGTCAAAATAAACGGCTGAGTCTATCTAATAATACAATTTTACCATTCTTCTGCAATAACGACTCGATTTTGTCAAAAATGTGACAAAATTCATGAAAATGATAGCAAAATCGTTCAGTTGAATTGAAAAGCGTGTCAAAATGAACGACTGAGTCTATTTCATGATACAATTTTACTATTCTTCTGGAATTACGACTCGATTTTGACAAAAATGTGACAAAATACAGGAAAATTTAGTGCAAATGCTAGCTATAACGTTCAGTTGTATTGAAAGCGTGTCAAAATAAACGGCTGAGTCTATCTAATGATACAATTTTACCATTCTTCTGCAATAACGACTCGATTTTGTCAAAAATGTGACAAAATTCATGAAAATGATAGCAAAATCGTTCAGTTGAATTGAAAAGCGTGTCAAAATGAACGACTGAGTCTATTTTATTATACAATTTTACCATTCTTTTGCAATAACGACTCGATTTTGTCAAAAATGTGACAAAATACAGGAAAATTCAGCGCAAATGCTAGCTATAACGTTCAGTTGTATTGAAAGCGTGTCAAAATAAACGGCTGAGTCTATCTCATTATACAATTTTACCATTCTTTGGAATTACGACTCGATTTTGTCAGAAATGTGACAAAATTCATGCAAATTCAACGCAAATGCTAGCAAAATCGTTCAGTTGTATTGAAAGCGTGTCAAAATAAACGGCTGAGTCTATCTCATTATACAATTTTACCATTCTTCTGCAAAAACGACTCGATTTGGTAAAAAATGTGACAAAATACAGGAAAATTCAGCGCAAATGCTAGCTATAACGTTCAGTTGTATTGAAAGCTTGTCAAAATAAACGGCTGAGTCTATCTAATAATACAATTTTACCATTCTTCTGCAATAACGACTCGATTTTGTCAAAAATGTGACAAAATTCATGAAAATGATAGCAAAATCGTTCAGTTGAATTGAAAAGCGTGTCAAAATGAACGACTGAGTCTATTTCATTATACAATTTTACTATTCTTCTGGAATTACGACTCGATTTTGTCAAAAATGTGACAAAATACAGGAAAATTTAACGCAAATATCGTTCAGTTGTATTGAAAGCGTGTCAACGTAAACGGCTGAGTCTATCTCATTATACAATTTTACCATTCTTCTGCAATAACGACTCGATTTTGTCAAGAATGTGACCAAATACATGAAAATAGAACGCAAATGCTGGCAAAATCGTTCAGTTGTATTGAAAAGCGTGTCAAAATGAAGGACTCAGTCTATTTTATTAGACAATTTTACCATTCTTTTGCAATAACGACTCGATTTTGTCAAAAATGTGACAAAATACAGGAAAATTCAACGTAAATGCTAGCAAAATCGTTCAGTTGTATTGAAAGCGTGTCAAAATAAACGGCTGAGTCTATCTAATGATACAATTTTACCATTCTTCTGCAATAACGACTCGATTTTGTCAAAAATGTGACAAAATTCATGAAAATGATAGCAAAATCGTTCAGTTGAATTGAAAAGCGTGTCAAAATGAACGACTGAGTCTATTTCATTATACAATTTTACCATTCTTCTGGAATTACGGCTCGATTTTGACAAAAATGTGACAAAATACAGGAAAATTTAGTGCAAATGCTAGCTATAACGTTCAGTTGTATTGAAAGCGTGTCAAAATAAACGGCTGAGTCTATCTAATGATACAATTTTACCATTCTTCTGCAATAACGACTCGATTTTGTCAAAAATGTGACAAAATTCATGAAAATGATGGCAAAATCGTTCAGTTGAATTGAAAAGCGTGTCAAAATGAACGACTGAGTCTATATTATTATACAATTTTACCATTCTTTTGCAATAACGACTCGATTTTGTCAAAAATGTGACAAAATACAGGAAAATTCAGCGCAAATGCTAGCTATAACGTTCAGTTGTATTGAAAGCGTGTCAAAATAAACGGCTGAGTCTATCTCATTATACAATTTTACCATTCTTTGGAATTACGACTCGATTTTGTCAGAAATGTGACAAAATTCATGCAAATTCAACGCAAATGCTAGCAAAATCGTTCAGTTGTATTGAAAGCGTGTCAAAATAAACGGCTGAGTCTATCTCATTATACAATATTACCATTCTTCTGCAAAAACGACTCGATTTGGTAAAAAATGTGACAAAATACAGGAAAATTCAACGCAAATGCTAGCAAAATCGTTCAGTTGTATTGAAAGCGTGTCAAAATAAACGGCTGAGTCTATTTTATTATTCAATTTTACCATTCTTCTGCAATAACGACTCGATTTGGTCAAAAATGTGACAAAATACAGGAAAATTCAACGCAAATGCTAGCAAAATCGTTCAGTTGGATTGAAAGCGTGTCAAAATAAACGGCTGAGTCTATTTTATTATACAATTTTACCATTCTTTTGCAATAACGACTCGATTTAGACAAAAATGTGAGAAAATACAGGAAAATTCAGCGCAAATGCTAGCTATAACGTTCAGTTGTATTGAAAGCGTGTCAAAATAAACGGCTGAGTCTATCTAATGATACAATTTTACCATTCTTCTGCAATAACGACTCGATTTTGTCAAAAATGTGACAAAATTCATGAAAATGATAGCAAAATCGTTCAGTTGAATTGAAAAGCGTGTCAAAATGAACGACTGAGTCTATTTTATTATACAATTTTACCATTCTTTTGCAATAACGACTCGATTTTGTCAAAAATGTGACAAAATACAGGAAAATTCAGCGCAAATGCTAGCTATAACGTTCAGTTGTATTGAAAGCGTGTCAAAATAAACGGCTGAGTCTATCTCATTATACAATTTTACCATTCTTTGGAATTACGACTCGATTTTGTCAGAAATGTGACAAAATTCATGCAAATTCAACGCAAATGCTAGCAAAATCGTTCAGTTGTATTGAAAGCGTGTCAAAATAAACGGCTGAGTCTATCTCATTATACAATTTTACCATTCTTCTGCAATAACGACTCGATTTTGTCAAAAATGTGACAAAATTCATGAAAATGATAGCAAAATCGTTCAGTTGAATTGAAAAGCGTGTCAAAATGAACGACTGAGTCTATTTCATTATACAATTTTACTATTCTTCTGGAATTACGACTCGATTTTGTCAAAAATGTGACAAAATACAGGAAAATTTAACGCAAATATCGTTCAGTTGTATTGAAAGCGTGTCAACGTAAACGGCTGAGTCTATCTCATTATACAATTTTACCATTCTTCTGCAATAACGACTCGATTTTGTCAAGAATGTGACCAAATACATGAAAATAGAACGCAAATGCTGGCAAAATCGTTCAGTTGTATTGAAAAGCGTGTCAAAATGAAGGACTCAGTCTATTTTATTAGACAATTTTACCATTCTTTTGCAATAACGACTCGATTTTGTCAAAAATGTGACAAAATACAGGAAAATTCAACGTAAATGCTAGCAAAATCGTTCAGTTGTATTGAAAGCGTGTCAAAATAAACGGCTGAGTCTATCTAATGATACAATTTTACCATTCTTCTGCAATAACGACTCGATTTTGTCAAAAATGTGACAAAATTCATGAAAATGATAGCAAAATCGTTCAGTTGAATTGAAAAGCGTGTCAAAATGAACGACTGAGTCTATTTCATTATACAATTTTACCATTCTTCTGGAATTACGGCTCGATTTTGACAAAAATGTGACAAAATACAGGAAAATTTAGTGCAAATGCTAGCTATAACGTTCAGTTGTATTGAAAGCGTGTCAAAATAAACGGCTGAGTCTATCTAATGATACAATTTTACCATTCTTCTGCAATAACGACTCGATTTTGTCAAAAATGTGACAAAATTCATGAAAATGATGGCAAAATCGTTCAGTTGAATTGAAAAGCGTGTCAAAATGAACGACTGAGTCTATATTATTATACAATTTTACCATTCTTTTGCAATAACGACTCGATTTTGTCAAAAATGTGACAAAATACAGGAAAATTCAGCGCAAATGCTAGCTATAACGTTCAGTTGTATTGAAAGCGTGTCAAAATAAACGGCTGAGTCTATCTCATTATACAATTTTACCATTCTTTGGAATTACGACTCGATTTTGTCAGAAATGTGACAAAATTCATGCAAATTCAACGCAAATGCTAGCAAAATCGTTCAGTTGTATTGAAAGCGTGTCAAAATAAACGGCTGAGTCTATCTCATTATACAATATTACCATTCTTCTGCAAAAACGACTCGATTTGGTAAAAAATGTGACAAAATACAGGAAAATTCAACGCAAATGCTAGCAAAATCGTTCAGTTGTATTGAAAGCGTGTCAAAATAAACGGCTGAGTCTATTTTATTATTCAATTTTACCATTCTTCTGCAATAACGACTCGATTTGGTCAAAAATGTGACAAAATACAGGAAAATTCAACGCAAATGCTAGCAAAATCGTTCAGTTGGATTGAAAGCGTGTCAAAATAAACGGCTGAGTCTATTTTATTATACAATTTTACCATTCTTTTGCAATAACGACTCGATTTAGACA
Source organism: Agrilus cyanescens (assembly GCA_947389935.1). NCBI lineage: Eukaryota > Metazoa > Arthropoda > Insecta > Coleoptera > Buprestidae > Agrilus > Agrilus cyanescens. Next base: position 17,382,725 of record OX376708.1, on the reverse strand, counting down.
AAAATGTGAGAAAATACAGGAAAATTCAGCGCAAATGCTAGCTATAACGTTCAGTTGTATTGAAAGCGTGTCAAAATAAACGGCTGAGTCTATCTAATGATACAATTTTACCATTCTTCTGCAATAACGACTCGATTTTGTCAAAAATGTGACAAAATTCATGAAAATGATAGCAAAATCGTTCAGTTGAATTGAAAAGCGTGTCAAAATGAACGACTGAGTCTATTTTATTATACAATTTTACCATTCTTTTGCAATAACGACTCGATTTTGTCAAAAATGTGACAAAATACAGGAAAATTCAGCGCAAATGCTAGCTATAACGTTCAGTTGTATTGAAAGCGTGTCAAAATAAACGGCTGAGTCTATCTCATTATACAATTTTACCATTCTTTGGAATTACGACTCGATTTTGTCAGAAATGTGACAAAATTCATGCAAATTCAACGCAAATGCTAGCAAAATCGTTCAGTTGTATTGAAAGCGTGTCAAAATAAACGGCTGAGTCTATCTCATTATACAATTTTACCATTCTTCTGCAAAAACGACTCGATTTGGTAAAAAATGTGACAAAATACAGGAAAATTCAGCGCAAATGCTAGCTATAACGTTCAGTTGTATTGAAAGCTTGTCAAAATAAACGGCTGAGTCTATCTAATAATACAATTTTACCATTCTTCTGCAATAACGACTCGATTTTGTCAAAAATGTGACAAAATTCATGAAAATGATAGCAAAATCGTTCAGTTGAATTGAAAAGCGTGTCAAAATGAACGACTGAGTCTATTTCATTATACAATTTTACTATTCTTCTGGAATTACGACTCGATTTTGACAAAAATGTGACAAAATACAGGAAAATTTAGTGCAAATGCTAGCTATAACGTTCAGTTGTATTGAAAGCGTGTCAAAATAAACGGCTGAGTCTATCTAATGATACAATTTTACCATTCTTCTGCAATAACGACTCGATATTGTCAAAAATGTGACAAAATTCATGAAAATGATGGCAAAATCGTTCAGTTGAATTGAAAAGCGTGTCAAAATGAACGACTGAGTCTATTTTATTATACAATTTTACCATTCTTTTGCAATAACGACTCGATTTTGTCAAAAATGTGACAAAATACAGGAAAATTCAGCGCAAATGCTAGCTATAACGTTCAGTTGTATTGAAAGCGTGTCAAAATAAACGGCTGAGTCTATCTCATTATACAATTTTACCATTCTTTGGAATTACGACTCGATTTTGTCAGAAATGTGACAAAATTCATGCAAATTCAACGCAAATGCTAGCAAAATCGTTCAGTTGTATTGAAAGCGTGTCAAAATAAACGGCTGAGTCTATCTAATGATACAATTTTACCATTCTTCTGCAATAACGACTCGATTTTGTCAAAAATGTGACAAAATTCATGAAAATGATAGCAAAATCGTTCAGTTGAATTGAAAAGCGTGTCAAAATGAACGACTGAGTCTATTTCATTATACAATTTTACTATTCTTCTGGAATTACGACTCGATTTTGACAAAAATGTGACAAAATACAGGAAAATTCAGCGCAAATGCTAGCTATAACGTTCAGTTGTATTGAAAGCGTGTCAAAATAAACGGCTGAGTCTATCTCATTATACAATTTTACCATTCTTTGGAATTACGACTCGATTTTGTCAGAAATGTGACAAAATTCATGCAAATTCAACGCAAATGCTAGCAAAATCGTTCAGTTGTATTGAAAGCGTGTCAAAATAAACGGCTGAGTCTATCTCATTATACAATATTACCATTCTTCTGCAAAAACGACTCGATTTGGTAAAAAATGTGACAAAATACAGGAAAATTCAACGCAAATGCTAGCAAAATCGTTCAGTTGTATTGAAAGCGTGTCAAAATAAACGGCTGAGTCTATTTTATTATTCAATTTTACCATTCTTCTGCAATAACGACTCGATTTGGTCAAAAATGTGACAAAATACAGGAAAATTCAACGCAAATGCTAGCAAAATCGTTCAGTTGGATTGAAAGCGTGTCAAAATAAACGGCTGAGTCTATTTTATTATACAATTTTACCATTCTTTTGCAATAACGACTCGATTTAGACAAAAATGTGAGAAAATACAGGAAAATTCAGCGCAAATGCTAGCTATAACGTTCAGTTGTATTGAAAGCGTGTCAAAATAAACGGCTGAGTCTATCTAATGATACAATTTTACCATTCTTCTGCAATAACGACTCGATTTTGTCAAAAATGTGACAAAATTCATGAAAATGATAGCAAAATCGTTCAGTTGAATTGAAAAGCGTGTCAAAATGAACGACTGAGTCTATTTTATTATACAATTTTACCATTCTTTTGCAATAACGACTCGATTTTGTCAAAAATGTGACAAAATACAGGAAAATTCAGCGCAAATGCTAGCTATAACGTTCAGTTGTATTGAAAGCGTGTCAAAATAAACGGCTGAGTCTATCTCATTATACAATTTTACCATTCTTTGGAATTACGACTCGATTTTGTCAGAAATGTGACAAAATTCATGCAAATTCAACGCAAATGCTAGCAAAATCGTTCAGTTGTATTGAAAGCGTGTCAAAATAAACGGCTGAGTCTATCTCATTATACAATTTTACCATTCTTCTGCAAAAACGACTCGATTTGGTAAAAAATGTGACAAAATACAGGAAAATTCAGCGCAAATGCTAGCTATAACGTTCAGTTGTATTGAAAGCTTGTCAAAATAAACGGCTGAGTCTATCTAATAATACAATTTTACCATTCTTCTGCAATAACGACTCGATTTTGTCAAAAATGTGACAAAATTCATGAAAATGATAGCAAAATCGTTCAGTTGAATTGAAAAGCGTGTCAAAATGAACGACTGAGTCTATTTCATTATACAATTTTACTATTCTTCTGGAATTACGACTCGATTTTGACAAAAATGTGACAAAATACAGGAAAATTTAGTGCAAATGCTAGCTATAACGTTCAGTTGTATTGAAAGCGTGTCAAAATAAACGGCTGAGTCTATCTAATGATACAATTTTACCATTCTTCTGCAATAACGACTCGATATTGTCAAAAATGTGACAAAATTCATGAAAATGATGGCAAAATCGTTCAGTTGAATTGAAAAGCGTGTCAAAATGAACGACTGAGTCTATTTTATTATACAATTTTACCATTCTTTTGCAATAACGACTCGATTTTGTCAAAAATGTGACAAAATACAGGAAAATTCAGCGCAAATGCTAGCTATAACGTTCAGTTGTATTGAAAGCGTGTCAAAATAAACGGCTGAGTCTATCTCATTATACAATTTTACCATTCTTTGGAATTACGACTCGATTTTGTCAGAAATGTGACAAAATTCATGCAAATTCAACGCAAATGCTAGCAAAATCGTTCAGTTGTATTGAAAGCGTGTCAAAATAAACGGCTGAGTCTATCTAATGATACAATTTTACCATTCTTCTGCAATAACGACTCGATTTTGTCAAAAATGTGACAAAATTCATGAAAATGATAGCAAAATCGTTCAGTTGAATTGAAAAGCGTGTCAAAATGAACGACTGAGTCTATTTCATTATACAATTTTACTATTCTTCTGGAATTACGACTCGATTTTGACAAAAATGTGACAAAATACAGGAAAATTCAGCGCAAATGCTAGCTATAACGTTCAGTTGTATTGAAAGCGTGTCAAAATAAACGGCTGAGTCTATCTCATTATACAATTTTACCATTCTTTGGAATTACGACTCGATTTTGTCAGAAATGTGACAAAATTCATGCAAATTCAACGCAAATGCTAGCAAAATCGTTCAGTTGTATTGAAAGCGTGTCAAAATAAACGGCTGAGTCTATCTAATGATACAATTTTACCATTCTTCTGCAATAACGACTCGATTTTGTCAAAAATGTGACAAAATTCATGAAAATGATAGCAAAATCGTTCAGTTGAATTGAAAAGCGTGTCAAAATGAACGACTGAGTCTATTTCATTATACAATTTTACTATTCTTCTGGAATTACGACTCGATTTTGACAAAAATGTGACAAAATACAGGAAAATTCAGCGCAAATGCTAGCTATAACATTCAGTTGTACTGAAAGCGTGTCAAAATAAACGGCTGAGTCTATCTAATGATACAATTTTACCATTCTTCTGCAATAACGACTCGATTTTGTCAAAAATGTGACAAAATTCATGAAAATGATAGCAAAATCGTTCAGTTGAATTGAAAAGCGTGTCAAAATGAACGACTGAGTCTATTTCATTATACAATTTTACTATTCTTCTGGAATTACAGCTCGATTTTGACAAAAATGTGACAAAATACAGGAAAATTTAGTGCAAATGCTAGCTATAACGTTCAGTTGTATTGAAAGCGTGTCAAAATAAACGGCTGAGTCTATCTAATGATACAATTTTACCATTCTTCTGCAATAACGACTCGATTTTGTCAAAAATGTGACAAAATTCATGAAAATGATGGCAAAATCGTTCAGTTGAATTGAAAAGCGTGTCAAAATGAACGACTGAGTCTATATTATTATACAATTTTACCATTCTTTTGCAATAACGACTCGATTTTGTCAAAAATGTGACAAAATACAGGAAAATTCAGCGCAAATGCTAGCTATAACGTTCAGTTGTATTGAAAGCGTGTCAAAATAAACGGCTGAGTATCTCATTATACAATTTTACCATTCTTTGGAATTACGACTCGATTTTGTCAGAAATGTGACAAAATTCATGCAAATTCAACGCAAATGCTAGCAAAATCGTTCAGTTGTATTGAAAGCGTGTCAAAATAAACGGCTGAGTCTATCTCATTATACAATATTACCATTCTTCTGGAATTACGACTCGATTTTGACAAAAATGTGACAAAATACAGGAAAATTCAACGCAAATGCTAGCAAAATCGTTCAGTTGTATTGAAAGCGTGTCAACATAAACGGCTGAGTCTATTTTATTATTCAATTTTACCATTCTTCTGCAATAACGACTCGATTTGGTCAAAAATGTGACAAAATACAGGAAAATTCAACGCAAATGCTAGCAAAATCGTTCAGTTGGATTGAAAGCGTGTCAAAATAAACGGCTGAGTCTATTTTATTATACAATTTTACCATTCTTTTGCAATAACGACTCGATTTAGACAAAAATGTGAGAAAATACAGGAAAATTCAGCGCAAATGCTAGCTATAACGTTCAGTTGTATTGAAAGCGTGTCAAAATAAACGGCTGAGTCTATCTAATGATACAATTTTACCATTCTTCTGCAATAACGACTCGATTTTGTCAAAAATGTGACAAAATTCATGAAAATGATAGCAAAATCGTTCAGTTGAATTGAAAAGCGTGTCAAAATGAACGACTGAGTCTATTTTATTATACAATTTTACCATTCTTTTGCAATAACGACTCGATTTTGTCAAAAATGTGACAAAATACAGGAAAATTCAGCGCAAATGCTAGCTATAACGTTCAGTTGTATTGAAAGCGTGTCAAAATAAACGGCTGAGTCTATCAAATGATACAATTTTACCATTCTTTGGAATTACGACTCGATTTTGTCAGAAATGTGACAAAATTCATGCAAATTCAACGCAAATGCTAGCAAAATCGTTCAGTTGTATTGAAAGCGTGTCAAAATAAACGGCTGAGTCTATCTCATTATACAATTTTACCATTCTTCTGCAAAAACGACTCGATTTGGTAAAAAATGTGACAAAATACAGGAAAATTCAGCGCAAATGCTAGCTATAACGTTCAGTTGTATTGAAAGCTTGTCAAAATAAACGGCTGAGTCTATCTAATAATACAATTTTACCATTCTTCTGCAATAACGACTCGATTTTGTCAAAAATGTGACAAAATTCATGAAAATGATAGCAAAATCGTTCAGTTGAATTGAAAAGCGTGTCAAAATGAACGACTGAGTCTATTTCATTATACAATTTTACTATTCTTCTGGAATTACGACTCGATTTTGACAAAAATGTGACAAAATACAGGAAAATTTAGTGCAAATGCTAGCTATAACGTTCAGTTGTATTGAAAGCGTGTCAAAATAAACGGCTGAGTCTATCTAATGATACAATTTTACCATTCTTCTGCAATAACGACTCGATTTTGTCAAAAATGTGACAAAATTCATGAAAATGATAGCAAAATCGTTCAGTTGAATTGAAAAGCGTGTCAAAATGAACGACTGAGTCTATTTCATTATACAATTTTACTATTCTTCTGGAATTACGACTCGATTTTGACAAAAATGTGACAAAATACAGGAAAATTCAGCGCAAATGCTAGCTATAACATTCAGTTGTACTGAAAGCGTGTCAAAATAAACGGCTGAGTCTATCTAATGATACAATTTTACCATTCTTCTGCAATAACGACTCGATTTTGTCAAAAATGTGACAAAATTCATGAAAATGATAGCAAAATCGTTCAGTTGAATTGAAAAGCGTGTCAAAATGAACGACTGAGTCTATTTCATTATACAATTTTACTATTCTTCTGGAATTACGGCTCGATTTTGACAAAAATGTGACAAAATACAGGAAAATTTAGTGCAAATGCTAGCTATAACGTTCAGTTGTATTGAAAGCGTGTCAAAATAAACGGCTGAGTCTATCTAATGATACAATTTTACCATTCTTCTGCAATAACGACTCGATTTTGTCAAAAATGTGACAAAATTCATGAAAATGATGGCAAAATCGTTCAGTTGAATTGAAAAGCGTGTCAAAATGAACGACTGAGTCTATATTATTATACAATTTTACCATTCTTTTGCAATAACGACTCGATTTTGTCAAAAATGTGACAAAATACAGGAAAATTCAGCGCAAATGCTAGCTATAACGTTCAGTTGTATTGAAAGCGTGTCAAAATAAACGGCTGAGTCTATCTCATTATACAATTTTACCATTCTTTGGAATTACGACTCGATTTTGTCAGAAATGTGACAAAATTCATGCAAATTCAACGCAAATGCTAGCAAAATCGTTCAGTTGTATTGAAAGCGTGTCAAAATAAACGGCTGAGTCTATCTCATTATACAATATTACCATTCTTCTGCAAAAACGACTCGATTTTGTCAAAAATGTGACAAAATTCATGAAAATGATAGCAAAATCGTTCAGTTGAATTGAAAAGCGTGTCAAAATGAACGACTGAGTCTATTTCATTATACAATTTTACTATTCTTCTGGAATTACGACTCGATTTTGACAAAAATGTGACAAAATACAGGAAAATTCAGCGCAAATGCTAGCTATAACGTTCAGTTGTATTGAAAGCGTGTCAAAATAAACGGCTGAGTCTATCTCATTATACAATTTTACCATTCTTTGGAATTACGACTCGATTTTGTCAGAAATGTGACAAAATTCATGCAAATTCAACGCAAATGCTAGCAAAATCGTTCAGTTGTATTGAAAGCGTGTCAAAATAAACGGCTGAGTCTATCTAATGATACAATTTTACCATTCTTCTGCAATAACGACTCGATTTTGTCAAAAATGTGACAAAATTCATGAAAATGATAGCAAAATCGTTCAGTTGAATTGAAAAGCGTGTCAAAATGAACGACTGAGTCTATTTCATTATACAATTTTACTATTCTTCTGGAATTACGACTCGATTTTGACAAAAATGTGACAAAATACAGGAAAATTCAGCGCAAATGCTAGCTATAACATTCAGTTGTACTGAAAGCGTGTCAAAATAAACGGCTGAGTCTATCTAATGATACAATTTTACCATTCTTCTGCAATAACGACTCGATTTTGTCAAAAATGTGACAAAATTCATGAAAATGATAGCAAAATCGTTCAGTTGAATTGAAAAGCGTGTCAAAATGAACGACTGAGTCTATTTCATTATACAATTTTACTATTCTTCTGGAATTACAGCTCGATTTTGACAAAAATGTGACAAAATACAGGAAAATTTAGTGCAAATGCTAGCTATAACGTTCAGTTGTATTGAAAGCGTGTCAAAATAAACGGCTGAGTCTATCTAATGATACAATTTTACCATTCTTCTGCAATAACGACTCGATTTTGTCAAAAATGTGACAAAATTCATGAAAATGATGGCAAAATCGTTCAGTTGAATTGAAAAGCGTGTCAAAATGAACGACTGAGTCTATATTATTATACAATTTTACCATTCTTTTGCAATAACGACTCGATTTTGTCAAAAATGTGACAAAATACAGGAAAATTCAGCGCAAATGCTAGCTATAACGTTCAGTTGTATTGAAAGCGTGTCAAAATAAACGGCTGAGTATCTCATTATACAATTTTACCATTCTTTGGAATTACGACTCGATTTTGTCAGAAATGTGACAAAATTCATGCAAATTCAACGCAAATGCTAGCAAAATCGTTCAGTTGTATTGAAAGCGTGTCAAAATAAACGGCTGAGTCTATCTCATTATACAATATTACCATTCTTCTGGAATTACGACTCGATTTTGACAAAAATGTGACAAAATACAGGAAAATTCAACGCAAATGCTAGCAAAATCGTTCAGTTGTATTGAAAGCGTGTCAACATAAACGGCTGAGTCTATTTTATTATTCAATTTTACCATTCTTCTGCAATAACGACTCGATTTGGTCAAAAATGTGACAAAATACAGGAAAATTCAACGCAAATGCTAGCAAAATCGTTCAGTTGGATTGAAAGCGTGTCAAAATAAACGGCTGAGTCTATTTTATTATACAATTTTACCATTCTTCTGCAATAACGACTCGATTTTGTCAAAAATGTGACAAAATTCATGAAAATGATAGCAAAATCGTTCAGTTGAATTGAAAAGCGTGTCAAAATGAACGACTGAGTCTATTTCATTATACAATTTTACTATTCTTCTGGAATTACGACTCGATTTTGACAAAAATGTGACAAAATACAGGAAAATTCAGCGCAAATGCTAGCTATAACATTCAGTTGTACTGAAAGCGTGTCAAAATAAACGGCTGAGTCTATCTAATGATACAATTTTACCATTCTTCTGCAATAACGACTCGATTTTGTCAAAAATGTGACAAAATTCATGAAAATGATAGCAAAATCGTTCAGTTGAATTGAAAAGCGTGTCAAAATGAACGACTGAGTCTATTTCATTATACAATTTTACTATTCTTCTGGAATTACAGCTCGATTTTGACAAAAATGTGACAAAATACAGGAAAATTTAGTGCAAATGCTAGCTATAACGTTCAGTTGTATTGAAAGCGTGTCAAAATAAACGGCTGAGTCTATCTAATGATACAATTTTACCATTCTTCTGCAATAACGACTCGATTTTGTCAAAAATGTGACAAAATTCATGAAAATGATGGCAAAATCGTTCAGTTGAATTGAAAAGCGTGTCAAAATGAACGACTGAGTCTATATTATTATACAATTTTACCATTCTTTTGCAATAACGACTCGATTTTGTCAAAAATGTGACAAAATACAGGAAAATTCAGCGCAAATGCTAGCTATAACGTTCAGTTGTATTGAAAGCGTGTCAAAATAAACGGCTGAGTATCTCATTATACAATTTTACCATTCTTTGGAATTACGACTCGATTTTGTCAGAAATGTGACAAAATTCATGCAAATTCAACGCAAATGCTAGCAAAATCGTTCAGTTGTATTGAAAGCGTGTCAAAATAAACGGCTGAGTCTATCTCATTATACAATATTACCATTCTTCTGGAATTACGACTCGATTTTGACAAAAATGTGACAAAATACAGGAAAATTCAACGCAAATGCTAGCAAAATCGTTCAGTTGTATTGAAAGCGTGTCAACATAAACGGCTGAGTCTATTTTATTATTCAATTTTACCATTCTTCTGCAATAACGACTCGATTTGGTCAAAAATGTGACAAAATACAGGAAAATTCAACGCAAATGCTAGCAAAATCGTTCAGTTGGATTGAAAGCGTGTCAAAATAAACGGCTGAGTCTATTTTATTATACAATTTTACCATTCTTTTGCAATAACGACTCGATTTAGACAAAAATGTGAGAAAATACAGGAAAATTCAGCGCAAATGCTAGCTATAACGTTCAGTTGTATTGAAAGCGTGTCAAAATAAACGGCTGAGTCTATCTAATGATACAATTTTACCATTCTTCTGCAATAACGACTCGATTTTGTCAAAAATGTGACAAAATTCATGAAAATGATAGCAAAATCGTTCAGTTGAATTGAAAAGCGTGTCAAAATGAACGACAGAGTCTATTTTATTATACAATTTTACCATTCCTCTGGAATAACGACTCGATTTTGCCAAAAATGTGACAAAATACAGGAAAATTTAGTGCAAATGCTAGCTATAACGTTCAGTTGTATTGAAAGCGTGTCAAAATAAACGGCTGAGTCTATCTAATGATACAATTATACCATTCTTCTGCAATAACGACTCGATTTTGTCAAAAATGTGACAAAATTCATGAAAATGATAGCAAAATCGTTCAGTTGAATTGAAAAGCGTGTCAAAATGAACGACGGAGTATTTTATTATACAATTTTACCATTCTTTTGCAATAACGACTCGATTTTGTCAAAAATGTGACAAAATACAGGAAAATTCAGCGCAAATGCTAGCTATAACGTTCAGTTGGATTGAAAGCGTGTCAAAATAAACGGCTGAGTCTATCTCATTATACAATTTTACCATTCTTCTGGAATTACGACTCGATTTTGTCAAAAATGTGACAAAATTCATGCAAATTCAAAGCAAATGCTAGCAAAATCGTTCAGTTGTATTGAAAGCGTGTCAAAATAAACGGCTGAGTCTATCTCATTATACAATTTTACCATTCTTCTGCAAAAACGACTCGATTTGGTAAAAAATGTGACAAAATACAGGAAAATTCAGCGCAAATGCTAGCTATAACGTTCAGTTGTATTGAAAGCTTGTCAAAATAAACGGCTGAGTCTATCTAATAATACAATTTTACCATTCTTCTGCAATAACGACTCGATTTTGTCAAAAATGTGACAAAATTCATGAAAATGATAGCAAAATCGTTCAGTTGAATTGAAAAGCGTGTCAAAATGAACGACTGAGTCTATTTCATAATACAATTTTACTATTCTTCTGGAATTACGACTCGATTTTGACAAAAATGTGACAAAATACAGGAAAATTTAGTGCAAATGCTAGCTATAACGTTCAGTTGTATTGAAAGCGTGTCAAAATAAACGGCTGAGTCTATCTAATGATACAATTTTACCATTCTTCTGCAATAACGACTCGATATTGTCAAAAATGTGACAAAATTCATGAAAATGATGGCAAAATCGTTCAGTTGAATTGAAAAGCGTGTCAAAATGAACGACTGAGTCTATTTTATTATACAATTTTACCATTCTTTTGCAATAACGACTCGATTTGGTAAAAAATGTGACAAAATACAGGAAAATTCAGCGCAAATGCTAGCTATAACGTTCAGTTGTATTGAAAGCTTGTCAAAATAAACGGCTGAGTCTATCTAATGATACAATTTTACCATTCTTCTGCAATAACGACTCGATTTTGTCAAAAATGTGACAAAATTCATGAAAATGATAGCAAAATCGTTCAGTTGAATTGAAAAGCGTGTCAAAATGAACGACTGAGTCTATTTCATTATACAATTTTACTATTCTTCTGGAATTACGACTCGATTTTGACAAAAATGTGACAAAATACAGGAAAATTCAGCGCAAATGCTAGCTATAACGTTCAGTTGTATTGAAAGCGTGTCAAAATAAACGGCTGAGTCTATCTTATGATACAATTTTACCATTCTTCTGCAATAACGACTCGATTTTGTCAAAAATGTGACAAAATTCATGAAAATGATGGCAAAATCGTTCAGTTGAATTGAAAAGCGTGTCAAAATGAACGACTGAGTCTATTTTATTATACAATTTTACCATTCTTTTGCAATAACGACTCGATTTTGTCAAAAATGTGACAAAATACAGGAAAATTCAGCGCAAATGCTAGCTATAACGTTCAGTTGTATTGAAAGCGTGTCAAAATAAACGGCTGAGTCTATCTAATGATACAATTTTACCATTCTTCTGCAATAACGACTCGATTTTGTCAAAAATGTGACAAAATTCATGAAAATGATAGCAAAATCGTTCAGTTGAATTGAAAAGCGTGTCAAAATGAACGACTGAGTCTATTTCATTATACAATTTTACCATTCTTCTGGAATTACGAGTCGATTTTGACAAAAATGTGACAAAATACAGGAAAATTCAGCGCAAATGCTAGCTATAACGTTCAGTTGTATTGAAAGCGTGTCAAAATAAACGGCTGAGTCTATCTTATGATACAATTTTACCATTCTTCTGCAATAACGACTCGATTTTGTCAAAAATGTGACAAAATTCATGAAAATGATGGCAAAATCGTTCAGTTGATTTGAAAAGCGTGTCAAAATGAACGACTGAGTCTATTTTATTATACAATTTTACCATTCTTTTGCAATAACGACTCGATTTTGTCAAAAATGTGACAAAATACAGGAAAATTCAGCGCAAATGCTAGCTATAAAGTTCAGTTGTATTGAAAGCGTGTCAAAATAAACGGCTGAGTCTATCTCATTATACAATTTTACCATTCTTTGGAATTACGACTCGATTTTGTCAGAAATGTGACAAAATTCATGCAAATTCAACGCAAATGCTAGCAAAATCGTTCAGTTGTATTGAAAGCGTGTCAAAATAAACGGCTGAGTCTATCTAATGATACAATTTTACCATTCTTCTGCAATAACGACTCGATTTTGTCAAAAATGTGACAAAATTCATGAAAATGATAGCAAAATCGTTCAGTTGAATTGAAAAGCGTGTCAAAATGAACGACTGAGTCTATTTCATTATACAATTTTACTATTCTTCTGGAATTACGACTCGATTTTGACAAAAATGTGACAAAATACAGGAGAATTCAGCGCAAATGCTAGCTATAACATTCAGTTGTACTGAAAGCGTGTCAAAATAAACGGCTGTCTATCTAATGATACAATTTTACCATTCTTCTGCAATAACGACTCGATTTTGTCAAAAATGTGACAAAATTCATGAAAATGATAGCAAAATCGTTCAGTTGAATTGAAAAGCGTGTCAAAATGAACGACTGAGTCTATTTCATTATACAATTTTACTATTCTTCTGGAATTACGGCTCGATTTTGACAAAAATGTGACAAAATACAGGAAAATTTAGTGCAAATGCTAGCTATAACGTTCAGTTGTATTGAAAGCGTGTCAAAATAAACGGCTGAGTCTATCTAATGATACAATTTTACCATTTTTCTGCAATAACGACTCGATTTTGTCAAAAATGTGACAAAATTCATGAAAATGATGGCAAAATCGTTCAGTTGAATTGAAAAGCGTGTCAAAATGAACGACTGAGTCTATATTATTATACAATTTTACCATTCTTTTGCAATAACGACTCGATTTTGTCAAAAATGTGACAAAATACAGGAAAATTCAGCGCAAATGCTAGCTATAACGTTCAGTTGTATTGAAAGCGTGTCAAAATAAACGGCTGAGTCTATCTCATTATACAATTTTACCATTCTTTGGAATTACGACTCGATTTTGTCAGAAATGTGACAAAATTCATGCAAATTCAACGCAAATGCTAGCAAAATCGTTCAGTTGTATTGAAAGCGTGTCAAAATAAACGGCTGAGTCTATCTCATTATACAATATTACCATTCTTCTGGAATTACGACTCGATTTTGACAAAAATGTGACAAAATACAGGAAAATTCAACGCAAATGCTAGCAAAATCGTTCAGTTGTATTGAAAGCGTGTCAAAATAAACGGCTGAGCCTATCTCATTATACAATTTTACCATTCTTCTGGAATTACCACTCGATTTTGTCAAAAATGTGACAAAATTCATGCAAATTCAACGCAAATGCTAGCAAAATCGTTCAGTTGTATTGAAAGCGTGTCAAAATAAACGGCTGAGTCTATCTCATTATACAATATTACCATTCTTCTGGAATTACGACTCGATTTTGACAAAAATGTGACAAAATACAGGAAAATTCAACGCAAATGCTAGCAAAATCGTTCAGTTGTATTGAAAGCGTGTCAAAATAAACGGCTGAGTCTATTTTATTATTCAATTTTACCATTCTTCTGCAATAACGACTCGATTTGGTCAAAAATGTGACAAAATACAGGAAAATTCAACGCAAATGCTAGCAAAATCGTTCAGTTGGATTGAAAGCGTGTCAAAATAAACGGCTGAGTCTATTTTATTATACAATTTTACCATTCTTTTGCAATAACGACTCGATTTAGACAAAAATGTGAGAAAATACAGGAAAATTCAGCGCAAATGCTAGCTATAACGTTCAGTTGTATTGAAAGCGTGTCAAAATAAACGGCTGAGTCTATCTAATGATACAATTTTACCATTCTTCTGCAATAACGACTCGATTTTGTCAAAAATGTGACAAAATTCATGAAAATGATAGCAAAATCGTTCAGTTGAATTGAAAAGCGTGTCAAAATGAACGATAGAGTCTATTTTATTATACAATTTTACCATTCCTCTGGAATAACGACTCGATTTTGCCAAAAATGTGACAAAATACAGGAAAATTTAGTGCAAATGCTAGCTATAACGTTCAGTTGTATTGAAAGCGTGTCAAAATAAACGGCTGAGTCTATCTAATGATACAATTTTACCATTCTTCTGCAATAACGACTCGATTTTGTCAAAAATGTGACAAAATTCATGAAAATGATAGCAAAATCGTTCAGTTGAATTGAAAAGCGTGTCAAAATGAACGATAGAGTCTATTTTATTATACAATTTTACCATTCCTCTGGAATAACGACTCGATTTTGCCAAAAATGTGACAAAATACAGGAAAATTTAGTGCAAATGCTAGCTATAACGTTCAGTTGTATTGAAAGCGTGTCAAAATAAACGGCTGAGTCTATCTAATGATACAATTTTACCATTCTTCTGCAATAACGACTCGATTTTGTCAAAAATGTGACAAAATTCATGAAAATGATAGCAAAATCGTTCAGTTGAATTGAAAAGCGTGTCAAAATGAACGACTGAGTCTATTTTATTATACAATTTTACCATTCTTTTGCAATAAGACTCGATTTTGTCAAAAATGTGACAAAATACAGGAAAATTCAGCGCAAATCCTAGCTATAACGTTCAGTTGTATTGAAAGCGTGTCAAAATAAACGGCTGAGTCTATCTCATTATACAATTTTACCATTCTTCTGGAATTACCACTCGATTTTGTCAAAAATGTGACAAAATTCATGCAAATTCAACGCAAATGCTAGCAAAATCGTTCAGTTGTATTGAAAGCGTGTCAAAATAAACGGCTGAGTCTATCTCATTATACAATATTACCATTCTTCTGGAATTACGACTCGATTTTGACAAAAATGTGACAAAATACAGGAAAATTCAACGCAAATGCTAGCAAAATCGTTCAGTTGTATTGAAAGCGTGTCAAAATAAACGGCTGAGTCTATTTTATTATTCAATTTTACCATTCTTCTGCAATAACGACTCGATTTGGTCAAAAATGTGACAAAATACAGGAAAATTCAACGCAAATGCTAGCAAAATCGTTCAGTTGGATTGAAAGCGTGTCAAAATAAACGGCTGAGTCTATTTTATTATACAATTTTACCATTCTTTTGCAATAACGACTCGATTTAGACAAAAATGTGAGAAAATACAGGAAAATTCAGCGCAAATGCTAGCTATAACGTTCAGTTGTATTGAAAGCGTGTCAAAATAAACGGCTGAGTCTATCTAATGATACAATTTTACCATTCTTCTGCAATAACGACTCGATTTTGTCAAAAATGTGACAAAATTCATGAAAATGATAGCAAAATCGTTCAGTTGAATTGAAAAGCGTGTCAAAATGAACGATAGAGTCTATTTTATTATACAATTTTACCATTCCTCTGGAATAACGACTCGATTTTGCCAAAAATGTGACAAAATACAGGAAAATTTAGTGCAAATGCTAGCTATAACGTTCAGTTGTATTGAAAGCGTGTCAAAATAAACGGCTGAGTCTATCTAATGATACAATTTTACCATTCTTCTGCAATAACGACTCGATTTTGTCAAAAATGTGACAAAATTCATGAAAATGATAGCAAAATCGTTCAGTTGAATTGAAAAGCGTGTCAAAATGAACGATAGAGTCTATTTTATTATACAATTTTACCATTCCTCTGGAATA
This sequence comes from Agrilus cyanescens, assembly GCA_947389935.1. Lineage (NCBI taxonomy): Eukaryota > Metazoa > Arthropoda > Insecta > Coleoptera > Buprestidae > Agrilus > Agrilus cyanescens. The sequence goes on along the minus strand of OX376708.1, from coordinate 17,366,426 downwards.
ACGACTCGATTTTGCCAAAAATGTGACAAAATACAGGAAAATTTAGTGCAAATGCTAGCTATAACGTTCAGTTGTATTGAAAGCGTGTCAAAATAAACGGCTGAGTCTATCTAATGATACAATTTTACCATTCTTCTGCAATAACGACTCGATTTTGTCAAAAATGTGACAAAATTCATGAAAATGATAGCAAAATCGTTCAGTTGAATTGAAAAAGGTGTCAAAATGAACGACTGAGTCTATTTTATTATACAATTTTACCATTCTTTTGCAATAACGACTCGATTTTGTCAAAAATGTGACAAAATACAGGAAAATTCAGCGCAAATGCTAGCTATAACGTTCAGTTGTATTGAAAGCGTGTCAAAATAAACGGCTGAGTCTATCTCATTATACAATTTTACCATTCTTTGGAATTACGACTCGATTTTGTCAGAAATGTGACAAAATTCATGCAAATTCAACGCAAATGCTAGCAAAATCGTTCATTTGTATTGAAAGCGTGTCAAAATAAACGGCTGAGTCTATCTCATTATACAATTTTACCATTCTTCTGCAAAAACGACTCGATTTGGTAAAAAATGTGACAAAATACAGGAAAATTCAGCGCAAATGCTAGCTATAACGTTCAGTTGTATTGAAAGCTTGTCAAAATAAACGGCTGAGTCTATCTAATGATACAATTTTCCATTCTTCTGCAATAACGACTCGATTTTGTCAAAAATGTGACAAAATTCATGAAAATGATGGCAAAATCGTTCAGTTGATTTGAAAAGCGTGTCAAAATGAACGACTGAGTCTATTTTATTATACAATTTTACCATTCTTTTGCAATAACGACTCGATTTTGTCAAAAATGTGACAAAATACAGGAAAATTCAGCGCAAATGCTAGCTATAAAGTTCAGTTGTATTGAAAGCGTGTCAAAATAAACGGCTGAGTCTATCTCATTATACAATTTTACCATTCTTTGGAATTACGACTCGATTTTGTCAGAAATGTGACAAAATTCATGCAAATTCAACGCAAATGCTAGCAAAATCGTTCAGTTGTATTGAAAGCGTGTCAAAATAAACGTCTGAGTCTATCTAATGATACAATTTTACCATTCTTCTGCAATAACGACTCGATTTTGTCAAAAATGTGACAAAATTCATGAAAATGATAGCAAAATCGTTCAGTTGAATTGAAAAGCGTGTCAAAATGAACGACTGAGTCTATTTCATTATACAATTTTACTATTCTTCTGGAATTACGACTCGATTTTGACAAAAATGTGACAAAATACAGGAAAATTCAGCGCAAATGCTAGCTATAACATTCAGTTGTACTGAAAGCGTGTCAAAATAAACGGCTGAGTCTATCTAATGATACAATTTTACCATTCTTCTGCAATAACGACTCGATTTTGTCAAAAATGTGACAAAATTCATGAAAATGATAGCAAAATCGTTCAGTTGAATTGAAAAGCGTGTCAAAATGAACGACTGAGTATTTCACTATACAATTTTACTATTCTTCTGGAATTACGGCTCGATTTTGACAAAAATGTGACAAAATACAGGAAAATTTAGTGCAAATGCTAGCTATAACGTTCAGTTGTATTGAAAGCGTGTCAAAATAAACGGCTGAGTCTATCTAATGATACAATTTTACCATTTTTCTGCAATAACGACTCGATTTTGTCAAAAATGTGACAAAATTCATGAAAATGATGGCAAAATCGTTCAGTTGAATTGAAAAGCGTGTCAAAATGAACGACTGAGTCTATATTATTATACAATTTTACCATTCTTTTGCAATAACGACTCGATTTTGTCAAAAATGTGACAAAATACAGGAAAATTCAGCGCAAATGCTAGCTATAACGTTCAGTTGTATTGAAAGCGTGTCAAAATAAACGGCTGAGTCTATCTCATTATACAATTTTACCATTCTTTGGAATTACGACTCGATTTTGTCAGAAATGTGACAAAATTCATGCAAATTCAACGCAAATGCTAGCAAAATCGTTCAGTTGTATTGAAAGAGTGTCAAAATAAACGGCTGAGTCTATCTCATTATACAATATTACCATTCTTCTGGAATTACGACTCGATTTTGACAAAAATGTGACAAAATACAGGAAAATTCAACGCAAATGCTAGCAAAATCGTTCAGTTGTATTGAAAGCGTGTCAAAATAAACGGCTGAGTCTATTTTATTATACAATTTTACCATTCTTCTGGAATAACGACTCGATTTTGCCAAAAGTGTGACAAAATACAGGAAAATTCAGCGCAAATGCTAGCTATAACGTTCAGTTGGATTGAAAGCGTGTCAAAATAAACGGCTGAGTCTATCTCATTATACAATTTTACCATTCTTCTGGAATTACCACTCGATTTTGTCAAAAATGTGACAAAATTCATGCAAATTCAACGCAAATGCTAGCAAAATCGTTCAGTTGTATTGAAAGCGTGTCAAAATAAACGGCTGAGTCTATCTCATTATACAATATTACCATTCTTCTGGAATTACGACTCGATTTTGACAAAAATGTGACAAAATACAGGAAAATTCAACGCAAATGCTAGCAAAATCGTTCAGTTGTATTGAAAGCGTGTCAAAATAAACGGCTGAGTCTATTTTATTATTCAATTTTACCATTCTTCTGCAATAACGACTCGATTTGGTCAAAAATGTGACAAAATACAGGAAAATTCAACGCAAATGCTAGCAAAATCGTTCAGTTGGATTGAAAGCGTGTCAAAATAAACGGCTGAGTCTATTTTATTATACAATTTTACCATTCTTTTGCAATAACGACTCGATTTAGACAAAAATGTGAGAAAATACAGGAAAATTCAGCGCAAATGCTAGCTATAACGTTCAGTTGTATTGAAAGCGTGTCAAAATAAACGGCTGAGTCTATCTAATGATACAATTTTACCATTCTTCTGCAATAACGACTCGATTTTGTCAAAAATGTGACAAAATTCATGAAAATGATAGCAAAATCGTTCAGTTGAATTGAAAAGCGTGTCAAAATGAACGATAGAGTCTATTTTATTATACAATTTTACCATTCCTCTGGAATAACGACTCGATTTTGCCAAAAATGTGACAAAATTCATGAAAATGATAGCAAAATCGTTCAGTTGAATTGAAAAGCGTGTCAAAATGAACGATAGAGTCTATTTTATTATACAATTTTACCATTCCTCTGGAATAACGACTCGATTTTGCCAAAAATGTGACAAAATACAGGAAAATTTAGTGCAAATGCTAGCTATAACGTTCAGTTGTATTGAAAGCGTGTCAAAATAAACGGCTGAGTCTATCTAATGATACAATTTTACCATTCTTCTGCAATAACGACTCGATTTTGTCAAAAATGTGACAAAATTCATGAAAATGATAGCAAAATCGTTCAGTTGAATTGAAAAGCGTGTCAAAATGAACGACTGAGTCTATTTTATTATACAATTTTACCATTCTTTTGCAATAACGACTCGATTTTGTCAAAAATGTGACAAAATACAGGAAAATTCAGCGCAAATGCTAGCTATAACGTTCAGTTGTATTGAAAGCGTGTCAAAATAAACGGCTGAGTCTATCTCATTATACAATTTTACCATTCTTTGGAATTACGACTCGATTTTGTCAGAAATGTGACAAAATTCATGCAAATTCAACGCAAATGCTAGCAAAATCGTTCATTTGTATTGAAAGCGTGTCAAAATAAACGGCTGAGTCTATCTCATTATACAATTTTACCATTCTTCTGCAAAAACGACTCGATTTGGTAAAAAATGTGACAAAATACAGGAAAATTCAGCGCAAATGCTAGCTATAACGTTCAGTTGTATTGAAAGCTTGTCAAAATAAACGGCTGAGTCTATCTAATGATACAATTTTCCATTCTTCTGCAATAACGACTCGATTTTGTCAAAAATGTGACAAAATTCATGAAAATGATAGCAAAATCGTTCAGTTGAATTGAAAAGCGTGTCAAAATGAACGACTGAGTCTATTTCATTATACAATTTTACTATTCTTCTGGAATTACGACTCGATTTTGACAAAAATGTGACAAAATACAGGAAAATTCAGCGCAAATGCTAGCCATAACATTCAGTTGTACTGAAAGCGTGTCAAAATAAACGGCTGTCTATCTAATGTAACAATTTTACCATTCTTCTGCAATAACGACTCGATTTTGTCAAAAATGTGACAAAATTCATGAAAATGATAGCAAAATCGTTCAGTTGAATTGAAAAGCGTGTCAAAATGAACGACTGAGTCTATTTCATTATACAATTTTACTATTCTTCTGGAATTACGACTCGATTTTGACAAAAATGTGACAAAATACAGGAAAATTTAGTGCAAATGCTAGCTATAACGTTCAGTTGTATTGAAAGCGTGTCAAAATAAACGGCTGAGTCTATCTAATGATACAATTTTACCATTCTTCTGCAATAACGACTCGATTTTGTCAAAAATGTGACAAAATTCATGAAAATGATGGCAAAATCGTTCAGTTGAATTGAAAAGCGTGTCAAAATGAACGACTGAGTCTATTTTATTATACAATTTTACCATTCTTTTGCAATAACGACTCGATTTTGTCAAAAATGTGACAAAATACAGGAAAATTCAGCGCAAATGCTAGCTATAACGTTCAGTTGTATTGAAAGCTTGTCAAAATAAACGGCTGAGTCTATCTAATGATACAATTTTACCATTCTTCTGCAATAACGACTCGATTTTGTCAAAAATGTGACAAAATTCATGAAAATGATAGCAAAATCGTTCAGTTGTATTGAAAGCGTGTCAAAATAAACGGCTGAGTCTATCTCATTATACAATTTTACCATTCTTTGGAATTACGACTCGATTTTGTCAGAAATGTGACAAAATTCATGCAAATTCAACGCAAATGCTAGCAAAATCGTTCAGTTGTATTGAAAGCTTGTCAAAATAAACGGCTGAGTCTATCTAATGATACAATTTTACCATTCTTCTGCAATAACGACTCGATTTTGTCAAAAATGTGACAAAATTCATGAAAATGATGGCAAAATCGTTCAGTTGAATTGAAAAGCGTGTCAAAATGAACGACTGAGTCTATTTTATTATACAATTTTACCATTCTTTTGCAATAACGACTCGATTTTGTCAAAAATGTGACAAAATTCATGAAAATGATAGCAAAATCGTTCAGTTGAATTGAAAAGCGTGTCAAAATGAACGACTGAGTCTATTTCATTATACAATTTTACTATTCTTCTGGAATTACGACTCGATTTTGACAAAAATGTGACAAAATACAGGAAAATTTAGTGCAAATGCTAGCTATAACGTTCAGTTGTATTGAAAGCGTGTCAAAATAAACGGCTGAGTCTATCTAATGATACAATTTTACCATTCTTCTGCAATAACGACTCGATTTTGTCAAAAATGTGACAAAATTCATGAAAATGATGGCAAAATCGTTCAGTTGAATTGAAAAGCGTGTCAAAATGAACGACTGAGTCTATTTTATTATACAATTTTACCATTCTTTTGCAATAACGACTCGATTTTGTCAAAAATGTGACAAAATACAGGAAAATTCAGCGCAAATGCTAGCTATAACGTTCAGTTGTATTGAAAGCTTGTCAAAATAAACGGCTGAGTCTATCTAATGATACAATTTTACCATTCTTCTGCAATAACGACTCGATTTTGTCAAAAATGTGACAAAATTCATGAAAATGATAGCAAAATCGTTCAGTTGTATTGAAAGCGTGTCAAAATAAACGGCTGAGTCTATCTCATTATACAATTTTACCATTCTTTGGAATTACGACTCGATTTTGTCAGAAATGTGACAAAATTCATGCAAATTCAACGCAAATGCTAGCAAAATCGTTCAGTTGTATTGAAAGCTTGTCAAAATAAACGGCTGAGTCTATCTAATGATACAATTTTACCATTCTTCTGCAATAACGACTCGATTTTGTCAAAAATGTGACAAAATTCATGAAAATGATAGCAAAATCGTTCAGTTGAATTGAAAAGCGTGTCAAAATGAACGACTGAGTCTATTTCATTATACAATTTTACTATTCATCTGGAATTACGACTCGATTTTGACAAAAATGTGACAAAATACAGGAAAATTCAGCGCAAATGCTAGCTATAACGTTCAGTTGTATTGAAAGCGTGTCAAAATAAACGGCTGAGTCTATCAAATGATACAATTTTACCATTCTTCTGCAATAACGACTCGATTTTGTCAAAAATGTGACAAAATTCATGAAAATGATAGCAAAATCGTTCAGTTGAATTAAAAAGCGTGTCAAAATGAACGACTGAGTCTATTTTATTATACAATTTTACCATTCTTCTGGAATAACGACTCGATTTTGCCAAAAGTGTGACAAAATACAGGAAAATTCAGCGCAAATGCTAGCTATAACGTTCAGTTGTATTGAAAGCGTGTCAAAATAAACGGCTGAGTCTATCTCATTATACAATTTTACCATTCTTTGGAACTACGACTCGATTTTGTCAGAAATGTGACAAAATTCATGCAAATTCAACGCAAATGCTAGCAAAATCGTTCAGTTGAATTGAAAGCGTGTCAAAATAAACGGCTGAGTCTATCTCATTATACAATTTTACCATTCTTCTGCAAAAACGACTCGATTTGGTAAAAAATGTGACAAAATACAGGAAAATTCAGCGCAAATGCTAGCTATAACGTTCAGTTGTATTGAAAGCTTCTCAAAATAAACGGCTGAGTCTATCTAATGATACAATTTTACCATTCTTCTGCAATAACGACTCGATTTTGTCAAAAATGTGACAAAATTCATGAAAATGATAGCAAAATCGTTCAGTTGAATTGAAAAGCGTGTCAAAATGAACGACTGAGTCTATTTCATTATACAATTTTACTATTCTTCTGGAATTACGACTCGATTTTGACAAAAATGTGACAAAATACAGGAAAATTCAGCGCAAATGCTAGCTATAACATTCAGTTGTACTGAAAGCGTGTCAAAATAAACGGCTGAGTCTATCTAATGATACAATTTTACCATTCTTCTGCAATAACGACTCGATTTTGTCAAAAATGTGACAAAATTCATGAAAATGATAGCAAAATCGTTCAGTTGAATTGAAAAGCGTGTCAAAATGAACGACTGAGTCTATTTCATTATACAATTTTACTATTCTTCTGGAATTACGACTCGATTTTGACAAAAATGTGACAAAATACAGGAAAATTCAGCGCAAATGCTAGCTATAACGTTCAGTTGTATTGAAAGCGTGTCAAAATAAACGGCTGAGTCTATTTTATTATACAATTTTACCATTCTTCTGGAATAACGACTCGATTTTGCCAAAAATGTGACAAAATACAGGAAAATTCAGCGCAAATGCTAGCTATAACGTTCAGTTGTATTGAAAGCGTGTCAAAATAAACGGCTGAGTCTATCAAATGATACAATTTTACCATTCTTCTGCAATAACGACTCGATTTTGTCAAAAATGTGACAAAATACAGGAAAATTCAGCGCAAATGCTAGCTATAACGTTCAGTTGGATTGAAAGCGTGTCAAAATAAACGGCTGAGTCTATCTCATTATACAATTTTACCATTCTTCTGGAATTACGACTCGATTTTGTCAAAAATGTGACAAAATTCATGCAAATTCAAAGCAAATGCTAGCAAAATCGTTCAGTTGTATTGAAAGCGTGTCAAAATAAACGGCTGAGTCTATCTCATTATACAATTTTACCATTCTTCTGCAATAACGACTCGATTTGGTAAAAAATGTGACAAAATACAGGAAAATTCAGCGCAAATGCTAGCTATAACGTTCAGTTGTATTGAAAGCTTGTCAAAATAAACGGCTGAGTCTATCTAATGATACAATTTTACCATTCTTCTGCAATAACGACTCGATTTTGTCAAAAATGTGACAAAATTCATGAAAATGATAGCAAAATCGTTCAGTTGAATTGAAAAGCGTGTCAAAATGAACGACTGAGTCTATTTCATTATACAATTTTACTATTCTTCTGGAATTACGACTCGATTTTGACAAAAATGTGACAAAATACAGGAAAATTCAGCGCAAATGCTAGCTATAACATTCAGTTGTACTGAAAGCGTGTCAAAATAAACGGCTGAGTCTATCTAATGATACAATTTTACCATTCTTCTGCAATAACGACTCGATTTTGTCAAAAATGTGACCAAATTCATGAAAATGATAGCAAAATCGTTCAGTTGAATTGAAAAGCGTGTCAAAATGAACGACTGAGTCTATTTCATTATACAATTTTACTATTCTTCTGGAATTACGACTCGATTTTGACAAAAATGTGACAAAATACAGGAAAATTCAGCGCAAATGCTAGCTATAACATTCAGTTGTACTGAAAGCGTGTCAAAATAAACGGCTGAGTCTATCTAATGATACAATTTTACCATTCTTCTGCAATAACGACTCGATTTTGTCAAAAATGTGACCAAATTCATGAAAATGATAGCAAAATCGTTCAGTTGAATTGAAAAGCGTGTCAAAATGAACGACTGAGTCTATTTCACTATACAATTTTACCATTCTTCTGGAATTACGGCTCGATTTTGACAAAAATGTGACAAAATACAGGAAAATTTAGTGCAAATGCTAGCTATAACGTTCAGTTGTATTGAAAGCGTGTCAAAATAAACGGCTGAGTCTATCTAATGATACAATTTTACCATTTTTCTGCAATAACGACTCGATTTTGTCAAAAATGTGACAAAATTCATGAAAATGATGGCAAAATCGTTCAGTTGAATTGAAAAGCGTGTCAAAATGAACGACTGAGTCTATATTATTATACAATTTTACCATTCTTTTGCAATAACGACTCGATTTTGTCAAAAATGTGACAAAATACAGGAAAATTCAGCGCAAATGCTAGCTATAACGTTCAGTTGTATTGAAAGCGTGTCAAAATAAACGGCTGAGTCTATCTCATTATACAATTTTACCATTCTTTGGAATTACGACTCGATTTTGTCAGAAATGTGACAAAATTCATGCAAATTCAACGCAAATGCTAGCAAAATCGTTCAGTTGTATTGAAAGCGTGTCAAAATAAACGGCTGAGTCTATCTCATTATACAATATTACCATTCTTCTGGAATTACGACTCGATTTTGACAAAAATGTGACAAAATACAGGAAAATTCAACGCAAATGCTAGCAAAATCGTTCAGTTGTATTGAAAGCGTGTCAAAATAAACGGCTGAGTCTATTTTATTATACAATTTTACCATTCTTCTGGAATAACGACTCGATTTTGCCAAAAGTGTGACAAAATACAGGAAAATTCAGCGCAAATGCTAGCTATAACGTTCAGTTGGATTGAAAGCGTGTCAAAATAAACGGCTGAGTCTATCTCATTATACAATTTTACCATTCTTCTGGAATTACCACTCGATTTTGTCAAAAATGTGACAAAATTCATGCAAATTCAACGCAAATGCTAGCAAAATCGTTCAGTTGTATTGAAAGCGTGTCAAAATAAACGGCTGAGTCTATCTCATTATACAATATTACCATTCTTCTGGAATTACGACTCGATTTTGACAAAAATGTGACAAAATACAGGAAAATTCAACGCAAATGCTAGCAAAATCGTTCAGTTGTATTGAAAGCGTGTCAAAATAAACGGCTGAGTCTATTTTATTATTCAATTTTACCATTCTTCTGCAATAACGACTCGATTTGGTCAAAAATGTGACAAAATACAGGAAAATTCAACGCAAATGCTAGCAAAATCGTTCAGTTGGATTGAAAGCGTGTCAAAATAAACGGCTGAGTCTATTTTATTATACAATTTTACCATTCTTTTGCAATAACGACTCGATTTTGTCAAAAATGTGACAAAATACAGGAAAATTCAGCGCAAATGCTAGCTATAACGTTCAGTTGTATTGAAAGCGTGTCAAAATAAACGGCTGAGTCTATCTCATTATACAATTTTACCATTCTTTGGAATTACGACTCGATTTTGTCAGAAATGTGACAAAATTCATGCAAATTCAACGCAAATGCTAGCAAAATCGTTCAGTTGTATTGAAAGCGTGTCAAAATAAACGGCTGAGTCTATCTCATTATACAATATTACCATTCTTCTGGAATTACGACTCGATTTTGACAAAAATGTGACAAAATACAGGAAAATTCAACGCAAATGCTAGCAAAATCGTTCAGTTGTATTGAAAGCGTGTCAAAATAAACGGCTGAGTCTATTTTATTATACAATTTTACCATTCTTCTGGAATAACGACTCGATTTTGCCAAAAGTGTGACAAAATACAGGAAAATTCAGCGCAAATGCTAGCTATAACGTTCAGTTGGATTGAAAGCGTGTCAAAATAAACGGCTGAGTCTATCTCATTATACAATTTTACCATTCTTCTGGAATTACCACTCGATTTTGTCAAAAATGTGACAAAATTCATGCAAATTCAACGCAAATGCTAGCAAAATCGTTCAGTTGTATTGAAAGCGTGTCAAAATAAACGGCTGAGTCTATCTCATTATACAATATTACCATTCTTCTGGAATTACGACTCGATTTTGACAAAAATGTGACAAAATACAGGAAAATTCAACGCAAATGCTAGCAAAATCGTTCAGTTGTATTGAAAGCGTGTCAAAATAAACGGCTGAGTCTATTTTATTATACAATTTTACCATTCTTTTGCAATAACGACTCGATTTAGACAAAAATGTGAGAAAATACAGGAAAATTCAGCGCAAATGCTAGCTATAACGTTCAGTTGTATTGAAAGCGTGTCAAAATAAACGGCTGAGTCTATCTAATGATACAATTTTACCATTCTTCTGCAATAACGACTCGATTTTGTCAAAAATGTGACAAAATTCATGAAAATGATAGCAAAATCGTTCAGTTGAATTGAAAAGCGTGTCAAAATGAACGATAGAGTCTATTTTATTATACAATTTTACCATTCCTCTGGAATAACGACTCGATTTTGCCAAAAATGTGACAAAATACAGGAAAATTTAGTGCAAATGCTAGCTATAACGTTCAGTTGTATTGAAAGCGTGTCAAAATAAACGGCTGAGTCTATCTAATGATACAATTTTACCATTCTTCTGCAATAACGACTCGATTTTGTCAAAAATGTGACAAAATTCATGAAAATGATAGCAAAATCGTTCAGTTGAATTGAAAAGCGTGTCAAAATGAACGACTGAGTCTATTTTATTATACAATTTTACCATTCTTTTGCAATAACGACTCGATTTTGTCAAAAATGTGACAAAATACAGGAAAATTCAGCACAAATGCTAGCTATAACGTTCAGTTGTATTGAAAGCGTGTCAAAATAAACGGCTGAGTCTATCTCATTATACAATTTTACCATTATTTGGAATTACGACTCGATTTTGTCAGAAATGTGACAAAATTCATGCAAATTCAACGCAAATGCTAGCAAAATCGTTCATTTGTATTGAAAGCGTGTCAAAATAAACGGCTGAGTCTATCTCATTATACAATTTTACCATTCTTCTGCAAAAACGACTCGATTTGGTAAAAAATGTGACAAAATACAGGAAAATTCAGCGCAAATGCTAGCTATAACGTTCAGTTGTATTGAAAGCTTGTCAAAATAAACGGCTGAGTCTATCTAATGATACAATTTTCCATTCTTCTGCAATAACGACTCGATTTTGTCAAAAATGTGACAAAATTCATGAAAATGATAGCAAAATCGTTCAGTTGAATTGAAAAGCGTGTCAAAATGAACGACTGAGTCTATTTCATTATACAATTTTACTATTCTTCTGGAATTACGACTCGATTTTGACAAAAATGTGACAAAATACAGGAAAATTCAGCGCAAATGCTAGCCATAACATTCAGTTGTACTGAAAGCGTGTCAAAATAAACGGCTGAGTCTATCTAATGTAACAATTTTACCATTCTTCTGCAATAACGACTCGATTTTGTCAAAAATGTGACAAAATTCATGAAAATGATAGCAAAATCGTTCAGTTGAATTGAAAAGCGTGTCAAAATGAACGACTGAGTCTATTTCATTATACAATTTTACTATTCTTCTGGAATTACGACTCGATTTTGACAAAAATGTGACAAAATACAGGAAAATTTAGTGCAAATGCTAGCTATAACGTTCAGTTGTATTGAAAGCGTGTCAAAATAAACGGCTGAGTCTATCTAATGATACAATTTTACCATTCTTCTGCAATAACGACTCGATTTTGTCAAAAATGTGACAAAATTCATGAAAATGATGGCAAAATCGTTCAGTTGAATTGAAAAGCGTGTCAAAATGAACGACTGAGTCTATTTTATTATACAATTTTACCATTCTTTTGCAATAACGACTCGATTTTGTCAAAAATGTGACAAAATACAGGAAAATTCAGCGCAAATGCTAGCTATAACGTTCAGTTGTATTGAAAGCTTGTCAAAATAAACGGCTGAGTCTATCTAATGATACAATTTTACCATTCTTCTGCAATAACGACTCGATTTTGTCAAAAATGTGACAAAATTCATGAAAATGATAGCAAAATCGTTCAGTTGTATTGAAAGCGTGTCAAAATAAACGGCTGAGTCTATCTAATGATACAATTTTACCATTCTTCTGCAATAACGACTCGATTTTGTCAAAAATGTGACAAAATACAGGAAAATTCAGCACAAATGCTAGCTATAACGTTCAGTTGTATTGAAAGCGTGTCAAAATAAACGGCTGAGTCTATCTCATTATACAATTTTACCATTATTTGGAATTACGACTCGATTTTGTCAGAAATGTGACAAAATTCATGCAAATTCAACGCAAATGCTAGCAAAATCGTTCATTTGTATTGAAAGCGTGTCAAAATAAACGGCTGAGTCTATCTCATTATACAATTTTACCATTCTTCTGCAAAAACGACTCGATTTGGTAAAAAATGTGACAAAATACAGGAAAATTCAGCGCAAATGCTAGCTATAACGTTCAGTTGTATTGAAAGCTTGTCAAAATAAACGGCTGAGTCTATCTAATGATACAATTTTCCATTCTTCTGCAATAACGACTCGATTTTGTCAAAAATGTGACAAAATTCATGAAAATGATAGCAAAATCGTTCAGTTGAATTGAAAAGCGTGTCAAAATGAACGACTGAGTCTATTTCATTATACAATTTTACTATTCTTCTGGAATTACGACTCGATTTTGACAAAAATGTGACAAAATACAGGAAAATTCAGCGCAAATGCTAGCCATAACATTCAGTTGTACTGAAAGCGTGTCAAAATAAACGGCTGAGTCTATCTAATGTAACAATTTTACCATTCTTCTGCAATAACGACTCGATTTTGTCAAAAATGTGACAAAATTCATGAAAATGATAGCAAAATCGTTCAGTTGAATTGAAAAGCGTGTCAAAATGAACGACTGAGTCTATTTCATTATACAATTTTACTATTCTTCTGGAATTACGACTCGATTTTGACAAAAATGTGACAAAATACAGGAAAATTTAGTGCAAATGCTAGCTATAACGTTCAGTTGTATTGAAAGCGTGTCAAAATAAACGGCTGAGTCTATCTAATGATACAATTTTACCATTCTTTGGAATTACGACTCGATTTTGTCAGAAATGTGACAAAATTCATGCAAATTCAACGCAAATGCTAGCAAAATCGTTCAGTTGTATTGAAAGCTTGTCAAAATAAACGGCTGAGTCTATCTAATGATACAATTTTACCATTCTTCTGCAATAACGACTCGATTTTGTCAAAAATGTGACAAAATTCATGAAAATGATAGCAAAATCGTTCAGTTGAATTGAAAAGCGTGTCAAAATGAACGACTGAGTCTATTTCATTATACAGTTTTACTATTCATCTGGAATTACGACTCGATTTTGACAAAAATGTGACAAAATACAGGAAAATTCAGCGCAAATGCTAGCTATAACGTTCAGTTGTATTGAAAGCGTGTCAAAATAAACGGCTGAGTCTATCAAATGATACAATTTTACCATTCTTCTGCAATAACGACTCGATTTTGTCAAAAATGTGACAAAATTCATGAAAATGATAGCAAAATCGTTCAGTTGAATTAAAAAGCGTGTCAAAATGAACGACTGAGTCTATTTTATTATACAATTTTACCATTCTTCTGGAATAACGACTCGATTTTGCCAAAAGTGTGACAAAATACAGGAAAATTCAGCGCAAATGCTAGCTATAACGTTCAGTTGTATTGAAAGCGTGTCAAAATAAACGGCTGAGTCTATCTCATTATACAATTTTACCATTCTTTGGAATTACGACTCGATTTTGTCAGAAATGTGACAAAATTCATGCAAATTCAACGCAAATGCTAGCAAAATCGTTCAGTTGAATTGAAAGCGTGTCAAAATAAACGGCTGAGTCTATCTCATTATACAATTTTACCATTCTTCTGCAAAAACGACTCGATTTGGTAAAAAATGTGACAAAATACAGGAAAATTCAGCGCAAATGCTAGCTATAACGTTCAGTTGTATTGAAAGCTTCTCAAAATAAACGGCTGAGTCTATCTAATGATACAATTTTACCATTCTTCTGCAATAACGACTCGATTTTGTCAAAAATGTGACAAAATTCATGAAAATGATAGCAAAATCGTTCAGTTGAATTGAAAAGCGTGTCAAAATGAACGACTGAGTCTATTTCATTATACAATTTTACTATTCTTCTGGAATTACGACTCGATTTTGACAAAAATGTGACAAAATACAGGAAAATTCAGCGCAAATGCTAGCTATAACATTCAGTTGTACTGAAAGCGTGTCAAAATAAACGGCTGAGTCTATCTAATGATACAATTTTACCATTCTTCTGCAATAACGACTCGATTTTGTCAAAAATGTGACAAAATTCATGAAAATGATAGCAAAATCGTTCAGTTGAATTGAAAAGCGTGTCAAAATGAACGACTGAGTCTATTTCATTATACAATTTTACTATTCTTCTGGAATTACGACTCGATTTTGACAAAAATGTGACAAAATACAGGAAAATTCAGCGCAAATGCTAGCTATAACGTTCAGTTGTATTGAAAGCGTGTCAAAATAAACGGCTGAGTCTATTTTATTATACAATTTTACCATTCTTCTGGAATAACGACTCGATTTTGCCAAAAATGTGACAAAATACAGGAAAATTCAGCGCAAATGCTAGCTATAACGTTCAGTTGTATTGAAAGCGTGTCAAAATAAACGGCTGAGTCTATCAAATGATACAATTTTACCATTCTTCTGCAATAACGACTCGATTTTGTCAAAAATGTGACAAAATACAGGAAAATTCAGCGCAAATGCTAGCTATAACGTTCAGTTGGATTGAAAGCGTGTCAAAATAAACGGCTGAGTCTATCTCATTATACAATTTTACCATTCTTCTGGAATTACGACTCGATTTTGTCAAAAATGTGACAAAATTCATGCAAATTCAAAGCAAATGCTAGCAAAATCGTTCAGTTGTATTGAAAGCGTGTCAAAATAAACGGCTGAGTCTATCTCATTATACAATTTTACCATTCTTCTGCAATAACGACTCGATTTGGTAAAAAATGTGACAAAATACAGGAAAATTCAGCGCAAATGCTAGCTATAACGTTCAGTTGTATTGAAAGCTTGTCAAAATAAACGGCTGAGTCTATCTAATGATACAATTTTACCATTCTTCTGCAATAACGACTCGATTTTGTCAAAAATGTGACAAAATTCATGAAAATGATAGCAAAATCGTTCAGTTGAATTGAAAAGCGTGTCAAAATGAACGACTGAGTCTATTTCATTATACAATTTTACTATTCTTCTGGAATTACGACTCGATTTTGACAAAAATGTGACAAAATACAGGAAAATTCAGAGCAAATGCTAGCTATAACATTCAGTTGTACTGAAAGCGTGTCAAAATAAACGGCTGAGTCTATCTAATGATACAATTTTACCATTCTTCTGCAATAACGACTCGATTTTGTCAAAAATGTGACCAAATTCATGAAAATGATAGCAAAATCGTTCAGTTGAATTGAAAAGCGTGTCAAAATGAACGACTGAGTCTATTTCATTATACAATTTTACTATTCTTCTGGAATTACGACTCGATTTTGACAAAAATGTGAGAAAATACAGGAAAATTCAGCGCAAATGCTAGCTATAACATTCAGTTGTACTGAAAGCGTGTCAAAATAAACGGCTGAGTCTATTTTATTATACAATTTTACCATTCTTCTGGAATAACGACTCGATTTTGCCAAAAATGTGACAAAATACAGGAAAATTCAGCGCAAATGCTAGCTATAACGTTCAGTTGGATTGAAAGCGTGTCAAAATAAACGGCTGAGTCTATCTCATTATACAATTTTACCATTCTTCTGGAATTACGACTCGATTTTGTCAAAAATGTGACAAAATTCATGCAAATTCAACGCAAATGCTAGCAAAATCGTTCAGTTGTATTGAAAGCTTGTCAAAATAAACGGCTGAGTCTATCTAATGATACAATTTTACCATTCTTCTGCAATAACGACTCGATTTTGTCAAAAATGTGACAAAATTCATGAAAATGATAGCAAAATCGTTCAGTTGAATTGAAAAGCGTGTCAAAATGAACGACTGAGTCTATTTCATTATACAATTTTACTATTCTTCTGGAATTACGACTCGATTTTGACAAAAATGTGACAAAATACAGGAAAATTCAGCGCAAATGCTAGCTATAACATTCAGTTGTACTGAAAGCGTGTCAAAATAAACGGCTGAGTCTATCTCATTATACAATTTTACCATTCTTCTGGAATTACCACTCGATTTTGTCAAAAATGTGACAAAATTCATGCAAATTCAACGCAAATGCTAGCAAAATCGTTCAGTTGTATTGAAAGCGTGTCAAAATAAACGGCTGAGTATCTCATTATACAATATTACCATTCTTCTGGAATTACGACTCGATTTTGACAAAAATGTGACAAAATACAGGAAAATTCAACGCAAATGCTAGCAAAATCGTTCAGTTGGATTGAAAGCGTGTCAAAATAAACGGCTGAGTCTATTTTATTATACAATTTTACCATTCTTTTGCAATAACGACTCGATTTAGACAAAAATGTGACAAAATACAGGAAAATTCAGCGCAAATGCTAGCTATAACGTTCAGTTGTATTGAAAGCGTGTCAAAATAAACGGCTGAGTCTATCTAATGATACAATTTTACCATTCTTCTGCAATAACGACTCGATTTTGTCAAAAATGTGACAAAATTCATGAAAATGATAGCAAAATCGTTCAGTTGAATTGAAAAGCGTGTCAAAATGAACGATAGAGTCTATTTTATTATACAATTTTACCATTCCTCTGGAATAACGACTCGATTTTGCCAAAAATGTGACAAAATACAGGAAAATTTAGTGCAAATGCTAGCTATAACGTTCAGTTGTATTGAAAGCGTGTCAAAATAAACGGCTGAGTCTATCTAATGATACAATTTTACCATTCTTCTGCAATAACGACTCGATTTTGTCAAAAATGTGACAAAATTCATGAAAATGATAGCAAAATCGTTCAGTTGAATTGAAAAGCGTGTCAAAATGAACGACTGAGTCTATTTTATTATACAATTTTACCATTCTTTTGCAATAACGACTCGATTTTGTCAAAAATGTGACAAAATACAGGAAAATTCAGCGCAAATGCTAGCTATAACGTTCAGTTGTATTGAAAGCGTGTCAAAATAAACGGCTGAGTCTATCTCATTATACAATTTTACCATTCTTTGGAATTACGACTCGATTTTGTCAGAAATGTGACAAAATTCATGCAAATTCAACGCAAATGCTAGCAAAATCGTTCATTTGTATTGAAAGCGTGTCAAAATAAACGGCTGAGTCTATCTCATTATACAATTTTACCATTCTTCTGCAAAAACGACTCGATTTGGTAAAAAATGTGACAAAATACAGGAAAATTCAGCGCAAATGCTAGCTATAACGTTCAGTTGTATTGAAAGCTTGTCAAAATAAACGGCTGAGTCTATCTAATGATACAATTTTCCATTCTTCTGCAATAACGACTCGATTTTGTCAAAAATGTGACAAAATTCATGAAAATGATAGCAAAATCGTTCAGTTGAATTGAAAAGCGTGTCAAAATGAACGACTGAGTCTATTTCATTATACAATTTTACTATTCTTCTGGAATTACGACTCGATTTTGACAAAAATGTGACAAAATACAGGAAAATTCAGCGCAAATGCTAGCTATAACATTCAGTTGTACTGAAAGCGTGTCAAAATAAACGGCTGAGTCTATCTAATGTAACAATTTTACCATTCTTCTGCAATAACGACTCGATTTTGTCAAAAATGTGACAAAATTCATGAAAATGATAGCAAAATCGTTCAGTTGAATTGAAAAGCGTGTCAAAATGAACGACTGAGTCTATTTCATTATACAATTTTACTATTCTTCTGGAATTACGACTCGATTTTGACAAAAATGTGACAAAATACAGGAAAATTTAGTGCAAATGCTAGCTATAACGTTCAGTTGTATTGAAAGCGTGTCAAAATAAACGGCTGAGTCTATCTAATGATACAATTTTACCATTCTTCTGCAATAACGACTCGATTTTGTCAAAAATGTGACAAAATTCATGAAAATGATGGCAAAATCGTTCAGTTGAATTGAAAAGCGTGTCAAAATGAACGACTGAGTCTATTTTATTATACAATTTTACCATTCTTTTGCAATAACAACTCGATTTTGTCAAAAATGTGACAAAATACAGGAAAATTCAGCGCAAATGCTAGCTATAACGTTCAGTTGTATTGAAAGCTTGTCAAAATAAACGGCTGAGTCTATCTAATGATACAATTTTACCATTCTTCTGCAATAACGACTCGATTTTGTCAAAAATGTGACAAAATTCATGAAAATGATAGCAAAATCGTTCAGTTGTATTGAAAGCGTGTCAAAATAAACGGCTGAGTCTATCTCATTATACAATTTTACCATTCTTTGGAATTACGACTCGATTTTGTCAGAAATGTGACAAAATTCATGCAAATTCAACGCAAATGCTAGCAAAATCGTTCAGTTGTATTGAAAGCTTGTCAAAATAAACGGCTGAGTCTATCTAATGATACAATTTTACCATTCTTCTGCAATAACGACTCGATTTTGTCAAAAATGTGACAAAATTCATGAAAATGATAGCAAAATCGTTCAGTTGAATTGAAAAGCGTGTCAAAATGAACGACTGAGTCTATTTCATTATACAATTTTACTATTCATCTGGAATTACGACTCGATTTTGACAAAAATGTGACAAAATACAGGAAAATTCAGCGCAAATGCTAGCTATAACGTTCAGTTGTATTGAAAGCGTGTCAAAATAAACGGCTGAGTCTATCAAATGATACAATTTTACCATTCTTCTGCAATAACGACTCGATTTTGTTAAAAATGTGACAAAATTCATGAAAATGATAGCAAAATCGTTCAGTTGAATTAAAAAGCGTGTCAAAATGAACGACTGAGTCTATTTTATTATACAATTTTACCATTCTTCTGGAATAACGACTCGATTTTGCCAAAAGTGTGACAAAATACAGGAAAATTCAGCGCAAATGCTAGCTATAACGTTCAGTTGTATTGAAAGCGTGTCAAAATAAACGGCTGAGTCTATCTCATTATACAATTTTACCATTCTTTGGAATTACGACTCGATTTTGTCAGAAATGTGACAAAATTCATGCAAATTCAACGCAAATGCTAGCAAAATCGTTCAGTTGAATTGAAAGCGTGTCAAAATAAACGGCTGAGTCTATCTCATTATACAATTTTACCATTCTTCTGCAAAAACGACTCGATTTGGTAAAAAATGTGACAAAATACAGGAAAATTCAGCGCAAATGCTAGCTATAACGTTCAGTTGTATTGAAAGCTTCTCAAAATAAACGGCTGAGTCTATCTAATGATACAATTTTACCATTCTTCTGCAATAACGACTCGATTTTGTCAAAAATGTGACAAAATTCATGAAAATGATAGCAAAATCGTTCAGTTGAATTGAAAAGCGTGTCAAAATGAACGACTGAGTCTATTTCATTATACAATTTTACTATTCTTCTGGAATTACGACTCGATTTTGACAAAAATGTGACAAAATACAGGAAAATTCAGCGCAAATGCTAGCTATAACATTCAGTTGTACTGAAAGCGTGTCAAAATAAACGGCTGAGTCTATCTAATGATACAATTTTACCATTCTTCTGCAATAACGACTCGATTTTGTCAAAAATGTGACAAAATTCATGAAAATGATAGCAAAATCGTTCAGTTGAATTGAAAAGCGTGTCAAAATGAACGACTGAGTCTATTTCATTATACAATTTTACTATTCTTCTGGAATTACGACTCGATTTTGACAAAAATGTGACAAAATACAGGAAAATTCAGCGCAAATGCTAGCTATAACGTTCAGTTGTATTGAAAGCGTGTCAAAATAAACGGCTGAGTCTATTTTATTATACAATTTTACCATTCTTCTGGAATAACGACTCGATTTTGCCAAAAATGTGACAAAATACAGGAAAATTCAGCGCAAATGCTAGCTATAACGTTCAGTTGTATTGAAAGCGTGTCAAAATAAACGGCTGAGTCTATCAAATGATACAATTTTACCATTCTTCTGCAATAACGACTCGATTTTGTCAAAAATGTGACAAAATACAGGAAAATTCAGCGCAAATGCTAGCTATAACGTTCAGTTGGATTGAAAGCGTGTCAAAATAAACGGCTGAGTCTATCTCATTATACAATTTTACCATTCTTCTGGAATTACGACTCGATTTTGTCAAAAATGTGACAAAATTCATGCAAATTCAAAGCAAATGCTAGCAAAATCGTTCAGTTGTATTGAAAGCGTGTCAAAATAAACGGCTGAGTCTATCTCATTATACAATTTTACCATTCTTCTGCAATAACGACTCGATTTGGTAAAAAATGTGACAAAATACAGGAAAATTCAGCGCAAATGCTAGCTATAACGTTCAGTTGTATTGAAAGCTTGTCAAAATAAACGGCTGAGTCTATCTAATGATACAATTTTACCATTCTTCTGCAATAACGACTCGATTTTGTCAAAAATGTGACAAAATTCATGAAAATGATAGCAAAATCGTTCAGTTGAATTGAAAAGCGTGTCAAAATGAACGACTGAGTCTATTTCATTATACAATTTTACTATTCTTCTGGAATTACGACTCGATTTTGACAAAAATGTGACAAAATACAGGAAAATTCAGCGCAAATGCTAGCTATAACGTTCAGTTGTATTGAAAGCTTGTCAAAATAAACGGCTGAGTCTATCTAATGATACAATTTTACCATTCTTCTGCAATAACGACTCGATTTTGTCAAAAATGTGACAAAATTCATGAAAATGATAGCAAAATCGTTCAGTTGAATTGAAAAGCGTGTCAAAATGAACGACTGAGTCTATTTCATTATACAATTTTACTATTCTTCTGGAATTACGACTCGATTTTGACAAAAATGTGACAAAATACAGGAAAATTCAGCGCAAATGCTAGCTATAACATTCAGTTGTACTGAAAGCGTGTCAAAATAAACGGCTGAGTCTATCTAATGATACAATTTTACCATTCTTCTGCAATAACGACTCGATTTTGTCAAAAATGTGACCAAATTCATGAAAATGATAGCAAAATCGTTCAGTTGAATTGAAAAGCGTGTCAAAATGAACGACTGAGTCTATTTCATTATACAATTTTACTATTCTTCTGGAATTACGACTCGATTTTGACAAAAATGTGACAAAATACAGGAAAATTCAGCGCAAATGCTAGCTATAACATTCAGTTGTACTGAAAGCGTGTCAAAATAAACGGCTGAGTCTATTTTATTATACAATTTTACCATTCTTCTGGAATAACGACTCGATTTTGCCAAAAATGTGACAAAATACAGGAAAATTCAGCGCAAATGCTAGCTATAACGTTCAGTTGTATTGAAAGCGTGTCAAAATAAAAGGCTGAGTCTATCAAATGATACAATTTTACCATTCTTCTGGAATTACGACTCGATTTTGTCAAAAATGTGACAAAATACAGGAAAATTCAGCGCAAATGCTAGCTATAACGTTCAGTTGTATTGAAAGCGTGTCAAAATAAACGGCTGAGTCTATCTCATTATACAATTTTAGCATTCTTTGGAATTACGACTCGATTTTGTCAGAAATGTGACAAAATTCATGCAAATTCAACGCAAATGCTAGCAAAATCGTTCAGTTGTATTGAAAGCGTGTCAAAATAAACGGCTGAGTCTATCTCATTATACAATTTTACCATTCTTCTGCAATAACGACTCGATTTTGTCAAAAATGTGACAAAATTCATGAAAATGATAGCAAAATCGTTCAGTTGAATTGAAAAGCGTGTCAAAATGAACGACTGAGTCTATTTTATTATACAATTTTACCATTCTTCTGCAATAACGACTCGATTTGGTAAAAAATGTGACAAAATACAGGAAAATTCAGCGCAAATGCTAGCTATAACGTTCAGTTGTATTGAAAGCGTGTCAAAATAAACGGCTGAGTCTATCTAATGATACAATTTTACCATTCTTCTGCAATAACGACTCGATTTTGTCAAAAATGTGACAAAATTCATGCAAATTCAACGCAAATGCTAGCAAAATCGTTCAGTTGAATTAAAAAGCGTGTCAAAATGAACGACTGAGTCTATTTCATTATACAATTTTACCATTCTTCTGGAATTACGACTCGATTTTGACAAAAATGTGACAAAATACAGGAAAATTCAGCGCAAATGCTAGCTATAACGTTCAGTTGTATTGAAAGCGTGTCAAAATAAACGGCTGAGTCTATCTCATTATACAATTTTACCATTCTTTGGAATTACGACTCGATTTTGTCAAAAATGTGACAAAATTCATGCAAATTCAACGCAAATGCTAGCAAAATCGTTCATTTGTATTGAAAGCGTGTCAAAATAAACGGCTGAGTCTATCTAATGATACAATTTTACCATTCTTCTGGAATAACGACTCGATTTTGCCAAAAATGTGACAAAATACAGGAAAATTCAGCGCAAATGCTAGCTATAACGTTCAGTTGTATTGAAAGCGTGTCAAAATAAACGGCTGTCTATCTAATGATACAATTTTACCATTCTTCTGCAATAACGACTCGATTTTGTCAAAAATGTGACAAAATTCATGAAAATGATGGCAAAATCGTTCAGTTGAATTGAAAAGCGTGTCAAAATGAACGACTGAGTCTATTTTATTATACAATTTCACCATTCTTCTGGAATAACGACTCGATTTTGCCAAAAGTGTGACAAAATACAGGAAAATTCAGCGCAAATGCTAGCTATAACGTTCAGTTGGATTGAAAGCGTGTCAAAATAAACGGCTGAGTCTATCTCATTATACAATTTTACCATTCTTCTGGAATTACGACTCGATTTTGTCAAAAATGTGACAAAATTCATGCAAATTCAACGCAAATGCTAGCAAAATCGTTCAGTTGTATTGAAAGCGTGTCAAAATAAACGGCTGAGTCTATCTCATTATACAATTTTACCATTCTTCTGCAATAACGACTCGATTTGGTAAAAAATGTCACAAAATACAGGAAAATTCAGCGCAAGTGTTAGCTATAACGTTCAGTTGTATTGAAAGCGTGTCAAAATAAACGGCTGAGTCTATCTCATTATACAATTTTACCATTCTTTGGAATTACGACTCGATTTTGTCAAAAATGTGACAAAATTCATGCAAATTCAACGCAAATGCTAGCAAAATCGTTCAGTTGTATTGAAAGCGTGTCAAAATAAACGGCTGAGTCTATCTAATGATACAATTTTACCATTCTTCTGCAATAACGACTCGATTTTGTCAAAAATGTGACAAAATTCATGAAAATGATAGCAAAATCGTTCAGTTGAATTGAAAAGCGTGTCAAAATGAACGACTGAGTCTATTTCATTATCCAATTTTACTATTCTTCTGGAATTACGACTCGATTTTGACAAAAATGTGACAAAATACAGGAAAATTCAGCGCAAATGCTAGCTATAACGTTCAGTTGTATTGAAAGCGTGTCAAAATAAACGGCTGAGTCTATTTTATTATACAATTTTACCATTCTTCTGGAATAACGACTCGATTTTGACAAAAATGTGACAAAATACAGGAAAATTCAGCGCAAATGCTAGCTATAACGTTCAGTTGTATTGAAAGCGTGTCAAAATAAACGGCTGAGTCTATCTAATGATACAATTTTACCATTCTTCTGGAATAACGACTCGATTTTGCCAAAAATGTGACAAAATACAGGAAAATTCAGCGCAAATGCTAGCTATAACGTTCAGTTGTATTGAAAGCGTGTCAAAATAAACGGCTGTCTATCTAATGATACAATTTTACCATTCTTCTGCAATAACGACTCGATTTTGTCAAAAATGTGACAAAATTCATGAAAATGATGGCAAAATCGTTCAGTTGAATTGAAAAGCGTGTCAAAATGAACGACTGAGTCTATTTTATTATACAATTTCACCATTCTTCTGGAATAACGACTCGATTTTGCCAAAAGTGTGACAAAATACAGGAAAATTCAGCGCAAATGCTAGCTATAACGTTCAGTTGGATTGAAAGCGTGTCAAAATAAACGGCTGAGTCTATCTCATTATACAATTTTACCATTCTTCTGGAATTACGACTCGATTTTGTCAAAAATGTGACAAAATTCATGCAAATTCAACGCAAATGCTAGCAAAATCGTTCAGTTGTATTGAAAGCGTGTCAAAATAAACGGCTGAGTCTATCTCATTATACAATTTTACCATTCTTCTGCAATAACGACTAGATTTGGTAAAAAATGTCACAAAATACAGGAAAATTCAGCGCAAATGTTAGCTATAACGTTCAGTTGTATTGAAAGCGTGTCAAAATAAACGGCTGAGTCTATCTAATGATACAATTTTACCATTCTTCTGCAATAACGACTCGATTTTGTCAAAAATGTGACAAAATTCATGAAAATGATAGCAAAATCGTTCAGTTGAATTGAAAAGCGTGTCAAAATGAACGACTGAGTCTATTTCATTAAACAATTTTACTATTCTTCTGGAATTACGACTCGATTTTGACAAAAATGTGACAAAATACAGGAAAATTCAGCGCAAATGCTAGCTATAACATTCAGTTGTACTGAAAGCGTGTCAAAATAAACGGCTGAGTCTATTTTATTATACAATTTTACCATTCTTCTGGAATAACGAATCGATTTTGCCAAAAATGTGACAAAATACAGGAAAATTCAGCGCAAATGCTAGCTATAACGTTCAGTTGTATTGAAAGCGTGTCAAAATAAACGGCTGAGTCTATCAAATGATACAATTTTACCATTCTTCTGCAATAACGACTCGATTTTGTCAAAAATGTGACAAAATTCATGAAAATGATAGCAAAATCGTTCAGTTGAATTAAAAAGCGTGTCAAAATGAACGACTGAGTCTATTTTATTATACAATTTTACCATTCTTCTGGAATAACGACTCGATTTTGCCAAAAGTGTGACAAAATACAGGAAAATTCAGCGCAAATGCTAGCTATAACGTTCAGTTGGATTGAAAGCGTGTCAAAATAAACGGCTGAGTCTATCTCATTATACAATTTTACCATTCTTCTGGAATTACGACTCGATTTTGTCAAAAATGTGACAAAATTCATGCAAATTCAACGCAAATGCTAGCAAAATCGTTCAGTTGTATTGAAAGCGTGTCAAAATAAACGGCTGAGTCTATCTCATTATACAATTTTACCATTCTTCTGCAATAACGACTCGATTTGGTAAAAAATGTGACAAAATACAGGAAAATTCAGCGCAAATGCTAGCTATAACGTTCAGTTGTATTGAAAGCGTGTCAAAATAAACGGCTGAGTCTATCTAATGATACAATTTTACCATTCTTCTGCAATAACGACTCGATTTTGTCAAAAATGTGACAAAATTCATGCAAATTCAACGCAAATGCTAGCAAAATCGTTCAGTTGAATTGAAAAGCGTGTCAAAATGAACGACTGAGTCTATTTCATTATACAATTTTACCATTCTTCTGGAATTACGACTCGATTTTGACAAAAATGTGACAAAATACAGGAAAATTCAGCGCAAATGCTAGCTATAACGTTCAGTTGTATTGAAAGCGTGTCAAAATAAACGGCTGAGTCTATCTCATTATAAAATTTTACCATTCTTCTGCAATAACGACTCGATTTGGTAAAAAATGTGACAAAATACAGGAAAATTCAGCGCAAATGCTAGCTATAACGTTCAGTTGTATTGAAAGCGTGTCAAAATAAACGGCTGAGTCTATCTCATTATACAATTTTACCATTCTTCTGCAATAACGACTCGAATTTGTCAAAAATGTGACAAAATTCATGAAAATGATAGCAAAATCGTTCAGTTGAATTGAAAAGCGTGTCAAAATGAACGACTGAGTCTATTTTATTATACAATTTTACCATTCTTTTGCAATAACGACTCGATTTTGCCAAAAGTGTGACAAAATACAGGAAAATTCAGCGCAAATGCTAGCTATAACGTTCAGTTGGATTGAAAGCGTGTCAAAATAAACGGCTGAGTCTATCTCATTATACAATTTTACCATTCTTCTGGAATTACGACTCGATTTTGTCAAAAATGTGA
Organism: Agrilus cyanescens; assembly: GCA_947389935.1. Taxonomy (NCBI): domain Eukaryota; kingdom Metazoa; phylum Arthropoda; class Insecta; order Coleoptera; family Buprestidae; genus Agrilus; species Agrilus cyanescens. The sequence continues at coordinate 17,339,570 of OX376708.1, read as the reverse complement.
CAAAATTCATGCAAATTCAACGCAAATGCTAGCAAAATCGTTCAGTTGTATTGAAAGCTTGTCAAAATAAACGGCTGAGTCTATCTAATGATACAATTTTACCATTCTTCTGCAATAACGACTCGATTTTGTCAAAAATGTGACAAAATTCATGAAAATGATAGCAAAATTGTTCAGTTGAATTGAAAAGCGTGTCAAAATGAACGACTGAGTCTATTTCATTACACAATTTTACTATTCTTCTGGAATTACGACTCGATTTTGACAAAAATGTGACAAAATACAGGAAAATTCAGCGCAAATGCTAGCTATAACATTCAGTTGTACTGAAAGCGTGTCAAAATAAACGGCTGAGTCTATCTAATGATACAATTTTACCATTCTTCTGCAATAACGACTCGATTTTGTCAAAAATGTGACAAAATTCATGAAAATGATAGCAAAATCGTTCAGTTGAATTGAAAAGCGTGTCAAAATGAACGACTGAGTCTATTTCATTATACAATTTTACTATTCTTCTGGAATTACGACTCGATTTTGACAAAAATGTGACAAAATACAGGAAAATTTAGTGCAAATGCTAGCTATAACGTTCAGTTGTATTGAAAGCGTGTCAAAATAAACGGCTGAGTCTATCTAATGATACAATTTTACCATTCTTCTGCAATGACTCGATTTTGTCAAAAATGTGACAAAATTCATGAAAATGATGGCAAAATCGTTCAGTTGAATTGAAAAGCGTGTCAAAATGAACGACTGAGTCTATTTCATTATACAATTTTACTATTCTTCTGGAATTACGACTCGATTTTGACAAAAATGTGACAAAATACAGGAAAATTCAGCGCAAATGCTAGCTATAACATTCAGTTGTACTGAAAGCGTGTCAAAATAAACGGCTGAGTCTATCTCATTATACAATTTTACCATTCTTCTGGAATTACGACTCGATTTTGTCAAAAATGTGACAAAATTCATGCAAATTCAACGCAAATGCTAGCAAAATCGTTCAGTTGTATTGAAAGCGTGTCAAAATAAACGGCTGAGTCTATTTTATTATACAATTTTACCATTCTTCTGGAATTACGACTCGATTTTGACAAAAATGTGACAAAATACAGGAAAATTCAGCGCAAATGCTAGCTATAACATTCAGTTGTACTGAAAGCGTGTCAAAATAAACGGCTGAGTCTATCTAATGATACAATTTTACCATTCTTCTGCAATAACGACTCGATTTTGTCAAAAATGTGACAAAATTCATGAAAATGATAGCAAAATCGTTCAGTTGAATTGAAAAGCGTGTCAAAATGAACGACTGAGTCTATTTCATTATACAATTTTACTATTCTTCTGGAATTACGACTCGATTTTGTCAAAAATGTGACAAAATACAGGAAAATTCAGCGCAAATGCTAGCTATAACGTTCAGTTGTATTGAAAGCGTGTCAAAATAAACGGCTGAGTCTATCTCATTATACAATTTTACCATTCTTTGGAATTACGACTCGATTTTGTCAGAAATGTGACAAAATTCATGCAAATTCAGCGCAAATGCTAGCTATAACGTTCAGTTGTATTGAAAGCGTGTCAAAATAAACGGCTGAGTCTATCTAATGATACAATTTTACCATTCTTCTGCAATAACGACTCGATTTTGTCAAAAATGTGACAAAATTCATGAAAATGATAGCAAAATCGTTCAGTTGAATTGAAAAGCGTGTCAAAATGAACGACTGAGTCTATTTTATTATACAATTTTACCATTCTTCTGGAATAACGACTCGATTTTGCCAAAAGTGTGACAAAATACAGGAAAATTCAGCGCAAATGCTAGCTATAACGTTCAGTTGGATTGAAAGCGTGTCAAAATAAACGGCTGAGTCTATCTCATTATACAATTTTACCATTCTTCTGGAATTACCACTCCATTTTGTCAAAAATGTGACAAAATTCATGCAAATTCAACGCAAATGCTAGCAAAATCGTTCAGTTGTATTGAAAGCGTGTCAAAATAAACGGCTGAGTCTATCTCATTATACAATTTTACCATTCTTCTGCAATTACGACTCGATTTGGTAAAAAATGTGACAAAATACAGGAAAATTCAGCGCAAATGCTACCTATAACGTTCAGTTGTATTGAAAGCGTGTCAAAATAAACGGCTGAGTCTATCTAATGATACAATTTTACCATTCTTATTATACAATTTTACCATTCTATTACAATAACGACTCGATTTTGACAAAAATGTGACAAAATACAGGAAAATTCAGCGCAAATGCTAGCTATAACGTTCAGTTGTATTGAAAGCGTGTCAAAATAAACGGCTGAGTCTATTTTATTATACAATTTTACCATTCTTCTGGAATAACGACTCGATTTTGCCAAAAGTGTTACAAAATACAGGAAAATTTAGCGCAAATGCTAGCTATAACGTTCAGTTGGATTGAAAGCGTGTCAAAATAAACGGCTGAGTCTATCTCATTATACAATTTTACCATTCTTCTGGAATTACCACTCGATTTTGTCAAAAATGTGACAAAATTCATGCAAATTCAACGCAAATGCTAGCAAAATCGTTCAGTTGTATTGAAAGCGTGTCAAAATAAACGGCTGAGTCTATCTAATGATACAGTTTTACCATTCTTCTGCAATAACGACTCGATTTTGTCAAAAATGTGACAAAATTCATGAAAATGATAGCAAAATCGTTCAGTTGAATTGAAAAGCGTGTCAAAATGAACGACTGAGTCTATTTTATCATACAATTTTACCATTCTTTTGCAATAACGACTCGATTTTGTCAAAAATGTGAAAATACAGGAAAATTCAGCGCAAATGCTAGCTATAACGTTCAGTTGTATTGAAAGCGTGTCAAAATAAACGGCTGAGTCTATTTTATTATACAATTTTACCATTCTTCTGGAATAACGACTCGATTTTGCCAAAAATGTTACAAAATACAGGAAAATTCAGCGCAAATGCTAGCTATAACGTTCAGTTGTATTGAAAGCGTGTCAAAATAAACGGCTGAGTCTATCTAATGATACAATTTTACCATTCTTCTGGAATAACGACTCGATTTTGCCAAAAATGTGACAAAATACAGGAAAATTCAGCGCAAATGCTAGCTATAACGTTCAGTTGTATTGAAAGCGTGTCAAAATAAACGGCTGAGTCTATCTAATGATACAATTTTACCATTCTTCTGCAATAACGACTCGATTTTGTCAAAAATGTGACAAAATTCATGAAAATGATAGCAAAATCGTTCAGTTGAATTGAAAAGCGTGTCAAAATGAACGACTGAGTCTATTTTATTATACAATTTCGCCATTCTTCTGGAATAACGACTCGATTTTGCCAAAAGTGTGACAAAATACAGGAAAATTCAGCGCAAATGCTAGCTATAACGTTCAGTTGGATTGAAAGCGTGTCAAAATAAACGGCTGAGTCTGTCTCATTATACAATTTTACCATTCTTCTGCAATAACGACTCGATTTGGTAAAAAATTTCACAAAATACAGGAAAATTCAGCGCAAATGCTAGCCATAACGTTCAGTTGTATTGAAAGCGTGTCAAAATAAACGGCTGAGTCTATCTAATGATACAATTTTACCATTCTTCTGCAATAACGACTCGATTTTGTCAAAAATGTGACAAAATTCATGAAAATGACAGCAAAATCGTTCAGTTGAATTGAAAAGCGTGTCAAAATGAACGACTGAGTCTATTTTATTATACAATTTTACCATTCTTCTGGAATAACGACTCGATTTTGTCAAAAATGTGACAAAATTCATGCAAATTCAATGCAAATGCTAGCAAAATCGTTCAGTTGAATTGAAAAGCGTGTCAAAATGAACGACTGAGTCTATTTCATTATACAATTTTACCATTCTTCTGGAATTACGACTCGATTTTGACAAAAATGTGACAAAATACAGGAAAATTCAGCGCAAATGCTAGCTATAACGTTCAGTTGTATTGAAAGCGTGTCAAAATAAACGGCTGAGTCTATCTCATTATACAATATTACCATTCTTCTGGAATTACGACTCGATTTTGACAAAAATGTGACAAAATACAGGAAAATTCAGCGCTAATGCTAGCTATAACGTTCAGTTGTATTGAAAGCGTGTCAAAATAAACGGCTGAGTCTATCTAATGATACAATTTTACCATTCTTCTGGAATAACGACTCGATTTTGTCAAAAATGTGACAAAATTCATGAAAATGATAGCAAAATCGTTCAGTTGAACTGAAAAGCGTGTCAAAATGAACGACTGAGTCTATTTTATTATACAATTTTACCATTCTTCTGGAATAACGACTCGATTTTGCCAAAAATGTGACAAAATACAGGAAAATTCAGCACAAATGCTAGCTATAACGTTCAGTTGTATGGAAAGCGTGTCAAAATAAACGGCTGAGTCTATCTAATGATACAATTTTACCATTCTTATTATACAATTTTACCATTCTATTACAATAACGACTCGATTTTGACAGAAATGTGACAAAATGCAGGAAAATTCAGCGCAAATGCTAGCTATAACGTTCAGTTGTATTGAAAGCGTGTCAAAATAAACGGTTGAGTCTATTTTATTATACAATTTTACCATTCTTCTGGAATAACGACTCGATTTTGCCAAAAATGTGACAAAATACAGGAAAATTCAGCGCAAATGCTAGCTATAACGTTCAGTTGTATTGAAAGCGTGTCAAAATAAACGGCTGAGTCTATTTTATTATACAATTTTACCATTCTTCTGGAATAACGACTCGATTTTGCCAAAAGTGTGACAAAATACAGGAAAATTCAGCGCAAATGCTAGCTATAACGTTCAGTTGGATTGAAAGCGTGTCAAAATAAACGGCTGAGTCTATCTCATTATACAATTTTACCATTCTTCTGGAATTACCACTCGATTTTGTCAAAAATGTGACAAAATTCATGCAAATTCAACGCAAATGCTAGCAAAATCGTTCAGTTGTATTGAAAGCGTGTCAAAATAAACGGCTGAGTCTATCTCATTATACAATTTTACCATTCTTCTGCAATAACGACTCGATTTGGTAAAAAATGTGACAAAATACAGGAAAATTCAGCGCAAATGCTAGCTATAACGTTCAGTTGTATTGAAAGCGTGTCAAAATAAACGGCTGAGTCTATCTAATGATACAGTTTTACCATTCTTCTGCAATAACGACTCGATTTTGTCAAAAATGTGACAAAATACAGGAAAATTCAGCGCAAATGCTACCCATAACGTTCAGTTGTATTGAAAGCGTGTCAAAATAAACGGCTGAGTCTATCTCATTATACAATTTTACCATTCTTCTGCAATAACGACTCGATTTTGTCAAAAATGTGACAAAATTCATGCAAATTCAACGCAAATGCTAGCAAAATCGTTCAGTTGAATTGAAAAGCGTGTCAAAATGAACGACTGAGTCTATTTCATTATACAATTTTACCATTCTTCTGGAATTACGACTCGATTTTGACAAAAATGTGACAAAATACAGGAAAATTCAGCGCAAATGCTAGCTATAACGTTCAGTTGTATTGAAAGCGTGTCAAAATAAACGGCTGAGTCTATCTAATGATACAATTTTACCATTCTTCTGCAATAACGACTCGATTTTGTCAAAAATGTGACAAAATTCATGAAAATGATAGCAAAATCGTTCAGTTGAATTGAAAAGCGTGTCAAAATGAACGACTGAGTCTATTTTATTATACAATTTTACCATTCTTCTGGAATAACGACTCGATTTTGCCAAAAATGTGACAAAATACAGGAAAATTCAGCACAAATGCTAGCTATAACGTTCAGTTGGATTGAAAGCGTGTCAAAATAAACGGCTGAGTCTATCTCATTATACAATTTTACCATTCTTATTATACAATTTTACCATTCTATTACAATAACGACTCGATTTTGACAAAAATGTGACAAAATACAGGAAAATTCAGCGCAAATGCTAGCTATAACGTTCAGTTGGATTGAAAGCGTGTCAAAATAAACGGCTGAGTCTATCTCATTATACAATTTTACCATTCTTCTGGAATTACCACTCGATTTTGTCAAAAATGTGACAAAATTCATGCAAATTCAACGCAAATGCTAGCAAAATCGTTCAGTTGTATTGAAAGCGTGTCAAAATAAACGGCTGAGTCTATCTAATGATACAGTTTTACCATTCTTCTGCAATAACGACTCGATTTTGTCAAAAATGTGACAAAATTCATGAAAATGACAGCAAAATCGTTCAGTTGAATTGAAAAGCGTGTCAAAATGAACGACTGAGTCTATTTTATTATACAATTTTACCATTCTTTTGCAATAACGACTCGATTTTGTCAAAAATGTGAAAATACAGGAAAATTCAGCGCAAATGCTAGCTATAACGTTCAGTTGTATTGAAAGCGTGTCAAAATAAACGGCTGAGTCTATCTAATGATACAATTTTACCATTCTTATTATACAATTTTACCATTCTATTACAATAAGGACTCGATTTTGACAAAAATGTGACAAAATACAGGAAAATTCAGCGCAAATGCTAGCTATAACGTTAAGTTGTATTGAAAGCGTGTCAAAATAAACCGCTGAGTCTATCTAATGATACAATTTTACCATTCTTCTGCAATAACGACTCGATTTTGTCAAAAATGTGACAAAATTCATGAAAATGATAGCAAAATCGTTCAGTTGAATTGAAAAGCGTGTCAAAATGAACGACTGAGTCTATTTTATTATACAATTTTACCATTCTTTTGCAATAACGACTCGATTTTGTCAAAAATGTGGCAAAATACAGGAAAATTCAGCGCAAATGCTAGCCATAACGTTCAGTTGTATTGAAAGCGTGTCAAAATAAACGGCTGAGTCTATCTCATTATACAATTTTACCATTCTTCTGCAATAAGGACTCGATTTGGTAAAAAATGTGACCAAATACAGGAAAATTCAGCGCAAATGCTAGCTATAACGTTCAGTTGTATTGAAAGCGTGTCAAAATAAATGGCTGAGTCTATCTCATTATACAATATTACCATTCTTCTGGAATTACGACTCGATTTTGACAAAAATGTGACAAAATACAGGAAAATTCAGCGCAAATGCTAGCTATAACGTTCAGTTGTATTGAAAGCGTGTCAAAATAAACGGCTGAGTCTATCTCATTATACAATATTACCATTCTTCTGGAATTACGATTCGATTTTGACAAAAATGTGACAAAATACAGGAAAATTCAGCGCTAATGCTAGCTATAACGTTCAGTTGTATTGAAAGCGTGTCAAAATAAACGGCTGAGTCTATCTAATGATACAATTTTACCATTCTGCAATAACGACTCGATTTTGTCAAAAATGTGACAAAATTCATGAAAATGATAGCAATATCGTTCAGTTGAATTGAAAAGCGTGTCAAAATGAACGACTGAGTCTATTTTATTATACAATTTTACCATTCTTCTGGAATAACGACTCGATTTTGCCAAAAATGTGACAAAATACAGGAAAATTCAGCGCAAATGCTAGCTATAACGTTCAGTTGTATTGAAAGCGTGTCAAAATAAACGGCTGAGTCTATTTTATTATACAATTTTACCATTCTTCTGGAATAACGACTCGATTTTGCCAAAAGTGTGACAAAATACAGGAAAATTCAGCGCAAATGCTAGCTATAACGTTCAGTTGGATTGAAAGCGTGTCAAAATAAACGGCTGAGTCTATCTCATTATACAATTTTACCATTCTTCTGGAATTACCACTCGATTTTGTCAAAAATGTGACAAAATTCATGCAAATTCAACGCAAATGCTAGCAAAATCGTTCAGTTGTATTGAAAGCGTGTCAAAATAAACGGCTGAGTCTATCTCATTATACAATTTTACCATTCTTCTGCAATAACGACTCGATTTGGTAAAAAATGTGACAAAATACAGGAAAATTCAGCGCAAATGCTAGCTATAACGTTCAGTTGTATTGAAAGCGTGTCAAAATAAACGGCTGAGTCTATCTAATGATACAGTTTTACCATTCTTCTGCAATAACGACTCGATTTTGTCAAAAATGTGACAAAATACAGGAAAATTCAGCGCAAATGCTAGCCATAACGTTCAGTTGTATTGAAAGCGTGTCAAAATAAACGGCTGAGTCTATTTTATTATAGAATTTTACCATTCTTCTGGAATAACGACTCGATTTTGTCAAAAATGTGACAAAATTCATGCAAATTCAACGCAAATGCTAGCAAAATCGTTCAGTTGAATTGAAAAGCGTGTCAAAATGAACGACTGAGTCTATTTCATTATACAATTTTACCATTCTTCTGGAATTACGACTCGATTTTGACAAAAATGTGACAAAATACAGGAAAATTCAGCGCAAATGCTAGCTATAACGTTAAGTTGTATTGAAAGCGTGTCAAAATAAACGGCTGAGTCTATCTAATGATACAATTTTACCATTCTTCTGCAATAACGACTCGATTTTGTCAAAAATGTGACAAAATTCATGAAAATGATAGCAAAATCGTTCAGTTGAATTGAAAAGCGTGTCAAAATGAACGACTGAGTCTATTTTATTATACAATTTTACCATTCTTTTGCAATAACGACTCGATTTTGTCAAAAATGTGGCAAAATACAGGAAAATTCAGCGCAAATGCTAGCCATAACGTTCAGTTGTATTGAAAGCGTGTCAAAATAGACGGCTGAGTCTATCTCATTATACAATTTTACCATTCTTCTGCAATAAGGACTCGATTTGGTAAAAAATGTGACCAAATACAGGAAAATTCAGCGCAAATGCTAGCTATAACGTTCAGTTGTATTGAAAGCGTGTCAAAATAAATGGCTGAGTCTATCTCATTATACAATATTACCATTCTTCTGGAATTACGACTCGATTTTGACAAAAATGTGACAAAATACAGGAAAATTCAGCGCAAATGCTAGCTATAACGTTCAGTTGTATTGAAAGCGTGTCAAAATAAACGGCTGAGTCTATCTCATTATACAATATTACCATTCTTCTGGAATTACGATTCGATTTTGACAAAAATGTGACAAAATACAGGAAAATTCAGCGCTAATGCTAGCTATAACGTTCAGTTGTATTGAAAGCGTGTCAAAATAAACGGCTGAGTCTATCTAATGATACAATTTTACCATTCTGCAATAACGACTCGATTTTGTCAAAAATGTGACAAAATTCATGAAAATGATAGCAAAATCGTTCAGTTGAATTGAAAAGCGTGTCAAAATGAACGACTGAGTCTATTTTATTATACAATTTTACCATTCTTCTGGAATAACGACTCGATTTTGCCAAAAATGTGACAAAATACAGGAAAATTCAGCGCAAATGCTAGCTATAACGTTCAGTTGTATTGAAAGCGTGTCAAAATAAACGGCTGAGTCTATTTTATTATACAATTTTACCATTCTTCTGGAATAACGACTCGATTTTGCCAAAAGTGTGACAAAATACAGGAAAATTCAGCGCAAATGCTAGCTATAACGTTCAGTTGGATTGAAAGCGTGTCAAAATAAACGGCTGAGTCTATCTCATTATACAATTTTACCATTCTTCTGGAATTACCACTCGATTTTGTCAAAAATGTGACAAAATTCATGCAAATTCAACGCAAATGCTAGCAAAATCGTTCAGTTGTATTGAAAGCGTGTCAAAATAAACGGCTGAGTCTATCTCATTATACAATTTTACCATTCTTCTGCAATAACGACTCGATTTGGTAAAAAATGTGACAAAATACAGGAAAATTCAGCGCAAATGCTAGCTATAACGTTCAGTTGTATTGAAAGCGTGTCAAAATAAACGGCTGAGTCTATCTAATGATACAGTTTTACCATTCTTCTGCAATAACGACTCGATTTTGTCAAAAATGTGACAAAATACAGGAAAATTCAGCGCAAATGCTAGCCATAACGTTCAGTTGTATTGAAAGCGTATCAAAATAAACGGCTGAGTCTATTTTATTATAGAATTTTACCATTCTTCTGGAATAACGACTCGATTTTGCCAAAAATGTGACAAAATACAGGAAATTCAGCGCAAATGCTAGCTATAACGTTCAGTTGTATTGAAAGCGTGTCAAAATAAACGGCTGAGTCTATTTTATTATACAATTTTACCATTCTTCTGGAATAACGACTCGATTTTGCCAAAAGTGTGACAAAATACAGGAAAATTCAGCGCAAATGCTAGCTATAACGTTCAGTTGGATTGAAAGCGTGTCAAAATAAACGGCTGAGTCTATCTCATTATACAATTTTACCATTCTTCTGGAATTACCACTCGATTTTGTCAAAAATGTGACAAAATTCATGCAAATTCAACGCAAATGCTAGCAAAATCGTTCAGTTGTATTGAAAGCGTGTCAAAATAAACGGCTGAGTCTATCTAATGATATAGTTTTACCATTCTTCTGCAATAACGACTCGATTTTGTCAAAAATGTGACAAAATTCATGAAAATGATAGCAAAATCGTTCAGTTGAATTGAAAAGCGTGTCAAAATGAACGACTGAGTCTATTTTATTATACAATTTTACCATTCTTTTGCAATAACGACTCGATTTTGTCAAAAATGTGACAAAATACAGGAAAATTCAGCGCAAATGCTAGCCATAACGTTCAGTTGTATTGAAAGCGTGTCAAAATAAACGGCTGAGTCTATCTAATGATACAATTTTACCATTCTTTTTATACAATTTTACCATTCTATTACAATAACGACTCGATTTTGACAAAAATGTGACAAAATACAGGAAAATTCAGCGTAAATGCTAGCTATAACGTTAAGTTGTATTGAAAGCGTGTCAAAATAAACGGCTGAGTCTATCTAATGATACAATTTTACCATTCTTCTGCAATAACGACTCGATTTTGTCAAAAATGTGACAAAATTCATGAAAAATGATAGCAAAATCGTTCAGTTGAATTGAAAAGCGTGTCAAAATGAACGACTGAGTCTATTTTATTATACAATTTTACCACTCTTTTGCAATAATGACTCGATTTTGTCAAAAATGTGACAAAATACAGGAAAATTCAGCGCAAATGCTAGCCATAACGTTCAGTTGTATTGAAAGCGTGTCAAAATAAACGGCTGAGTCTATCTCATTATACAATTGTACCATTCTTCTGCAATAACGACTCGATTTGGTAAAAAATGTGACCAAATACAGGAAAATTCAGCGCAAATGCTAGCTATAACGTTCAGTTGTATTGAAAGCGTGTCAAAATAAACGGCTGAGTCTATCTAATGATACAATTTTACCATTCTTCTGCAATAACGGCTCGATTTTGTCAAAAATGTGACAAAATTCATGAAAATGATAGCAAAATCGTTCAGTTGAATTGAAAAGCGTGTCAAAATGAACGACTGAGTATTTTATTATACAATTTTACCATTCTTCTGGAATAACGACTCGATTTTGCCAAAAATGTGACAAAATACAGGAAAATTCAGCACAAATGCTAGCTATAACGTTCAGTTGTATTGAAAGCGTGTCAAAATAAACGGCTGAGTCTATCTAATGATACAATTTTACCATTCTTATTATACAATTTTACCATTCTATTACAATAACGACTCGATTTTGACAAAAATGTGACAAAATACAGGAAAATTCAGCGCAAATGCTAGCTATAACGTTCAGTTGTATTGAAAGCGTGTCAAAATAAACGGCTGAGTCTATTTTATTATACAATTTTACCATTCTTCTGGAATAACGACTCGATTTTGCCAAAAATGTGACAAAATACAGGAAAATTCAGCGCAAATGCTAGCTATAACGTTCAGTTGTATTGAAAGCGTGTCAAAATAAACGGCTGAGTCTATTTTATTATACAATTTTACCATTCTTCTGGAATAACGATTCGATTTTGCCAAAAGTGTGACAAAATACAGGAAAATTCAGCGCAAATGCTAGCTATAACGTTCAGTTGGATTGAAAGCGTGTCAAAATAAACGGCTGAGTCTATCTCATTATACAATTTTACCATTCTTCTGGAATTACCACTCGATTTTGTCAAAAATGTGACAAAATTCATGCAAATTCAACGCAAATGCTAGCAAAATCGTTCAGTTGTATTGAAAGCGTGTCAAAATAAACGGCTGAGTCTATCTAATGATACAGTTTTACCATTCTTCTGCAATAACGACTCGATTTTTTCAAAAATGTGACAAAATTCATGAAAATGATAGCAAAATCGTTCAGTTGAATTGAAAAGCGTGTCAAAATGAACGACTGAGTCTATTTTATTATACAATTTTACCATTCTTTTGCAATAACGACTCGATTTTATCAAAAATGTGAAAATACAAGAAAATTCAGCGCAAATGCTAGCTATAACGTTCAGTTGTATTGAAAGCGTGTCAAAATAAACGGCTGAGTCTATCTAATGATACAATTTTACCATTCTTATTATACAATTTTACCATTCTATTACAATAACGACTCGATTTTGACAAAAATGTGACAAAATACAGGAAAATTCAGCGCAAATGCTAGCTATAACGTTAAGTTGTATTGAAAGCGTGTCAAAATAAACGGCTGAGTCTATCTAATGATACAATTTTACCATTCTTCTGCAATAACGACTTGATTTTGTCAAAAATGTGACAAAATTCATGAAAATGATAGCAAAATCGTTCAGTTGAATTGAAAAGCGTGTCAAAATGAACGACTGAGTCTATTTTATTATACAATTTTACCATTCTTTTGCAATAACGACTCGATTTTGTCAAAAATGTGACAAAATACAGGAAAATTCAGCGCAAATGCTAGCCATAACGTTCAGTTGTATTGAAAGCGTGTCAAAATAAACGGCTGAGTCTATCTCATTATACAATTTTACCATTCTTCTGCAATAACGACTCGATTTGGTAAAAAATGTGACCAAATACAGGAAAATTCAGCGCAAATGCTAGCTATAACGTTCAGTTGTATTGAAAGCGTGTCAAAATAAACGGCTGAGTCTATCTAATGATACAATTTTACCATTCTTCTGCAATAACGGCTCGATTTTGTCAAAAATGTGACAAAATTCATGAAAATGATAGCAAAATCGTTCAGTTGAATTGAAAAGCGTGTCAAAATGAACGACTGAGTCTATTTTATTATACAATTTTACCATTCTTTTGCAACAACGACTCGATTTTGTCAAAAATGTGACAAAATTCATGCAAATTCAACGCAAATGCTAGCAAAATCGTTCAGTTGAATTGAAAAGCGTGTCAAAGTGAACGACTGAGTCTATTTTATTATACAATTTTACCATTCTTTTGCAATAACGACTCGATTTTGTCAAAAATGTGACAAAATACAGGAAAATTCAGCGCAAATGCTAGCCATAACGTTCAGTTGTATTGAAAGCGTGTCAAAATAAACGGCTGAGTCTATCTCATTATACAATTTTACCATTCTTCTGCAATAACGACTCGATTTGGTAAAAAATGTGACCAAATACAGGAAAATTCAGCGCAAATTCTAGCTATAACGTTCGGTTGTATTGAAAGCGTGTCAAAATGAACGACTGAGTCTATTTTATTATACAATTTTACCATTCTTTGGCAACAACGACTCGATTTTGTCAAAAATGTGACAAAATTCATGCAAATTCAACGCAAATGCTAGCAAAATCGTTCAGTTGAATTGAAAAGCGTGTCAAAGTGAACGACTGAGTCTATTTCATTATACAATTTTACCATTCTTCTGGAATTACGACTCGATTTTGACAAAAATGTGACAAAATACAGGAAAATTCAGCGCAAATGCTAGCTGTAACGTTCAGTTGTATTGAAAGCGTGTCAAAATAAGCGGCTGAGTATTTTATTATACAATTTTACCATTCTTCTGCAATAACGACTCGATTTGGTCAAAAATGTGACAAAATACAGGAAAATTCAGCGCAAATGCTAGCAAAATCGTTCAGTTGTATTGAAAGCGTGTCAAAATAAACGGCTGAGTCTATTTTATTATACAATTTTACCATTCTTCTGGAATTACGACTCGATTTTGACAAAAATGTGACAAAATTCATGAAAATGATAGCAAAATCGTTCAGTTGAATTGAAAAGCGTGTCAAAATGAACGACTGAGTCCATTTTATTATACAATTTTACCATTCTTCTGGAATAACGACTCGATTTTGCCAAGAATAAGACAAAATACAGGAAAATTCAGCGCAAATGCTAGCTATAACGTTCAGTTGGATTGAAAGCGTGTCAAAATAAACGGCTGAGTGATCTAATGATTCAATTTTACCATTCTTCTGCAATAACGGCTCGATTTTGTCAAAAATGTGACAAAATTCATGAAAATGATAGCAAAATCGTTCAGTTGAATTGAAAAGCGTGTCAAAATGAACGACTGAGTCTATTTTATTATACAATTTTACCATTCTTCTGGAATAACGACTCGATTTTGCCAAAAATGTGACAAAATACAGGAAAATTCAGCACAAATGCTAGCTATAACGTTCAGTTGTATTGAAAGCGTGTCAAAATAAACGGCTGAGTCTATCTAATGATACAATTTTACCATTCTTATTATACAATTTTACCATTCTATTACAATAACGACTCGATTTTGACAAAAATGTGACAAAATACAGGAAAATTCAGCGCAAATGCTAGCTATAACGTTCAGTTGTATTGAAAGCGTGTCAAAATAAACGGCTGAGTCTATTTTATTATACAATTTTACCATTCTTCTGGAATAACGACTCGATTTTGCCAAAAATGTGACAAAATACAGGAAAATTCAGCGCAAATGCTAGCTATAACGTTCAGTTGTATTGAAAGCGTGTCAAAATAAACGGCTGAGTCTATCTAATGATACAATTTTACCATTCTTCTGCAATAACGGCTCGATTTTGTCAAAAATGTGACAAAATTCATGAAAATGATAGCAAAATCGTTCAGTTGAATTGAAAAGCGTGTCAAAATGAACGACTGAGTCTATTTTATTATACAATTTTACCATTCTTTTGCAACAACGACTCGATTTTGTCAAAAATGTGACAAAATTCATGCAAATTCAACGCAAATGCGAGCAAAATCGTTCAGTTGAATTGAAAAGCGTGTCAAAGTGAACGACTGAGTCTATTTTATTATACAATTTTACCATTCTTTTGCAATAACGACTCGATTTTGTCAAAAATGTGACAAAATACAGGAAAATTCAGCGCAAATGCTAGCCACAACGTTCAGTTGTATTGAAAGCGTGTAAAAATAAACGGCTGAGTCTATCTCATTATACAATTTTACCATTCTTCTGCAATAACGACTCGATTTGGTAAAAAATGTGACCAAATACATTAAAATTCAGCGCAAATTCTAGCTATAACGTTCGGTTGTATTGAAAGCGTGTCAAAATGAACGACTGAGTCTATTTTATAATACAATTTTACCATTCTTTGGCAACAACGACTCGATTTTGTCAAAAATGTGACAAAATTCATGCAAATTCAACGCAAATGCTAGCAAAATCGTTCAGTTGAATTGAAAAGCGTGTCAAAGTGAACGACTGAGTCTATTTCATTATACAATTTTACCATTCTTCTGCAATAACGACTCGATTTGGTCAAAAATGTGACAAAATACAGGAAAATTCAGCGCAAATGCTAGCAAAATCGTTCAGTTGTATTGAAAGCGTGTCAAAATAAACGGCTGAGTCTATTTTATTATACAATTTTACCATTCTTCTGGAATTACGACTCGATTTTGACAAAAATGTGACAAAATACAGGAAAATTCAGCGCAAATGCTAGCTATAACGTTCAGTTGTATTGAAAGCATGTCAAAATAAACGGCTGAGTCTATCTAATGATACAATTTTACCATTCTTCTGCAATAACGACTCGATTTTGTCAAAAATGTGACAAAATTCATGAAAATGATAGCAAAATCGTTCAGTTGAATTGAAAAGCGTGTCAAAATGAACGACTGAGTCTATTTCATTATACAATTTTACCATTCTTCTGGAATAACGACTCGATTTTGACAAAAATGTGAAAAAATCCAGGAAAATTCAGCGCAAATGCTAGCTATAACGTTCAGTTGTATTGAAAGCTTGTCAAAATAAACGGCTGAGTCTATCTCATTATACAATTTTACCATTCTTCTGGAATTACGACTCGATTTTGACAAAAATGTGACAAAATACAGGAAAATTCAGCGCAAATGCTAGCTATAACGTTCAGTTGTATTGAAAGCGTGTCAAAATAAACGGCTGAGTCTATCTAATGATACAATTTTACCATTCTTCTGCAATAACGACTCGATTTTGTCAAAAATGTGACAAAATTCATGAAAATGATAGCAAAATCGTTCAGTTGAATTGAAAAGCGTGTCAAAATGAACGACTGAGTCCATTTTATTATACAATTTTACCATTCTTCTGGAATAACGACTCGATTTTGCCAAGAATAAGACAAAATACAGGAAAATTCAGCGCAAATGCTAGCTATAACGTTCAGTTGGATTGAAAGCGTGTCAAAATAAACGGCTGAGTGATCTAATGATTCAATTTTACCATTCTTCTGCAATAACGACTCGATTTTGTCAAAAATGTGACAAAATTCATGAAAATGATAGCAAAATCGTTCAGTTGAATTGAAAAGCGTGTCAAAATGAACGGCTGAGTCTATCTCATTATACAATTGTACCATTCTTCTGCAATAACGACTCGATTTGGTAAAAAATGTGACCAAATACAGGAAAATTCAGCGCAAATGCTAGCTATAACGTTCAGTTGTATTGAAAGCGTGTCAAAATAAACGGCTGAGTCTATCTAATGATACAATTTTACCATTCTTCTGCAATAACGGCTCGATTTTGTCAAAAATGTGACAAAATTCATGAAAATGATAGCAAAATCGTTCAGTTGAATTGAAAAGCGTGTCAAAATGAACGACTGAGTATTTTATTATACAATTTTACCATTCTTCTGGAATAACGACTCGATTTTGCCAAAAATGTGACAAAATACAGGAAAATTCAGCACAAATGCTAGCTATAACGTTCAGTTGTATTGAAAGCGTGTCAAAATAAACGGCTGAGTCTATCTAATGATACAATTTTACCATTCTTATTATACAATTTTACCATTCTATTACAATAACGACTCGATTTTGACAAAAATGTGACAAAATACAGGAAAATTCAGCGCAAATGCTAGCTATAACGTTCAGTTGTATTGAAAGCGTGTCAAAATAAACGGCTGAGTCTATTTTATTATACAATTTTACCATTCTTCTGGAATAACGACTCGATTTTGCCAAAAATGTGACAAAATACAGGAAAATTCAGCGCAAATGCTAGCTATAACGTTCAGTTGTATTGAAAGCGTGTCAAAATAAACGGCTGAGTCTATTTTATTATACAATTTTACCATTCTTCTGGAATAACGATTCGATTTTGCCAAAAGTGTGACAAAATACAGGAAAATTCAGCGCAAATGCTAGCTATAACGTTCAGTTGGATTGAAAGCGTGTCAAAATAAACGGCTGAGTCTATCTCATTATACAATTTTACCATTCTTCTGGAATTACCACTCGATTTTGTCAAAAATGTGACAAAATTCATGCAAATTCAACGCAAATGCTAGCAAAATCGTTCAGTTGTATTGAAAGCGTGTCAAAATAAACGGCTGAGTCTATCTAATGATACAGTTTTACCATTCTTCTGCAATAACGACTCGATTTTTTCAAAAATGTGACAAAATTCATGAAAATGATAGCAAAATCGTTCAGTTGAATTGAAAAGCGTGTCAAAATGAACGACTGAGTCTATTTTATTATACAATTTTACCATTCTTTTGCAATAACGACTCGATTTTATCAAAAATGTGAAAATACAGGAAAATTCAGCGCAAATGCTAGCTATAACGTTCAGTTGTATTGAAAGCGTGTCAAAATAAACGGCTGAGTCTATCTAATGATACAATTTTACCATTCTTATTATACAATTTTACCATTCTATTACAATAACGACTCGATTTTGACAAAAATGTGACAAAATACAGGAAAATTCAGGGCAAATGCTAGCTATAACGTTAAGTTGTATTGAAAGCGTGTCAAAATAAACGGCTGAGTCTATCTAATGATACAATTTTACCATTCTTCTGCAATAACGACTTGATTTTGTCAAAAATGTGACAAAATTCATGAAAATGATAGCAAAATCGTTCAGTTGAATTGAAAAGCGTGTCAAAATGAACGACTGAGTCTATTTTATTATACAATTTTACCATTCTTTTGCTATAACGACTCGATTTTGTCAAAAATGTGACAAAATACAGGAAAATTCAGCGCAAATGCTAGCCATAACGTTCAGTTGTATTGAAAGCGTGTCAAAATAAACGGCTGAGTCTATCTCATTATACAATTTTACCATTCTTCTGCAATAACGACTCGATTTGGTAAAAAATGTGACCAAATACAGGAAAATTCAGCGCAAATGCTAGCTATAACGTTCAGTTGTATTGAAAGCGTGTCAAAATAAACGGCTGAGTCTATCTAATGATACAATTTTACCATTCTTCTGCAATAACGGCTCGATTTTGTCAAAAATGTGACAAAATTCATGAAAATGATAGCAAAATCGTTCAGTTGAATTGAAAAGCGTGTCAAAATGAACGACTGAGTCTATTTTATTATACAATTTTACCATTCTTTTGCAACAACGACTCGATTTTGTCAAAAATGTGACAAAATTCATGCAAATTCAACGCAAATGCTAGCAAAATCGTTCAGTTGAATTGAAAAGCGTGTCAAAGTGAACGACTGAGTCTATTTTATTATACAATTTTACCATTCTTTTGCAATAACGACTCGATTTTGTCAAAAATGTGACAAAATACAGGAAAATTCAGCGCAAATGCTAGCCACAACGTTCAGTTGTATTGAAAGCGTGTAAAAATAAACGGCTGAGTCTATCTCATTATACAATTTTACCATTCTTCTGCAATAACGACTCGATTTGGTAAAAAATGTGACCAAATACATTAAAATTCAGCGCAAATTCTAGCTATAACGTTCGGTTGTATTGAAAGCGTGTCAAAATGAACGACTGAGTCTATTTTATAATACAATTTTACCATTCTTTGGCAACAACGACTCGATTTTGTCAAAAATGTGACAAAATTCATGCAAATTCAACGCAAATGCTAGCAAAATCGTTCAGTTGAATTGAAAAGCGTGTCAAAGTGAACGACTGAGTCTATTTCATTATACAATTTTACCATTCTTCTGGAATTACGACTCGATTTTGACAAAAATGTGACAAAATACAGGAAAATTCAGCGCAAATGCTAGCTGTAACGTTCAGTTGTATTGAAAGCGTGTCAAAATAAGCGGCTGAGTATTTTATTATACAATTTTACCATTCTTCTGCAATAACGACTCGATTTGGTCAAAAATGTGACAAAATACAGGAAAATTCAGCGCAAATGCTAGCAAAATCGTTCAGTTGTATTGAAAGCGTGTCAAAATAAACGGCTGAGTCTATTTTATTATACAATTTTACCATTCTTCTGGAATTACGACTCGATTTTGACAAAAATGTGACAAAATACAGGAAAATTCAGCGCAAATGCTAGCTATAACGTTCAGTTGTATTGAAAGCATGTCAAAATAAACGGCTGAGTCTATCTAATGATACAATTTTACCATTCTTCTGCAATAACGACTCGATTTTGTCAAAAATGTGACAAAATTCATGAAAATGATAGCAAAATCGTTCAGTTGAATTGAAAAGCGTGTCAAAATGAACGACTGAGTCTATTTCATTATACAATTTTACCATTCTTCTGGAATAACGACTCGATTTTGACAAAAATGTGACAAAATCCAGGAAAATTCAGCGCAAATGCTAGCTATAACGTTCAGTTGTATTGAAAGCGTGTCAAAATAAACGGCTGAGTCTATTTTATTATACAATTTTACCATTCTTCTGGAATAACGATTCGATTTTGCCAAAAGTGTGACAAAATACAGGAAAATTCAGCGCAAATGCTAGCTATAACGTTCAGTTGGATTGAAAGCGTGTCAAAATAAACGGCTGAGTCTATCTCATTATACAATTTTACCATTCTTCTGGAATTACCACTCGATTTTGTCAAAAATGTGACAAAATTCATGCAAATTCAACGCAAATGCTAGCAAAATCGTTCAGTTGTATTGAAAGCGTGTCAAAATAAACGGCTGAGTCTATCTAATGATACAGTTTTACCATTCTTCTGCAATAACGACTCGATTTTTTCAAAAATGTGACAAAATTCATGAAAATGATAGCAAAATCGTTCAGTTGAATTGAAAAGCGTGTCAAAATGAACGACTGAGTCTATTTTATTATACAATTTTACCATTCTTTTGCAATAACGACTCGATTTTATCAAAAATGTGAAAATACAGGAAAATTCAGCGCAAATGCTAGCTATAACGTTCAGTTGTATTGAAAGCGTGTCAAAATAAACGGCTGAGTCTATCTAATGATACAATTTTACCATTCTTATTATACAATTTTACCATTCTTCTGCAATAACGACTTGATTTTGTCAAAAATGTGACAAAATTCATGAAAATGATAGCAAAATCGTTCAGTTGAATTGAAAAGCGTGTCAAAATGAACGACTGAGTCTATTTTATTATACAATTTTACCATTCTTTTGCTATAACGACTCTATTTTGTCAAAAATGTGACAAAATACAGGAAAATTCAGCGCAAATGCTAGCCATAACGTTCAGTTGTATTGAAAGCGTGTCAAAATAAACGGCTGAGTCTATCTCATTATACAATTTTACCATTCTTCTGCAATAACGACTCGATTTGGTAAAAAATGTGACCAAATACAGGAAAATTCAGCGCAAGTGCTAGCTATAACGTTCAGTTGTATTGAAAGCGTGTCAAAATAAACGGCTGAGTCTATCTAATGATACAATTTTACCATTCTTCTGCAATAACGGCTCGATTTTGTCAAAAATGTGACAAAATTCATGAAAATGATAGCAAAATCGTTCAGTTGAATTGAAAAGCGTGTCAAAATGAACGACTGAGTCTATTTTATTATACAATTTTACCATTCTTTTGCAACAACGACTCGATTTTGTCAAAAATGTGACAAAATTCATGCAAATTCAACGCAAATGCTAGCAAAATCGTTCAGTTGAATTGAAAAGCGTGTCAAAGTGAACGACTGAGTCTATTTTATTATACAATTTTACCATTCTTTTGCAATAACGACTCGAGTTTGTCAAAAATGTGACAAAATACAGGAAAATTCAGCGCAAATGCTAGCCACAACGTTCAGTTGTATTGAAAGCGTGTAAAAATAAACGGCTGAGTCTATCTCATTATACAATTTTACCATTCTTCTGCAATAACGACTCGATTTGGTAAAAAATGTGACCAAATACATTAAAATTCAGCGCAAATTCTAGCTATAACGTTCGGTTGTATTGAAAGCGTGTCAAAATGAACGACTGAGTCTATTTTATAATACAATTTTACCATTCTTTGGCAACAACGACTCGATTTTGTCAAAAATGTGACAAAATTCATGCAAATTCAACGCAAATGCTAGCAAAATCGTTCAGTTGAATTGAAAAGCGTGTCAAAGTGAACGACTGAGTCTATTTCATTATACAATTTTACCATTCTTCTGGAATTACGACTCGATTTTGACAAAAATGTGACAAAATACAGGAAAATTCAGCGCAAATGCTAGCTGTAACGTTCAGTTGTATTGAAAGCGTGTCAAAATAAGCGGCTGAGTATTTTATTATACAATTTTACCATTCTTCTGCAATAACGACTCGATTTTGTCAAAAATGTGACAAAATACAGGAAAATTCAGCGCAAATGCTAGCAAAATCGTTCAGTTGTATTGAAAGCGTGTCAAAATAAACGGCTGAGTCTATTTTATTATACAATTTTACCATTCTTCTGGAATTACGACTCGATTTTGACAAAAATGTGACAAAATACAGGAAAATTCAGCGCAAATGCTAGCTATAACGTTCAGTTGTATTGAAAGCATGTCAAAATAAACGGCTGAGTCTATCTAATGATACAATTTTACCATTCTTCTGCAATAACGACTCGATTTTGTCAAAAATGTGACAAAATTCATGAAAATGATAGCAAAATCGTTCAGTTGAATTGAAAAGCGTGTCAAAATGAACGACTGAGTCTATTTCATTATACAATTTTACAATTCTTCTGGAATAACGACTCGATTTTGACAAAAATGTGACAAAATCCAGGAAAATTCAGCGCAAATGCTAGCTATAACGTTCAGTTGTATTGAAAGCTTGTCAAAATAAACGGCTGAGTCTATCTCATTATACAATTTTACCATTCTTCTGCAATAACGACTCGATTTGGTAAAAAATGTGACCAAATACAGGAAAATTCAGCGCAAATGCTAGCTATAACGTTCAGTTGTATTGAAAGCGTGTCAAAATAAACGGCTGAGTCTATCTAATGATACAATTTTACCATTCTTCTGCAATAACGGCTCGATTTTGTCAAAAATGTGACAAAATTCATGAAAATGATAGCAAAATCGTTCAGTTGAATTGAAAAGCGTGTCAAAATGAACGACTGAGTCTATTTTATTATACAATTTTACCATTCTTTTGCAACAACGACTCGATTTTGTCAAAAATGTGACAAAATTCATGCAAATTCAACGCAAATGCTAGCAAAATCGTTCAGTTGAATTGAAAAGCGTGTCAAAGTGAACGACTGAGTCTATTTTATTATACAATTTTACCATTCTTTTGCAATAACGACTCGATTTTGTCAAAAATGTGACAAAATACAGGAAAATTCAGCGCAAATGCTAGCCACAACGTTCAGTTGTATTGAAAGCGTGTAAAAATAAACGGCTGAGTCTATCTCATTATACAATTTTACCATTCTTCTGCAATAACGACTCGATTTGGTAAAAAATGTGACCAAATACATTAAAATTCAGCGCAAATTCTAGCTATAACGTTCGGTTGTATTCAAAGCGTGTCAAAATGAACGACTGAGTCTATTTTATAATACAATTTTACCATTCTTTGGCAACAACGACTCGATTTTGTCAAAAATGTGACAAAATTCATGCAAATTCAACGCAAATGCTAGCAAAATCGTTCAGTTGAATTGAAAAGCGTGTCAAAGTGAACGACTGAGTCTATTTCATTATACAATTTTACCATTCTTCTGGAATTACGACTCGATTTTGACAAAAATGTGACAAAATACAGGAAAATTCAGCGCAAATGCTAGCTGTAACGTTCAGTTGTATTGAAAGCGTGTCAAAATAAGCGGCTGAGTATTTTATTATACAATTTTACCATTCTTCTGCAATAACGACTCGATTTGGTCAAAAATGTGACAAAATACAGGAAAATTCAGCGCAAATGCTAGCAAAATCGTTCAGTTGTATTGAAAGCGTGTCAAAATAAACGGCTGAGTCTATTTTATTATACAATTTTACCATTCTTCTGGAATTACGACTCGATTTTGACAAAAATGTGACAAAATACAGGAAAATTCAGCGCAAATGCTAGCTATAACGTTCAGTTGTATTGAAAGCATGTCAAAATAAACGGCTGAGTCTATCTAATGATACAATTTTACCATTCTTCTGCAATAACGACTCGATTTTGTCAAAAATGTGACAAAATTCATGAAAATGATAGCAAAATCGTTCAGTTGAATTGAAAAGCGTGTCAAAATGAACGACTGAGTCTATTTCATTATACAATTTTACCATTCTTCTGGAATAACGACTCGATTTTGACAAAAATGTGACAAAATCCAGGAAAATTCAGCGCAAATGCTAGCTATAACGTTCAGTTGTATTGAAAGCTTGTCAAAATAAACGGCTGAGTCTATCTCATTATACAATATTACCATTCTTCTGGAATTACGACTCGATTTTGACAAAAATGTGACAAAATACAGGAAAATTCAGCGCAAATGCTAGCTATAACGTTCAGTTGTATTGAAAGCGTGTCAAAATAAACGGCTGAGTCTATCTAATGATACAATTTTACCATTCTTCTGCAATAACGACTCGATTTTGTCAAAAATGTGACAAAATTCATGAAAATGAGCAAAATCGTTCAGTTGAATTGAAAAGCGTGTCAAAATGAACGACTGAGTCCATTTTATTATACAATTTTACCATTCTTCTGGAATAACGACTCGATTTTGCCAAGAATAAGACAAAATACAGGAAAATTCAGCGCAAATGCTAGCTATAACGTTCAGTTGGATTGAAAGCGTGTCAAAATAAACGGCTGAGTGATCTAATGATTCAATTTTACCATTCTTCTGCAATAACGACTCGATTTTGTCAAAAATGTGACAAAATTCATGAAAATGATAGCAAAATCGTTCAGTTGAATTGAAAAGCGTGTCAAAATGAACGACTGAGTCTATTTTATTATACAATTTTACCATTCTTCTGGAATAACGGCTCGATTTTGCCAAAAATGTGACAAAATACAGGAAAATTCAGCGCAAATTCTAGCTATAACGTTCAGTTGTATTGAAAGCGTGTCAAAATAAACGGCTGAGTATCTAAATATACAATTTTACCATTCTTCTGCAATAACGGCTCGATTTTGTCAAAAATGTGACAAAATTCATGAAAATGATAGCAAATGCTAGCAAAATCGTTCAGTTGTATTGAAAAGCGTGTCAAAATGAACGACTGAGTCTATTTTATTATACAATTTTACCATTCTATTGCAATAACGACTCGATTTTGCCAAAAATGTGACAAAATACAGGAAAATTCAGCGCAAATGCTAGCTATAACGTTCAGTTGTATTGAAAGCATGTCAAAATAAACGGCTGAGTCTATCTAATGATACAATTTTACCATTCTTCTGCAATAACGACTCGATTTTGTCAAAAATGTGACAAAATTCATGAAAATGATAGCAAAATCGTTCAGTTGAATTGAAAAGCGTGTCAAAATGAACGACTGAGTCTATTTTATTATACAATTTTACCATTCTTTTGCAACAACGACTCGATTTTGTCAAAAATGTGACAAAATTCATGCAAATTCAACGCAAATGCTAGCAAAATCGTTCAGTTGAATTGAAAAGCGTGTCAAAGTGAACGACTGAGTCTATTTCATTATACAATTTTACCATTCTTCTGGAATTACGACTCGATTTTGACAAAAATGTGACAAAATACAGGAAAATTCAGCGCAAATGCTAGCTGTAACGTTCAGTTGTATTGAAAGCGTGTCAAAATGAACGACTGAGTCTATTTTATTATACAATTTTACCATTCTTTTGCAATAACGACTCGATTTTGTCAAAAATGTGACAAAATACAGGAAAATTCAGCGCAAATGCTAGCCATAACGTTCAGTTGTATTGAAAGCGTGTCAAAATAAACGGCTGAGTCTATCTCATTATACAATTTTACCATTCTTCTGCAATAACGACTCGATTTGGTAAAAAATGTGACCAAATACAGGAAAATTCAGCGCAAATTCTAGCTATAACGTTCAGTTGTATTGAAAGCGTGTCAAAATGAACGACTGAGTCTATTTTATTATACAAGTTTACCATTCTTTTGCAACAACGACTCGATTTTGTCAAAAATGTGACAAAATTCATGCAAATTCAACGCAAATGCTAGCAAAATCGTTCAGTTGAATTGAAAAGCGTGTCAAAGTGAACGACTGAGTCTATTTCATTATACAATTTTACCATTCTTCTGGAATTACGACTCGATTTTGACAAAAATGTGACAAAATACAGGAAAATTCAGCGCAAATGCTAGCTGTAACGTTCAGTTGTATTGAAAGCGTGTCAAAATAAGCGGCTGAGTATTTTATTATACAATTTTACCATTCTTCTGCAATAACGACTCGATTTGGTCAAAAATGTGACAAAATACAAGAAAATTCAGCGCAAATGCTAGCAAAATCGTTCAGTTGTATTGAAAGCGTGTCAAAATAAACGGCTGAGTCTATTTTATTATACAATTTTACCATTCTTCTGGAATTACGACTCGATTTTGACAAAAATGTGACAAAATACAGGAAAATTCAGCGAAAATGCTAGCTATAACGTTCAGTTGTATTGAAAGCATGTCAAAATAAACGGCTGAGTCTATCTAATGATACAATTTTACCATTCTTCTGCAATAACGACTCGATTTTGTCAAAAATGTGACAAAATTCATGAAAATGATAGCAAAATCGTTCAGTTGAATTGAAAAGCGTGTCAAAATGAACGACTGAGTCTATTTCATTATACAATTTTACCATTCTTCTGGAATAACGACTCGATTTTGACAAAAATGTGACAAAATCCAGGAAAATTCAGCGCAAATGCTAGCTATAACGTTCAGTTGTATTGAAAGCTTGTCAAAATAAACGGCTGAGTCTATCTCATTATACAATATTACCATTCTTCTGGAATTACGACTCGATTTTGACAAAAATGTGACAAAATACAGGAAAATTCAGCGCAAATGCTAGCTATAACGTTCAGTTGTATTGAAAGCGTGTCAAAATAAACGGCTGAGTCTATCTAATGATACAATTTTACCATTCTTCTGCAATAACAACTCGATTTTGTCAAAAATGTGACAAAATTCATGAAAATGATAGCAAAATCGTTCAGTTGAATTGAAAAGCGTGTCAAAATGAACGACTGAGTCCATTTTATTATACAATTTTACCATTCTTCTGGAATAACGACTCGATTTTGTCAAAAATGTGACAAAATACAGGAAAATTCAGCGCAAATGCTAGCTATAACGTTCAGTTGTATTGAAAGCGTGTCAAAATAAACGGCTGAGTCTATCTCATTATACAATTTTACCATTCTTCTGCAATAACGACTGGATTTTGTCAAAAATGTGACAAAATACAGGAAAATTCAGCGCAAATGCTAGCTATAACGTTCAGTTGTATTGAAAGCGTGTCAAAATAAACGGCTGAGTCATTCTAATGATACAATTTTACGATTCTTCTGCAATAACGACTCGATTTTGTCAAAAATGTGACAAAATTCATGAAAATGCTAGCAAAATCGTTCAGTTTGAAAAGCGTGTCAAAATGAACGACTGAGTCTATTTTATTATACAATTTTACCATTCTTTTGCAATAACGACTCGATTTAGACAAAAATGTGACAAAATACAGGAAAATTCAGCGCAAATGCTAGCTATAACGTTCAGTTGTATTGAAAGCGTGTCAAAATAAACGGCTGAGTCTATTTCATTATACAATTTTACCATTCTTCTGGAATTACGACTCGATTTTGACAAAAATGTGACAAAATACAGGAAAATTCAGCGCAAATGCTAGCTGTAACGTTCAGTTGTATTGAAAGCGTGTCAAAATAAGCGGCTGAGTATTTTATTATACAATTTTACCATTCTTCTGCAATAACGACTCGATTTGGTCAAAAATGTGACAAAATACAGGAAAATTCAGCGCAAATGCTAGCAAAATCGTTCAGTTGTATTGAAAGCGTGTCAAAATAAACGGCTGAGTATTTTATTATACAATTTTACCATTCTTCTGGAATAACGACTCGATTTTGTCAAAAATGTGACAAAATACAGGAAAATTCAGCGCAAATGCTAGCTATAACGTTCAGTTGTATTGAAAGCATGTCAAAATAAACGGCTGAGTCTATCTAATGATACAATTTTACCATTCTTCTGCAATAACGACTCGATTTTGTCAAAAATGTGACAAAATTCATGAAAATGATAGCAAAATCGTTCAGTTGAATTGAAAAGCGTGTCAAAATGAACGACTGAGTCTATTTCATTATACAATTTTACCATTCTTCTGGAATAACGACTCGATTTTGACAAAAATGTGACAAAATCCAGGAAAATTCAGCGCAAATGCTAGCTATAACGTTCAGTTGTATTGAAAGCTTGTCAAAATAAACGGCTGAGTCTATCTCATTATACAATATTACCATTCTTCTGGAATTACGACTCGATTTTGACAAAAATGTGACAAAATACAGGAAAATTCAGCGCAAATGCTAGCTATAACGTTCAGTTGTATTGAAAGCGTGTCAAAATAAACGGCTGAGTCTATCTAATGATACAATTTTACCATTCTTCTGCAATAACGACTCGATTTTGTCAAAAATGTGACAAAATTCATGAAAATGATAGCAAAATCGTTCAGTTGAATTGAAAAGCGTGTCAAAATGAACGACTGAGTCTATTTTATTATACAATTTTACCATTCTTCTGGAATAACGGCTCGATTTTGCCAAAAATGTGACAAAATTCAGGAAAATTCAGCGCAAATGCTAGCTATAACGTTCAGTTGTATTGAAAGTGTGTCAAAATAAACGGCTGAGTCTATCTAATGATACAATTTTACCATTCTTCTGCAATAACGACTCGATTTGGTCAAAAATGTGACAAAATACATGAAAATTCAACGCAAATGCTAGCTATAACGTTCAGTTGTATTGAAGGCGTGTCAAAATAAACGGCTGAGTCTATCTAAATATACAATTTTACCATTCTTCTGCAATAACGGCTCGATTTTGTCAAAAATGTGACAAAATTCATGAAAATGATAGCAAATGCTAGCAAAATCGTTCAGTTGTATTGAAAAGCGTGTCAAAATAAACGGCTGAGTCTATCTCATTATACAATTTTACCATTCTTCTGGAATTACCACTCGATTTTGTCAAAAATGTGACAAAATTCATGCAAATTCAGCGCAAATGCTAGCAAAATCGTTCAGTTGTATTGAAAGCGTGTCAAAATAAACGCCTGAGTCTATTTTATTATACAATTTTACCATTCTTCTGGAATTACGACTCGATTTTGACAAAAATGTGACAAAATACAGGAAAATTCAGCGCAAATGCTAGCTATAACGTTCAGTTGTATTGAAAGCATGTCAAAATAAACGGCTGAGTCTATCTAATGATACAATTTTACCATTCTTCTGCAATAACGACTCGATTTTGTCAAAAATGTGAAAAAATACAGGAAAATTCAGCGCAAATGCTAGCCATAACGTTCAGTTGTATTGAAAGCGTGTCAAAATAAACGGCTGAGTCTATCTCATTATACAATTTTACCATTCTTCTGCAATAAAGACTCGATTTGGTAAAAAATGTGACCAAATACAGGAAAATTCAGCGCAAATGCTAGCTATAACGTTCAGTTGTATTGAAAGCGTGTCAAAATAAACGGCTGAGTCTATCTAATGATACAATTTTACCATTCTTCTGCAATAACGGCTCGATTTTGTCAAAAATGTGACAAAATTCATGAAAATGATAGCAAAATCGTTCAGTTGAATTGAAAAGCGTGTCAAAATGAACGACTGAGTCTATTTTATTATACAATTTTACCATTCTTTTGCAACAACGACTCGATTTTGTCAAAAATGTGACAAAATTCATGCAAATTCAACGCAAATGCTAGCAAAATCGTTCAGTTGAATTGAAAAGCGTGTCAAAGTGAACGACTGAGTCTATTTCATTATACAATTTTACCATTCTTCTGGAATTACGACTCGATTTTGACAAAAATGTGACAAAATACAGGAAAATTCAGCGCAAATGCTAGCTGTAACGTTCAGTTGTATTGAAAGCGTGTCAAAATGAACGACTGAGTCTATTTTATTATACAATTTTACCATTCTTTTGCAATAACGACTCGATTTTGTCAAAAATGTGACAAAATACAGGAAAATTCAGCGCAAATGCTAGCTATAACGTTCAGTTGTATTGAAAGCGTGTCAAAATGAACGACTGAGTCTATTTTATTATACAATTTTACCATTCTTTTGCAACAACGACTCGATTTTGTCAAAAATGTGACAAAATTCATGCAAATTCAACGCAAATGCTAGCAAAATCGTTCAGTTGAATTGAAAAGCGTGTCAAAGTGAACGACTGAGTATTTCATTATACAATTTTACCATTCTTCTGGAATTACGACTCGATTTTGACAAAAATGTGACAAAATACAGGAAAATTCAGCGCAAATGTAAGCTGTAACGTTCAGTTGTATTGAAAGCGTGTCAAAATAAGCGGCTGAGTATTTTATTATACAATTTTACCATTCTTCTGCAATAACGACTCGATTTGGTCAAAAATGTGACAAAATACAGGAAAATTCAGCGCAAATGCTAGCAAAATCGTTCAGTTGTATTGAAAGCGTGTCAAAATAAACGGCTGAGTCTATTTTATTATACAATTTTACCATTCTTCTGGAATTACGACTCGATTTTGACAAAAATGTGACAAAATACAGGAAAATTCAGCGCAAATGCTAGCTATAACGTTCAGTTGTATTGAAAGCATGTCAAAATAAACGGCTGAGTCTATCTCATTATACAATATTACCATTCTTCTGGAATTACGACTCGATTTTGACAAAAATGTGACAAAATACAGGAAAATTCAGCGCAAATGCTAGCTATAACGTTCAGTTGTATTGAAAGCGTGTCAAAATAAACGGCTGAGTCTATCTAATGATACAATTTTACCATTCTTCTGCAATAACGACTCGATTTTGTCAAAAATGTGACAAAATTCATGAAAATGATAGCAAAATCGTTCAGTTGAATTGAAAAGCGTGTCAAAATGAACGACTGAGTCTATTTCATTATACAATTTTACCATTCTTCTGGAATAACGACTCGATTTTGACAAAAATGTGACAAAATCCAGGAAAATTCAGCGCAAATGCTAGCTATAACGTTCAGTTGTATTGAAAGCTTGTCAAAATAAACGGCTGAGTCTATCTCATTATACAATATTACCATTCTTCTGGAATTACGACTCGATTTTGACAAAAATGTGACAAAATACAGGAAAATTCAGCGCAAATGCTAGCTATAACGTTCAGTTGTATTGAAAGCGTGTCAAAATAAACGGCTGAGTCTATCTAATGATACAATTTTACCATTCTTCTGCAATAACGACTCGATTTTGTCAAAAATGTGACAAAATTCATGAAAATGATAGCAAAATCGTTCAGTTGAATTGAAAAGCGTGTCAAAATGAACGACTGAGTCCATTTTATTATACAATTTTACCATTCTTCTGGAATAACGACTCGATTTTGCCAAGAATGTGACAAAATACAGGAAAATTCAGCGCAAATGCTAGCTATAACGTTCAGTTGGATTGAAAGCGTGTCAAAATAAACGGCTGAGTGTATCTAATGATTCAATTTTACCATTCTTCTGCAATAACGACTCGATTTTGTCAAAAATGTGACAAAATTCATGAAAATGATAGCAAAATCGTTCAGTTGAATTGAAAAGCGTGTCAAAATGAACGACTGAGTCTATTTTATTATACAATTTTACCATTCTTCTGGAATAACGGCTCGATTTTGCCAAAAATGTGACAAAATACAGGAAAATTCAGCGCAAATTCTAGCTATAACGTTCAGTTGTATTGAAAGCGTGTCAAAATAAACGGCTGAGTCTATCTAAATATACAATTTTACCATTCTTCTGCAATAACGGCTCGATTTTGTCAAAAATGTGACAAAATTCATGAAAATGATAGCAAAATCGTTCAGTTGAATTGAAAAGCGTGTCAAAATGAACGACTGAGTCTATATTATTATACAATTTTACCATTCTTCTGGAATAACGGCTCGATTTTGCCAAAAATGTGACAAAATACAGGAAAATTCAGCGCAAATTCTAGCTATAACGTTCAGTTGTATTGAAAGCGTGTCAAAATAAACGGCTGAGTCTATCTAAATATACAATTTTACCATTCTTCTGCAATAACGGCTCGATTTTGTCAAAAATGTGACAAAATTCATGAAAATGATAGCAAATGCTAGCAAAATCGTTCAGTTGTATTGAAAAGCGTGTCAAAATGAACGACTGAGTCTATTTTATTATACAATTTTACCATTCTATTGCAATAACGACTCGATTTTGTCAAAAATGTGACAAAATACAGGAAAATTCAGCGCAAATGCTAGCTATAACGTTCAGTTGTATTGAAAGCGTGTCAAAATAAACGGCTGAGTCTATCTCATTATACAATTTTACCATTCTTCTGCAATAACGACTCGATTTTGTCAAAAATGTGACAAAATACAGGAAAATTCAGCGCAAATGCTAGCTATAACGTTCAGTTGTATTGAAAGCGTGTCAAAATAAACGGCTGAGTCATTCTAATGATACAATTTTACGATTCTTCTGCAATAACGACTCGATTTTGTCAAAAATGTGACAAAATTCATGAAAATGCTAGCAAAATCGTTCAGTTTGAAAAGCGTGTCAAAATGAACGACTGAGTCTATTTTATTATACAATTTTACCATTCTTTTGCAATAACGACTCGATTTAGACAAAAATGTGACAAAATACAGGAAAATTCAGCGCAAATGCTAGCTATAACGTTCAGTTGTATTGAAAGCGTGTCAAAATAAACGGCTGAGTCTATTTCATTATACAATTTTACCATTCTTCTGGAATTACGACTCGATTTTGACAAAAATGTGACAAAATACAGGAAAATTCAGCGCAAATGCTAGCTGTAACGTTCAGTTGTATTGAAAGCGTGTCAAAATAAGCGGCTGAGTATTTTATTATACAATTTTACCATTCTTCTGCAATAACGACTCGATTTGGTCAAAAATGTGACAAAATACAGGAAAATTCAGCGCAAATGCTAGCAAAATCGTTCAGTTGTATTGAAAGCGTGTCAAAATAAACGGCTGAGTATTTTATTATACAATTTTACCATTCTTCTGGAATAACGACTCGATTTTGTCAAAAATGTGACAAAATACAGGAAAATTCAGCGCAAATGCTAGCTATAACGTTCAGTTGTATTGAAAGCATGTCAAAATAAACGGCTGAGTCTATCTAATGATACAATTTTACCATTCTTCTGCAATAACGACTCGATTTTGTCAAAAATGTGACAAAATTCATGAAAATGATAGCAAAATCGTTCAGTTGAATTGAAAAGCGTGTCAAAATGAACGACTGAGTCTATTTTATTATACAATTTTACCATTCTTCTGGAATAACGACTCGATTTTGACAAAAATGTGACAAAATCCAGGAAAATTCAGCGCAAATGCTAGCTATAACGTTCAGTTGTATTGAAAGCTTGTCAAAATAAACGGCTGAGTCTATCTCATTATACAATATTACCATTCTTCTGGAATTACGACTCGATTTTGACAAAAATGTGACAAAATACAGGAAAATTCAGCGCAAATGCTAGCTATAACGTTCAGTTGTATTGAAAGCGTGTCAAAATAAACGGCTGAGTCTATCTAATGATACAATTTTACCATTCTTCTGCAATAACGACTCGATTTTGTCAAAAATGTGACAAAATTCATGAAAATGATAGCAAAATCGTTCAGTTGAATTGAAAAGCGTGTCAAAATGAACGACCGAGTCCATTTTATTATACAATTTTACCATTCTTCTGGAATAACGACTCGATTTTGCCAAGAATGTGACAAAATACAGGAAAATTCAGCGCAAATGCTAGCTATAACGTTCAGTTGTATTGAAAGCGTGTCAAAATAAACGGCTGAGTGTATCTAATGATTCAATTTTACCATTCTTCTGCAATAACGACTCGATTTTGTCAAAAATGTGACAAAATTCATGAAAATGATAGCAAAATCGTTCAGTTGAATTGAAAAGCGTGTCAAAATGAACGACTGAGTCTATTTTATTATACAATTTTACCATTCTTCTGGAATAACGGCTCGATTTTGCCAAAAATGTGACAAAATTCAGGAAAATTCAGCGCAAATGCTAGCTATAACGTTCAGTTGTATTGAAAGTGTGTCAAAATAAACGGCTGAGTCTATCTAATGATACAATTTTACCATTCTTCTGCAATAACGACTCGATTTTGTCAAAAATGTGACAAAATTCATGAAAATGATAGCAAAATCGTTCAGTTGAATTGAAAAGCGTGTCAAAATGAACGACTGAGTCTATCTCATTATACAATTTTTCCATTCTTCTGCAAAAACGGCTCGATTTTGTTAAGAATGTGACAAAATAGTGGAAAATTCAACGCAAATGCTAGCTGTAACGTTCAGTTGTATTGAAAGCGTGTCAAAATAAGCGGCTGAGTCAATTTTATTATACAATTTTACCATTCTTCTGCAATAACGACTCGATTTGGTCAAAAATGTGACAAAATACATGAAAATTCAACGCAAATGCTAGCTATAACGTTCAGTTGTATTGAAAGCGTGTCAAAATAAACGGCTGAGTCTATCTAAATATACAATTTTACCATTCTTCTGCAATAACGGCTCGATTTTGTCAAAAATGTGACAAAATTCATGAAAATGATAGCAAATGCTAGCAAAATCGTTCAGTTGTATTGAAAAGCGTGTCAAAATAAACGGCTGAGTCTATCTCATTATACAATTTTACCATTCTTCTGGAATTACCACTCGATTTTGTCAAAAATGTGACAAAATTCATGCAAATTCAGCGCAAATGCTAGCAAAATCGTTCAGTTGTATTGAAAGCGTGTCAAAATAAACGGCTGAGTCTATTTTATTATACAATTTTACCATTCTTCTGGAATTACGACTCGATTTTGACAAAAATGTGACAAAATACAGGAAAATTCAGCGCAAATGCTAGCTATAACGTTCAGTTGTATTGAAAGCATGTCAAAATAAACGGCTGAGTCTATCTAATGATACAATTTTACCATTCTTCTGCAATAACGACTCGATTTTGTCAAAAATGTGACAAAATTCATGAAAATGATAGCAAAATCGTTCAGTTGAATTGAAAAGCGTGTCAAAATGAACGACTGAGTCTATTTCATTATACAATTTTACCATTCTTCTGGAATAACGACTCGATTTTGACAAAAATGTGACAAAATCCAGGAAAATTCAGCGCAAATGCTAGCTATAACGTTCAGTTGTATTGAAAGCTTGTCAAAATAAACGGCTGAGTCTATCTCATTATACAATATTACCATTCTTCTGCAATAACGACTCGATTTGGTCAAAAATGTGACAAAATACATGAAAATTCAACGCAAATGCTAGCTATAACGTTCAGTTGTATTGAAAGCGTGTCAAAATAAACGGCTGAGTCTATCTAAATATACAATTTTACCATTCTTCTGCAATAACGGCTCGATTTTGTCAAAAATGTGACAAAATTCATGAAAATGATAGCAAATGCTAGCAAAATCGTTCAGTTGTATTGAAAAGCGTGTCAAAATAAACGGCTGAGTCTATCTCATTATACAATTTTACCATTCTTCTGGAATTACCACTCGATTTTGTCAAAAATGCGACAAAATTCATGCAAATTCAACGCAAATGCTAGCAAAATCGTTCAGTTGTATTGAAAGCGTGTCAAAATAAACGGCTGTCTATCTAATGATACAATTTTACCATTCTTCTGCAATAACGACTCGATTTTGTCAAAAATGTGACAAAATTCATGAAAATGATAGCAAAATCGTTCAGTTGAATTGAAAAGCGTGTCAAAATGAACGACTGAGTCTATTTTATTATACAATTTTACCATTCTTTTGCAATAACGACTCGATTTTGTCAAAAATGTGAAAAAATACAGGAAAATTCAGCGCAAATGCTAGCCATAACGTTCAGTTGTATTGAAAGCGTGTCAAAATAAACGGCTGAGTCTATCTCATTATACAATTTTACCATTCTTCTGCAATAACGACTCGATTTTGTCAAAAATGTGACAAAATTCATGAAAATGATAGCAAAATCGTTCAGTTGAATTGAAAAGCGTGTCAAAATGAACGACTGAGTCTATTTTATTATACAATTTTACCATTCTTCTGGAATAACGGCTCGATTTTGCCAAAAATGTGACAAAATTCAGGAAAATTCAGCGCAAATGCTAGCTATAACGTTCAGTTGAATTGAAAGCTTGTCAAAATAAACGGCTGAGTCTATCTAAATATACAATTTTACCATTCTTCTGCAATAACGGCTCGATTTTGTCAAAAATGTGACAAAATTCATGAAAATGATAGCAAATGCTAGCAAAATCGTTCAGTTGTATTGAAAAGCGTGTCAAAATAAACGGCTGAGTCTATCTCATTATACAATTTTTCTATTCTTCTGCAAAAACGGCTCGATTTTGTTAAGAATGTGACAAAATAGTGGAAAATTCAACGCAAATGCTAGCTGTAACGTTCAGTTGTATTGAAAGCGTGTCAAAATAAGCGGCTGAGTCAATTTTATTATACAATTTTACCATTCTTCTGCAATAACGACTCGATTTGGTCAAAAATGTGACAATATACATGAAAATTCAACGCAAATGCTAGCTATAACGTTCAGTTGTATTGAAAGCGTGTCAAAATAAACGGCTGAGTCTATCTAAATATACAATTTTACCATTCTTCTGCAATAACGGCTCGATTTTGTCAAAAATGTGACAAAATTCATGAAAATGATAGCAAATGCTAGCAAAATCGTTCAGTTGTATTGAAAAGCGTGTCAAAATAAACGGCTGAGTCTATCTCATTATACAATTTTACCATTCTTCTGGAATTACCACTCGATTTTGTCAAAAATGTGACAAAATTCATGCAAATTCAGCGCAAATGCTAGCAAAATCGTTCAGTTGTATTGAAAGCGTGTCAAAATAAACGGCTGAGTCTATTTTATTATACAATTTTACCATTCTTCTGGAATTACGACTCGATTTTGACAAAAATGTGACAAAATACAGGAAAATTCAGCGCAAATGCTAGCTATAACGTTCAGTTGTATTGAAAGCATGTCAAAATAAACGGCTGAGTCTATCTAATGATACAATTTTACCATTCTTCTGCAATAACGACTCGATTTTGTCAAAAATGTGACAAAATTCATGAAAATGATAGCAAAATCGTTCAGTTGAATTGAAAAGCGTGTCAAAATGAACGACTGAGTCTATTTCATTATACAATTTTACCATTCTTCTGGAATAACGACTCGATTTTGACAAAAATGTGACAAAATCCAGGAAAATTCAGCGCAAATGCTAGCTATAACGTTCAGTTGTATTGAAAGCATGTCAAAATAAACGGCTGAGTCTATCTAATGATACAATTTTACCATTCTTCTGCAATAACGACTCGATTTTGTCAAAAATGTGACAAAATTCATGAAAATGATAGCAAAATCGTTCAGTTGTATTGAAAGCGTGTCAAAATAAACGGCTGAGTCTATCTAATGATACAGTTTTACCATTCTTCTGCAATAACGACTCGATTTTGTCAAAAATGTGACAAAATTCATGAAAATGATAGCAAAATCGTTCAGTTGAATTAAAAAGCGTGTCAAAATGAACGACTGAGTCTATTTTATTATACAATTTTACCATTCTTTTGCAATAACGACTCGATTTTGTCAAAAATGTGAAAATACAGGAAAATTCAGCGCAAATGCTAGCTATAACGTTCAGTTGTATTGAAAGCGTGTCAAAATAAACGGCTGAGTCTATCTAATGATACAATTTTACCATTCTTATTATACAATTTTACCATTCTATTACAATAACGACTCGATTTTGACAAAAATGTGACAAAATACAGGAAAATTCAGCGCAAATGCTAGCTATAACGTTAAGTTGTATTGAAAGCGTGTCAAAATAAACGGCTGTCTATCTAATGATACAATTTTACCATTCTTCTGCAATAACGACTCGATTTTGTCAAAAATGTGACAAAATTCATGAAAATGATAGCAAAATCGTTCAGTTGAATTGAAAAGCGTGTCAAAATGAACGACTGAGTCTATTTTATTATACAATTTTACCATTCTTTTGCAATAACGACTCGATTTTGTCAAAAATGTGAAAAAATACAGGAAAATTCAGCGCAAATGCTAGCCATAACGTTCAGTTGTATTGAAAGCGTGTCAAAATAAACGGCTGAGTCTATCTAATGATACAATTTTACCATTCTTCTGCAATAACGACTCGATTTTGTCAAAAATGTGACAAAATTCATGAAAATGATAGCAAAATCGTTCAGTTGTATTGAAAGCGTGTCAAAATAAACGGCTGAGTCTATCTAATGATACAGTTTTACCATTCTTCTGCAATAATGACTCGATTTTGTCAAAAATGTGACAAAATTCATGAAAATGATAGCAAAATCGTTCAGTTGAATTAAAAAGCGTGTCAAAATGAACGACTGAGTCTATTTTATTATACAATTTTACCATTCTTTTGCAATAACGACTCGATTTTGTCAAAAATGTGAAAATACAGGAAAATTCAGCGCAAATGCTAGCTATAACGTTCAGTTGTATTGAAAGCGTGTCAAAATAAACGGCTGAGTCTATCTAATGATACAATTTTACCATTCTTATTATACAATTTTACCATTCTATTACAATAACGACTCGATTTTGACAAAAATGTGACAAAATACAAGAAAATTCAGCGCAAATGCTAGCTATAACGTTAAGTTGTATTGAAAGCGTGTCAAAATAAACGGCTGTCTATCTAATGATACAATTTTACCATTCTTCTGCAATAACGACTCGATTTTGTCAAAAATGTGACAAAATTCATGAAAATGATAGCAAAATCGTTCAGTTGAATTGAAAAGCGTGTCAAAATGAACGACTGAGTCTATTTTATTATACAATTTTACCATTCTTTTGCAATAACGACTCGATTTTGTCAAAAATGTGAAAAAATACAGGAAAATTCAGCGCAAATGCTAGCCATAACGTTCAGTTGTATTGAAAGCGTGTCAAAATAAACGGCTGAGTCTATCTCATTATACAATTTTACCATTCTTCTGCAATAACGACTCGATTTTGTCAAAAATGTGACAAAATTCATGAAAATGATAGCAAAATCGTTCAGTTGAATTGAAAAGCGTGTCAAAATGAACGACTGAGTCTATTTTATTATACAATTTTACCATTCTTCTGGAATAACGGCTCGATTTTGCCAAAAATGTGACAAAATTCAGGAAAATTCAGCGCAAATGCTAGCTATAACGTTCAGTTGAATTGAAAGCTTGTCAAAATAAACGGCTGAGTCTATCTAAATATACAATTTTACCATTCTTCTGCAATAACGGCTCGATTTTGTCAAAAATGTGACAAAATTCATGAAAATGATAGCAAATGCTAGCAAAATCGTTCAGTTGTATTGAAAAGCGTGTCAAAATAAACGGCTGAGTCTATCTCATTATACAATTTTTCTATTCTTCTGCAAAAACGGCTCGATTTTGTTAAGAATGTGACAAAATAGTGGAAAATTCAACGCAAATGCTAGCTGTAACGTTCAGTTGTATTGAAAGCGTGTCAAAATAAGCGGCTGAGTCAATTTTATTATACAATTTTACCATTCTTCTGCAATAACGACCCGATTTGGTCAAAAATGTGACAATATACATGAAAATTCAACGCAAATGCTAGCTATAACGTTCAGTTGTATTGAAAGCGTGTCAAAATAAACGGCTGAGTCTATCTAAATATACAATTTTACCATTCTTCTGCAATAACGGCTCGATTTTGTCAAAAATGTGACAAAATTCATGAAAATGATAGCAAATGCTAGCAAAATCGTTCAGTTGTATTGAAAAGCGTGTCAAAATAAACGGCTGAGTCTATCTCATTATACAATTTTACCATTCTTCTGGAATTACCACTCGATTTTGTCAAA
The DNA here is from genome assembly GCA_947389935.1 of Agrilus cyanescens. Lineage (NCBI taxonomy): Eukaryota > Metazoa > Arthropoda > Insecta > Coleoptera > Buprestidae > Agrilus > Agrilus cyanescens. The sequence goes on along the minus strand of OX376708.1, from coordinate 17,299,834 downwards.
AATGTGACAAAATTCATGCAAATTCAGCGCAAATGCTAGCAAAATCGTTCAGTTGTATTGAAAGCGTGTCAAAATAAACGGCTGAGTCTATTTTATTATACAATTTTACCATTCTTCTGGAATTACGACTCGATTTTGACAAAAATGTGACAAAATACAGGAAAATTCAGCGCAAATGCTAGCTATAACGTTCAGTTGTATTGAAAGCATGTCAAAATAAACGGCTGAGTCTATCTAATGATACAATTTTACCATTCTTCTGCAATAACGACTCGATTTTGTCAAAAATGTGACAAAATTCATGAAAATGATAGCAAAATCGTTCAGTTGAATTGAAAAGCGTGTCAAAATGAACGACTGAGTCTATTTCATTATACAATTTTACCATTCTTCTGGAATAACGACTCGATTTTGACAAAAATGTGACAAAATCCAGGAAAATTCAGCGCAAATGCTAGCTATAACGTTCAGTTGTATTGAAAGCTTGTCAAAATAAACGGCTGAGTCTATCTCATTATACAATATTACCATTCTTCTGCAATAACGACTCGATTTGGTCAAAAATGTGACAAAATACATGAAAATTCAACGCAAATGCTAGCTATAACGTTCAGTTGTATCGAAAGCGTGTCAAAATAAACGGCTGAGTCTATCTAAATATACAATTTTACCATTCTTCTGCAATAACGGCTCGATTTTGTCAAAAATGTGACAAAATTCATGAAAATGATAGCAAATGCTAGCAAAATCGTTCAGTTGTATTGAAAAGCGTGTCAAAATAAACGGCTGAGTATCTCATTATACAATTTTACCATTCTTCTGGAATTACCACTCGATTTTGTCAAAAATGTGACAAAATTCATGCAAATTCAACGCAAATGCTAGCAAAATCGTTCAGTTGTATTGAAAGCGTGTCAAAATAAACGGCTGAGTCAACCTAATGATACAGTTTTACCATTCTTCTGCAATAACGACTCGATTTTGTCAAAAATGTGACAAAATTCATGAAAATGATAGCAAAATCGTTCAGTTGAATTGAAAAGCGTGTCAAAATGAACGACTGAGTCTATTTTATTATACAATTTTACCATTCTTTTGCAATAACGACTCGATTTTGTCAAAAATGTGAAAAAATACAGGAAAATTCAGCGCAAATGCTAGCCATAACGTTCAGTTGTATTGAAAGCGTGTCAAAATAAACGGCTGAGTCTATCTAATGATACAATTTTACCATTCTTCTGCAATAACGGCTCGATTTTGTCAAAAATGTGACAAAATTCATGAAAATGATAGCAAAATCGTTCAGTTGAATTGAAAAGCGTGTCAAAATGAACGACTGAGTCTATTTTATTATACAATTTTACCATTCTTTTGCAATAACGACTCGATTTTGTCAAAAATGTGAAAATACAGGAAAATTCAGCGCAAATGCTAGCTATAACGTTCAGTTGTATTGAAAGCGTGTCAAAATAAACGGCTGAGTCTATCTAATGATACAATTTTACCATTCTTATTATACAATTTTACCATTCTATTACAATAACGACTCGATTTTGACAAAAATGTGACAAAATACAGGAAAATTCAGCGCAAATGCTAGCTATAACGTTAAGTTGTATTGAAAGCGTGTCAAAATAAACGGCTGAGTCTATCTAATGATACAATTTTACCATTCTTCTGCAATAACGACTCGATTTTGTCAAAAATGTGACAAAATTCATGAAAATGATAGCAAAATCGTTCAGTTGAATTGAAAAGCGTGTCAAAATGAACGACTGAGTCTATTTTATTATACAATTTTACCATTCTTTTGCAATAACGACTCGATTTTGACAAAAATGTGACAAAATACAGGAAAATTCAGCGCAAATGCTAGCTGTAACGTTCAGTTGTATTGAAAGCGTGTCAAAATAAGCGGCTGAGTATTTTATTATACAATTTTACCATTCTTCTGCAATAACGACTCGATTTGGTCAAAAATGTGACAAAATACAGGAAAATTCAGCGCAAATGCTAGCAAAATCGTTCAGTTGTATTGAAAGCGTGTCAAAATAAACGGCTGAGTCTATTTTATTATACAATTTTACCATTCTTCTGGAATTACGACTCGATTTTGACAAAAATGTGACAAAATACAGGAAAATTCAGCGCAAATGCTAGCTATAACGTTCAGTTGTATCGAAAGCGTGTCAAAATAAACGGCTGAGTCTATCTAAATATACAATTTTACCATTCTTCTGCAATAACGGCTCGATTTTGTCAAAAATGTGACAAAATTCATGAAAATGATAGCAAATGCTAGCAAAATCGTTCAGTTGTATTGAAAAGCGTGTCAAAATAAACGGCTGAGTATCTCATTATACAATTTTACCATTCTTCTGGAATTACCACTCGATTTTGTCAAAAATGTGACAAAATTCATGCAAATTCAACGCAAATGCTAGCAAAATCGTTCAGTTGTATTGAAAGCGTGTCAAAATAAACGGCTGAGTCTACCTAATGATACAGTTTTACCATTCTTCTGCAATAACGACTCGATTTTGTCAAAAATGTGACAAAATTCATGAAAATGATAGCAAAATCGTTCAGTTGAATTGAAAAGCGTGTCAAAATGAACGACTGAGTCTATTTTATTATACAATTTTACCATTCTTTTGCAATAACGACTCGATTTTGTCAAAAATGTGAAAAAATACAGGAAAATTCAGCGCAAATGCTAGCCATAACGTTCAGTTGTATTGAAAGCGTGTCAAAATAAACGGCTGAGTCTATCTAATGATACAATTTTACCATTCTTCTGCAATAACGGCTCGATTTTGTCAAAAATGTGACAAAATTCATGAAAATGATAGCAAAATCGTTCAGTTGAATTGAAAAGCGTGTCAAAATGAACGACTGAGTCTATTTTATTATACAATTTTACCATTCTTTTGCAATAACGACTCGATTTTGTCAAAAATGTGAAAATACAGGAAAATTCAGCGCAAATGCTAGCTATAACGTTCAGTTGTATTGAAAGCGTGTCAAAATAAACGGCTGAGTCTATCTAATGATACAATTTTACCATTCTTATTATACAATTTTACCATTCTATTACAATAACGACTCGATTTTGACAAAAATGTGACAAAATACAGGAAAATTCAGCGCAAATGCTAGCTATAACGTTAAGTTGTATTGAAAGCGTGTCAAAATAAACGGCTGAGTCTATCTAATGATACAATTTTACCATTCTTCTGCAATAACGACTCGATTTTATCAAAAATGTGACAAAATTCATGAAAATGATAGCAAAATCGTTCAGTTGAATTGAAAAGCGTGTCAAAATGAACGACTGAGTCTATTTTATTATACAATTTTACCATTCTTTTGCAATAACGACTCGATTTTGACAAAAATGTGACAAAATACAGGAAAATTCAGCGCAAATGCTAGCTGTAACGTTCAGTTGTATTGAAAGCGTGTCAAAATAAGCGGCTGAGTATTTTATTATACAATTTTACCATTCTTCTGCAATAACGACTCGATTTGGTCAAAAATGTGACAAAATACAGGAAAATTCAGCGCAAATGCTAGCAAAATCGTTCAGTTGTATTGAAAGCGTGTCAAAATAAACGGCTGAGTCTATTTTATTATACAATTTTACCATTCTTCTGGAATTACGACTCGATTTTGACAAAAATGTGACAAAATACAGGAACATTCAGCGCAAATGCTAGCTATAACGTTCAGTTGTATTGAAAGCATGTCAAAATAAACGGCTGAGTCTATCTAATGATACAATTTTACCATTCTTCTGCAATAACGACTCGATTTTGTCAAAAATGTGACAAAATTCATGAAAATGATAGCAAAATCGTTCAGTTGAATTGAAAAGCGTGTCAAAATGAACGACTGAGTCTATTTCATTATACAATTTTACCATTCTTCTGGAATAACGACTCGATTTTGACAAAAATGTGACAAAATCCAGGAAAATTCAGCGCAAATGCTAGCTATAACGTTCAGTTGTATTGAAAGCTTGTCAAAATAAACGGCTGAGTCTATCTCATTATACAATATTACCATTCTTCTGGAATTACGACTCGATTTTGACAAAAATGTGACCAAATACAGGAAAATTCAGCGCAAATGCTAGCTATAACGTTCAGTTGTATTGAAAGCGTGTCAAAATAAACGGCTGAGTCTATCTAATGATACAATTTTACCATTCTTCTGCAATAACGACTCGATTTTGTCAAAAATGTGACAAAATTCATGAAAATGATAGCAAAATCGTTCAGTTGAATTGAAAAGCGTGTCAAAATGAACGACTGAGTCCATTTTATTATACAATTTTACCATTCTTCTGGAATAACGACTCGATTTTGCCAAGAATGTGACAAAATACAGGAAAATTCAGCGCAAATGCTAGCTATAACGTTCAGTTGGATTGAAAGCGTGTCAAAATAAACGGCTGAGTGTATCTAAATATACAATTTTACCATTCTTCTGCAATAACGGCTCGATTTTGTCAAAAATGTGACAAAATTCATGAAAATGATAGCAAATGCTAGCAAAATCGTTCAGTTGTATTGAAAAGCGTGTCAAAATGAACGACTGAGTCTATTTTATTATACAATTTTACCATTCTATTGCAATAACGACTCGATTTTGTCAAAAATGTGACAAAATACAGGAAAATTCAGCGCAAATGCTAGCTATAACGTTCAGTTGTATTGAAAGCGTGTCAAAATAAACGGCTAAGTCTATCTCATTATACAATTTTACCATTCTTCTGCAATAACGACTCGATTTTGTCAAAAATGTGACAAAATACAGGAAAATTCAGCGCAAATGCTAGCTATAACGTTCAGTTGTATTGAAAGCGTGTCAAAATAAACGGCTGAGTCATTCTAATGATACAATTTTACGATTCTTCTGCAATAACGACTCGATTTTGTCAAAAATGTGACAAAATTCATGAAAATGCTTACAAAATCGTTCAGTTTGAAAAGCGTGTCAAAATGAACGACTGAGTCTATTTTATTATACAATTTTACCATTCTTCTGGAATTACGACTCGATTTTGATAAAAATGTGACAAAATACAGGAAAATTCAGCGCAAATGCTAGCTATAACGTTCAGTTGTATTGAAAGCGTGTCAAAATAAACGGCTGAGTCTATCTAATGATACAATTTTACCATTCTTCTGCAATAACGACTCGATTTTGTCAAAAATGTGACAAAATTCATGAAAATGATAGCAAAATCGTTCAGTTGAATTGAAAAGCGTGTCAAAATGAACGACTGAGTCCATTTTATTATACAATTTTACCATTCTTCTGGAATAACGACTCGATTTTGCCAAGAATGTGACAAAATACAGGAAAATTCAGCGCAAATGCTAGCTATAACGTTCAGTTGGATTGAAAGCGTGTCAAAATAAACGGCTGAGTGTATCTAATGATTCAATTTTACCATTCTTCTGCAATAACGACTCGATTTTGTCAAAAATGTGACAAAATTCATGAAAATGATAGCAAAATCGTTCAGTTGAATTGAAAAGCGTGTCAAAATGAACGACTGAGTCTATTTTATTATACAATTTTACCATTCTTCTGGAATAACGGCTCGATTTTGCCAAAAATGTTACAAAATACAGGAAAATTCAGCGCAAATTCTATCTATAACGTTCAGTTGTATTGAAAGCGTGTCAAAATAAACGGCTGAGTCTATCTAAATATACAATTTTACCATTCTTCTGCAATAACGGCTCGATTTTGTCAAAAATGTGACAAAATTCATGAAAATGATAGCAAATGCTAGCAAAATCGTTCAGTTGTATTGAAAAGCGTGTCAAAATGAACGACTGAGTCTATTTTATTATACAATTTTACCATTCTATTGCAATAACGACTCGATTTTGTCAAAAATGTGACAAAATACAGGAAAATTCAGCGCAAATGCTAGCTATAACGTTCAGTTGTATTGAAAGCGTGTCAAAATAAACGGCTGAGTCTATCTCATTATACAATTTTACCATTCTTCTGCAATAACGACTCGATTTTGTCAAAAATGTGACAAAATACAGGAAAATTCAGCGCAAATGCTAGCTATAACGTTCAGTTGTATTGAAAGCGTGTCAAAATAAACGGCTGAGTCTATCTCATTATACAATTTTACCATTCTTTTGCAATAACGACTCGATTTAGACAAAAATGTGACAAAATACAGGAAAATTCAGCGCAAATGCTAGCTATAACGTTCAGTTGTATTGAAAGCGTGTCAAAATAAACGGCTGAGTCTATTTCATTATACAATTTTACCATTCTTCTGGAATTACGACTCGATTTTGACAAAAATGTGACAAAATACAGGAAAATTCAGCGCAAATGCTAGCTGTAACGTTCAGTTGTATTGAAAGCGTGTCAAAATAAGCGGCTGAGTATTTTATTATACAATTTTACCATTCTTCTGCAATAACGACTCGATTTGGTCAAAAATGTGACAAAATACAGGAAAATTCAGCGCAAATGCTAGCAAAATCGTTCAGTTGTATTGAAAGCGTGTCAAAATAAACGGCTGAGTATTTTATTATACAATTTTACCATTCTTCTGGAATAACGACTCGATTTTGTCAAAAATGTGACAAAATACAGGAAAATTCAGCGCAAATGCTAGCTATAACGTTCAGTTGTATTGAAAGCATGTCAAAATAAACGGCTGAGTCTATCTAATGATACAATTTTACCATTCTTCTGCAATAACGACTCGATTTTGTCAAAAATGTGACAAAATTCATGAAAATGATAGCAAAATCGTTCAGTTGAATTGAAAAGCGTGTCAAAATGAACGACTGAGTCTATTTCATTATACAATTTTACCATTCTTCTGGAATAACGACTCGATTTTGACAAAAATGTGACAAAATCCAGGAAAATTCAGCGCAAATGCTAGCTATAACGTTCAGTTGTATTGAAAGCTTGTCAAAATAAACGGCTGAGTCTATCTCATTATACAATATTACCATTCTTCTGGAATGACGACTCGATTTTGACAAAAATGTGACAAAATACAGGAAAATTCAGCGCAAATGCTAGCTATAACGTTCAGTTGTATTGAAAGCGTGTCAAAATAAACGGCTGAGTCTATCTAATGATACAATTTTACCATTCTTCTGCAATAACGACTCGATTTTGTCAAAAATGTGACAAAATTCATGAAAATGATAGGAAAATCGTTCAGTTGAATTGAAAAGCGTGTCAAAATGAACGACCGAGTCCATTTTATTATACAATTTTACCATTCTTCTGGAATAACGACTCGATTTTGCAAAGAATGTGACAAAATACAGGAAAATTCAGCGCAAATGCTAGCTATAACGTTCAGTTGTATTGAAAGCGTGTCAAAATAAACGGCTGAGTGTATCTAATGATTCAATTTTACCATTCTTCTGCAATAACGACTCGATTTTGTCAAAAATGTGACAAAATTCATGAAAATGATAGCAAAATCGTTCAGTTGAATTGAAAAGCGTGTCAAAATGAACGACTGAGTCTATTTTATAATACAATTTTACCATTCTTCTGGAATAACGGCTCGATTTTGCCAAAAATGTGACAAAATTCAGGAAAATTCAGCGCAAATGCTAGCTATAACGTTCAGTTGTATTGAAAGTGTGTCAAAATAAACGGCTGAGTCTATCTAATGATACAATTTTACCATTCTTCTGCAATAACGACTCGATTTTGTCAAAAATGTGACAAAATTCATGAAAATGATAGCAAAATCGTTCAGTTGAATTGAAAAGCGTGTCAAAATGAACGACTGAGTCTATCTCATTATACAATTTTTCCATTCTTCTGCAAAAACGGCTCGATTTTGTTAAGAATGTGACAAAATAGTGGAAAATTCAACGCAAATGCTAGCTTTAACGTTCAGTTGTATTGAAAGCGTGTCAAAATAAGCGGCTGAGTCAATTTTATTATACAATTTTACCATTCTTCTGCAATAACGACTCGATTTGGTCAAAAATGTGACAAAATACATGAAAATTCAACGCAAATGCTAGCTATAACGTTCAGTTGTATTGAAAGCGTGTCAAAATAAACGGCTGAGTCTATCTCATTATACAATTTTACCATTCTTTGGAATTACGACTCGATTTTGTCAGAAATGTGACAAAATTCATGCAAATTCAACGCAAATGCTAGCAAAATCGTTCAGTTGTATTGAAAGAGTGTCAAAATAAACGGCTGAGTCTATCTCATTATACAATATTACCATTCTTCTGGAATTACGACTCGATTTTGACAAAAATGTGACAAAATACAGGAAAATTCAACGCAAATGCTAGCAAAATCGTTCAGTTGTATTGAAAGCGTGTCAAAATAAACGGCTGAGTCTATTTTATTATACAATTTTACCATTCTTCTGGAATAACGACTCGATTTTGCCAAAAGTGTGACAAAATACAGGAAAATTCAGCGCAAATGCTAGCTATAACGTTCAGTTGGATTGAAAGCGTGTCAAAATAAACGGCTGAGTGTATCTAATGATTCAATTTTACCATTCTTCTGCAATAACGACTCGATTTTGTCAAAAATGTGACAAAATTCATGAAAATGATAGCAAAATCGTTCAGTTGAATTGAAAAGCGTGTCAAAATGAACGACTGAGTCTATTTCATTATACAATTTTACCATTCTTCTGGAATAACGACTCGATTTTGACAAAAATGTGACAAAATCCAGGAAAATTCAGCGCAAATGCTAGCTATAACGTTCAGTTGTATTGAAAGCTTGTCAAAATAAACGGCTGAGTCTATCTCATTATACAATATTACCATTCTTCTGGAATGACGACTCGATTTTGACAAAAATGTGACAAAATACAGGAAAATTCAGCGCAAATGCTAGCTATAACGTTCAGTTGTATTGAAAGCGTGTCAAAATAAACGGCTGAGTCTATCTAATGATACAATTTTACCATTCTTCTGCAATAACGACTCGATTTTGTCAAAAATGTGACAAAATTCATGAAAATGATAGCAAAATCGTTCAGTTGAATTGAAAAGCGTGTCAAAATGAACGACCGAGTCCATTTTATTATACAATTTTACCATTCTTCTGGAATAACGACTCGATTTTGCCAAGAATGTGACAAAATACAGGAAAATTCAGCGCAAATGCTAGCTATAACGTTCAGTTGTATTGAAAGCGTGTCAAAATAAACGGCTGAGTGTATCTAATGATTCAATTTTACCATTCTTCTGCAATAACGACTCGATTTTGTCAAAAATGTGACAAAATTCATGAAAATGATAGCAAAATCGTTCAGTTGAATTGAAAAGCGTGTCAAAATGAACGACTGAGTCTATTTTATAATACAATTTTACCATTCTTCTGGAATAACGGCTCGATTTTGCCAAAAATGTGACAAAATTCAGGAAAATTCAGCGCAAATGCTAGCTATAACGTTCAGTTGTATTGAAAGTGTGTCAAAATAAACGGCTGAGTCTATCTAATGATACAATTTTACCATTCTTCTGCAATAACGACTCGATTTTGTCAAAAATGTGACAAAATTCATGAAAATGATAGCAAAATCGTTCAGTTGAATTGAAAAGCGTGTCAAAATGAACGACTGAGTCTATCTCATTATACAATTTTTCCATTCTTCTGCAAAAACGGCTCGATTTTGTTAAGAATGTGACAAAATAGTGGAAAGTTCAACGCAAATGCTAGCTGTAACGTTCAGTTGTATTGAAATCGTGTCAAAATAAGCGGCTGAGTCAATTTTATTATACAATTTTACCATTCTTCTGCAATAACGACTCGATTTGGTCAAAAATGTGACAAAATACATGAAAATTCAACGCAAATGCTAGCTATAACGTTCAGTTGTATTGAAAGCGTGTCAAAATAAACGGCTGAGTCTATCTAATGATACAATTTTACCATTCTTCTGCAATAACGACTCGATTTTGTCAAAAATGTGACAAAATTCATGAAAATGATAGCAAAATCGTTCAGTTGAATTGAAAAGCGTGTCAAAATGAACGACTGAGTCTATTTTATAATACAATTTTACCATTCTTCTGCAATAACGGCTCGATTTTGTCAAAAATGTGACAAAATTCATGAAAATGATAGCAAATGCTAGCAAAATCGTTCAGTTGTATTGAAAAGCGTGTCAAAATGAACGACTGAGTCTATTTTATTAAACAATTTTACCATTCTATTGCAATAACGACTCGATTTTGTCAAAAATGTGACAAAATACAGGAAAATTCAGCGCAAATGCTAGCTATAACGTTCAGTTGAATTGAAAGCGTGTCAAAATAAACGGCTGAGTCTATCTCATACAATTTTACCATTCTTCTGCAATAACGACTCGATTTGGTCAAAAATGTGACAAAATTCATGCAAATTCAACGCAAATGCTAGCAAAATCGTTCAGTCGAATTGAAAAGCTTGTCAAAATGAACGACTGAGTCTATTTTGTTATACAATTTTACCATTCTTTTGCAATAACGACTCGATTTTGACAAAAATGTGACAAAATACAGGAAAATTCAGCGCAAATGCTAGCTATAACGTTCAGTTGTATTGAAAGTGTGTCAAAATAAACGGCTGAGTCTATCTAATGATACAATTTTACCATTCTTCTGCAATAACGACTCGATTTTGTCAAAAATGTGACAAAATTCATGAAAATGATAGCAAAATCGTTCAGTTGAATTGAAAAGCGTGTCAAAATGAACGACTGAGTCTATTTCATTATACAATTTTACCATTCTTCTGGAATTACGACTCGATTTTGACAAAAATGTGACAAAATTCAGGAAAATTCAGCGCAAATGCTAGCTATAACGTTCAGTTGTATTGAAAGCGTGTCAAAATAAACGGCTGAGTCTATCTAATGATACAATTTTACCATTCTTCTGCAATAACGACTCGATTTTGTCAAAAATGTGACAAAATTCATGAAAATTATGGCAAAATCGTTCAGTTGAATTGAAAAGCGTGTCAAAATGAACGACCGAGTCCATTTTATTATACAATTTTACCATTCTTCTGGAATAACGACTCGATTTTGCCAAGAATGTGACAAAATACAGGAAAATTCAGCGCAAATGCTAGCTATAACGTTCAGTTGTATTGAAAGCGTGTCAAAATAAACGGCTGAGTGTATCTAATGATTCAATTTTACCATTCTTCTGCAATAACGACTCGATTTTGTCAAAAATGTGACAAAATTCATGAAAATGATAGCAAAATCGTTCAGTTGAATTGAAAAGCGTGTCAAAATGAACGACTGAGTCTATTTTATAATACAATTTTACCATTCTTCTGGAATAACGGCTCGATTTTGCCAAAAATGTGACAAAATTCAGGAAAATTCAGCGCAAATGCTAGCTATAACGTTCAGTTGTATTGAAAGTGTGTCAAAATAAACGGCTGAGTCTATCTAATGATACAATTTTACCATTCTTCTGCAATAACGACTCGATTTTGTCAAAAATGTGACAAAATTCATGAAAATGATAGCAAAATCGTTCAGTTGAATTGAAAAGCGTGTCAAAATGAACGACTGAGTCTATCTCATTATACAATTTTTCCATTCTTCTGCAAAAACGGCTCGATTTTGTTAAGAATGTGACAAAATAGTGGAAAGTTCAACGCAAATGCTAGCTGTAACGTTCAGTTGTATTGAAAGCGTGTCAAAATAAGCGGCTGAGTCAATTTTATTATACAATTTTACCATTCTTCTGCAATAACGACTCGATTTGGTCAAAAATGTGACAAAATACATGAAAATTCAACGCAAATGCTAGCTATAACGTTCAGTTGTATTGAAAGCGTGTCAAAATAAACGGCTGAGTCTATCTAATGATACAATTTTACCATTCTTCTGCAATAACGACTCGATTTTGTCAAAAATGTGACAAAATTCATGAAAATGATAGCAAAATCGTTCAGTTGAATTGAAAAGCGTGTCAAAATGAACGACTGAGTCTATTTTATAATACAATTTTACCATTCTTCTGCAATAACGGCTCGATTTTGTCAAAAATGTGACAAAATTCATGAAAATGATAGCAAATGCTAGCAAAATCGTTCAGTTGTATTGAAAAGCGTGTCAAAATGAACGACTGAGTCTATTTTATTAAACAATTTTACCATTCTATTGCAATAACGACTCGATTTTGTCAAAAATGTGACAAAATACAGGAAAATTCAGCGCAAATGCTAGCTATAACGTTCAGTTGTATTGAAAGCGTGTCAAAATAAGCGGCTGAGTCTATCTCATACAATTTTACCATTCTTCTGCAATAACGACTCGATTTGGTCAAAAATGTGACAAAATTCATGCAAATTCAACGCAAATGCTAGCAAAATCGTTCAGTCGAATTGAAAAGCTTGTCAAAATGAACGACTGAGTCTATTTTGTTATACAATTTTACCATTCTTTTGCAATAACGACTCGATTTTGACAAAAATGTGACAAAATACAGGAAAATTCAGCGCAAATGCTAGCTATAACGTTCAGTTGTATTGAAAGTGTGTCAAAATAAACGGCTGAGTCTATCTAATGATACAATTTTACCATTCTTCTGCAATAACGACTCGATTTTGTCAAAAATGTGACAAAATTCATGAAAATGATAGCAAAATCGTTCAGTTGAATTGAAAAGCGTGTCAAAATGAACGACTGAGTCTATTTCATTATACAATTTTACCATTCTTCTGGAATTACGACTCGATTTTGACAAAAATGTGACAAAATTCAGGAAAATTCAGCGCAAATGCTAGCTATAACGTTCAGTTGTATTGAAAGCGTGTCAAAATAAACGGCTGAGTCTATCTAATGATACAATTTTACCATTCTTCTGCAATAACGACTCGATTTTGTCAAAAATGTGACAAAATTCATCAAAATTATGGCAAAATCGTTCAGTTGAATTGAAAAGCGTGTCAAAATGAACGACTGAGTCTATTTTATTATACAATTTTACAATTCTTTTGCAACAACGACTCGATTTTGTCAAAAATGTGACAAAATTCATGCAAATTCAACGCAAATGCTAGCAAAATCGTTCAGTTGAATTGAAAAGCGTGTCAAAATGAACGTCTGAGTCTATTTCATTATACAATTTTACCATTCTTCTGGAATTACGACTCGATTTTGACAAAAATGTGACAAAATACAGGAAAATTCAGCGCAAATGCTAGCTGTAACGTTCAGTTGTATTGAAAGCGTGTCAAAATAAGCGGCTGAGTATTTTATTATACAATTTTACCATTCTTCTGCAATAACGACTCGATTTGGTCAAAAATGTGACAAAATACAGGAAAATTCAGCGCAAATGCTAGCAAAATCGTTCAGTTGTATTGAAAGCGTGTCAAAATAAACGGCTGAGTCTATTTTATTATACAATTTTACCATTCTTCTGGAATAACGACTCGATTTTGCCAAAAATGTGACAAAATACAGGAAAATTCAGCGCAAATGCTAGCTATAACGTTCAGTTGTATTGAAAGCATGTCAAAATAAACGGCTGAGTCTATCTAATGATACAATTTTACCATTCTTCTGCAATAACGACTCGATTTTGTCAAAAATGTGACAAAATTCATGAAAATGATAGCAAAATCGTTCAGTTGAATTGAAAAGCGTGTCAAAATGAACGACTGAGTCCATTTTATTATACAATTTTACCATTCTTCTGGAATAACGACTCGATTTTGCCAAGAATGTGACAAAATACAGGAAAATTCAGCGCAAATGCTAGCTATAACGTTCAGTTGGATTGAAAGCGTGTCAAAATAAACGGCTGAGTCTATTTTATTATACAATTTTACCATTCTTTTGCAACAACGACTCGATTTTGTCAAAAATGTGACAAAATTCATGCAAATTCAACGCAAATGCTAGCAAAATCGTTCAGTTGAATTGAAAAGCGTGTCAAAATGAACGTCTGAGTCTATTTCATTATACAATTTTACCATTCTTCTGGAATTACGACTCGATTTTGACAAAAATGTGACAAAATACAGGAAAATTCAGCGCAAATGCTAGCTGTAACGTTCAGTTGTATTGAAAGCGTGTCAAAATAAGCGGCTGAGTATTTTATTATACAATTTTACCATTCTTCTGCAATAACGACTCGATTTGGTCAAAAATGTGACAAAATACAGGAAAATTCAGCGCAAATGCTAGCAAAATCGTTCAGTTGTATTGAAAGCGTGTCAAAATAAACGGCTGAGTCTATTTTATTATACAATTTTACCATTCTTCTGGAATGACTCGATTTTGCCAAAAATGTGACAAAATACAGGAAAATTCAGCGCAAATGCTAGCTATAACGTTCAGTTGTATTGAAAGCATGTCAAAATAAACGGCTGAGTCTATCTAATGATACAATTTTACCATTCTTCTGCAATAACGACTCGATTTTGTCAAAAATGTGACAAAATACAGGAAAATTCAGCGCAAATGCTAGCAAAATCGTTCAGTTGTATTGAAAGCGTGTCAAAATAAACGGCTGAGTCTATTTTATTATACAATTTTACCATTCTTCTGGAATAACGACTCGATTTTGTCAAAAATGTGACAAAATACAGGAAAATTCAGCGCAAATGCTAGCCATAACGTTCAGTTGTATTGAAAGCATGTCAAAATAAACGGCTGAGTCTATCTAATGATACAATTTTACCATTCTTCTGCAATAACGACTCGATTTTGTCAAAAATGTGACAAAATTCATGAAAATGATAGCAAAATCGTTCAGTTGAATTGAAGAGCGTGTCAAAATGAACGACTGAGTCTATTTCATTATACAATTTTACCATTCTTCTGGAATAACGACTCGATTTTGACAAAAATGTGACAAAATACAGGAAAATTCAGCGCAAATGCTAGCTATAACGTTAAGTTGTATTGAAAGCGTGTCAAAATAAACGGCTGAGTCTATCTAATGATACAATTTTACCATTCTTCTGCAATAACGACTCGATTTTGTCAAAAATGTGACAAAATTCATGAAAATGATAGCAAAATCGTTCAGTTGAATTGAAAAGCGTGTCAAAATGAACGACTGAGTCTATTTTATTATACAATTTTACCATTCTTTTGCAATAACGACTCGATTTTGTCAAAAATGTGAAAAAATACAGGAAAATTCAGCGCAAATGCTAGCCATAACGTTCAGTTGTATTGAAAGCGTGTCAAAATAAACGGCTGAGTCTATCTCATTATACAATTTTACCATTCTTCTGCAATAACGACTCGATTTTGTCAAAAATGTGACAAAATTCATGAAAATGATAGCAAAATCGTTCAGTTGAATTGAAAAGCGTGTCAAAATGAACGACTGAGTCTATTTTATTATACAATTTTACCATTCTTCTGGAATATCGGCTCGATTTTGCCAAAAATGTGACAAAATTCAGGAAAATTCAGCGCAAATGCTAGCTATAACGTTCAGTTGTATTGAAAGCGTGTCAAAATAAACGGCTGAGTCATTCTAATGATACAATTTTACGATTCTTCTGCAATAACGACTCGATTTTGTCAAAAATGTGACAAAATTCATGAAAATGCTAGCAAAATCGTTCAGTTTGAAAAGCGTGTCAAAATGAACGACTGAGTCTATTTTATTATACAAGTTTACCATTCTTTTGCAATAACGACTCGATTTAGACAAAAATGTGACAAAATACAGGAAAATTCAGCGCAAATGCTAGCTATAACGTTCAGTTGTATTGAAAGCGGGTAAAAAAAACGGCTGAGTCTATTTCATTATACAATTTTACCATTCTTCTGGAATTACGACTCGATTTTGACAAAAATGTGACAAAATACAGGAAAATTCAGCGCAAATGCTAGCTGTAACGTTCAGTTGTATTGAAAGCGTGTCAAAATAAGCGGCTGAGTATTTTATTATACAATTTTACCATTCTTCTGCAATAACGACTCGATTTGGTCAAAAATGTGACAAAATACAGGAAAATTCAGCGCAAATGCTAGCAAAATCGTTCAGTTGTATTGAAAGCGTGTCAAAATAAACGGCTGAGTCTATTTTATTATACAATTTTACCATTCTTCTGGAATAACGACTCGATTTTGTCAAAAATGTGACAAAATACAGGAAAATTCAGCGCAAATGCTAGCCATAACGTTCAGTTGTATTGAAAGCATGTCAAAATAAACGGCTGAGTCTATCTAATGATACAATTTTACCATTCTTCTGCAATAACGACTCGATTTTGTCAAAAATGTGACAAAATTCATGAAAATGATAGCAAAATCGTTCAGTTGGATTGAAAGCGTGTCAAAATAAACGGCTGAGTCTATTTTATTATACAATTTTACCATTCTTTTGCAACAACGACTCGATTTTGTCAAAAATGTGACAAAATTCATGCAAATTCAACGCAAATGCTAGCAAAATCGTTCAGTTGAATTGAAAAGCGTGTCAAAATGAACGTCTGAGTCTATTTCATTATACAATTTTACCATTCTTCTGGAATTACGACTCGATTTTGACAAAAATGTGACAAAATACAGGAAAATTCAGCGCAAATGCTAGCTGTAACGTTCAGTTGTATTGAAAGCGTGTCAAAATAAGCGGCTGAGTATTTTATTATACAATTTTACCATTCTTCTGCAATAACGACTCGATTTGGTCAAAAATGTGACAAAATACAGGAAAATTCAGCGCAAATGCTAGCAAAATCGTTCAGTTGTATTGAAAGCTTGTCAAAATAAACGGCTGAGTCTATCTCATTATACAATTTTACCATTCTTCTGGAATGACTCGATTTTGCCAAAAATGTGACAAAATACAGGAAAATTCAGCGCAAATGCTAGCTATAACGTTCAGTTGTATTGAAAGCATGTCAAAATAAACGGCTGAGTCTATCTAATGATACAATTTTACCATTCTTCTGCAATAACGACTCGATTTTGTCAAAAATGTGACAAAATACAGGAAAATTCAGCGCAAATGCTAGCAAAATCGTTCAGTTGTATTGAAAGCGTGTCAAAATAAACGGCTGAGTCTATTTTATTATACAATTTTACCATTCTTCTGGAATAACGACTCGATTTTGTCAAAAATGTGACAAAATACAGGAAAATTCAGCGCAAATGCTAGCCATAACGTTCAGTTGTATTGAAAGCATGTCAAAATAAACGGCTGAGTCTATCTAATGATACAATTTTACCATTCTTCTGCAATAACGACTCGATTTTGTCAAAAATGTGACAAAATTCATGAAAATGATAGCAAAATCGTTCAGTTGAATTGAAGAGCGTGTCAAAATGAACGACTGAGTCTATTTCATTATACAATTTTACCATTCTTCTGGAATAACGACTCGATTTTGACAAAAATGTGACAAAATACAGGAAAATTCAGCGCAAATGCTAGCTATAACGTTAAGTTGTATTGAAAGCGTGTCAAAATAAACGGCTGAGTCTATCTAATGATACAATTTTACCATTCTTCTGCAATAACGACTCGATTTTGTCAAAAATGTGACAAAATTCATGAAAATGCTAGCAAAATCGTTCAGTTTGAAAAGCGTGTCAAAATGAACGACTGAGTCTATTTTATTATACAAGTTTACCATTCTTTTGCAATAACGACTCGATTTAGACAAAAATGTGACAAAATACAGGAAAATTCAGCGCAAATGCTAGCTATAACGTTCAGTTGTATTGAAAGCGGGTAAAAAAAACGGCTGAGTCTATTTCATTATACAATTTTACCATTCTTCTGGAATTACGACTCGATTTTGACAAAAATGTGACAAAATACAGGAAAATTCAGCGCAAATGCTAGCTGTAACGTTCAGTTGTATTGAAAGCGTGTCAAAATAAGCGGCTGAGTATTTTATTATACAATTTTACCATTCTTCTGCAATAACGACTCGATTTGGTCAAAAATGTGACAAAATACAGGAAAATTCAGCGCAAATGCTAGCAAAATCGTTCAGTTGTATTGAAAGCGTGTCAAAATAAACGGCTGAGTCTATTTTATTATACAATTTTACCATTCTTCTGGAATAACGACTCGATTTTGTCAAAAATGTGACAAAATACAGGAAAATTCAGCGCAAATGCTAGCCATAACGTTCAGTTGTATTGAAAGCATGTCAAAATAAACGGCTGAGTCTATCTAATGATACAATTTTACCATTCTTCTGCAATAACGACTCGATTTTGTCAAAAATGTGACAAAATTCATGAAAATGATAGCAAAATCGTTCAGTTGGATTGAAAGCGTGTCAAAATAAACGGCTGAGTCTATTTTATTATACAATTTTACCATTCTTTTGCAACAACGACTCGATTTTGTCAAAAATGTGACAAAATTCATGCAAATTCAACGCAAATGCTAGCAAAATCGTTCAGTTGAATTGAAAAGCGTGTCAAAATGAACGTCTGAGTCTATTTCATTATACAATTTTACCATTCTTCTGGAATTACGACTCGATTTTGACAAAAATGTGACAAAATACAGGAAAATTCAGCGCAAATGCTAGCTGTAACGTTCAGTTGTATTGAAAGCGTGTCAAAATAAGCGGCTGAGTATTTTATTATACAATTTTACCATTCTTCAGCAATAACGACTCGATTTGGTCAAAAATGTGACAAAATACAGGAAAATTCAGCGCAAATGCTAGCAAAATCGTTCAGTTGTATTGAAAGCGTGTCAAAATAAACGGCTGAGTCTATTTTATTATACAATTTTACCATTCTTCTGGAATGACTCGATTTTGCCAAAAATGTGACAAAATACAGGAAAATTCAGCGCAAATGCTAGCTATAACGTTCAGTTGTATTGAAAGCATGTCAAAATAAACGGCTGAGTCTATCTAATGATACAATTTTACCATTCTTCTGCAATAACGACTCGATTTTGTCAAAAATGTGACAAAATACAGGAAAATTCAGCGCAAATGCTAGCAAAATCGTTCAGTTGTATTGAAAGCGTGTCAAAATAAACGGCTGAGTCTATTTTATTATACAATTTTACCATTCTTCTGGAATAACGACTCGATTTTGTCAAAAATGTGACAAAATACAGGAAAATTCAGCGCAAATGCTAGCCATAACGTTCAGTTGTATTGAAAGCATGTCAAAATAAACGGCTGAGTCTATCTAATGATACAATTTTACCATTCTTCTGCAATAACGACTCGATTTTGTCAAAAATGTGACAAAATTCATGAAAATGATAGCAAAATCGTTCAGTTGAATTGAAGAGCGTGTCAAAATGAACGACTGAGTCTATTTCATTATACAATTTTACCATTCTTCTGGAATAACGACTCGATTTTGTCAAAAATGTGACAAAATTCATGCAAATTCAACGCAAATGCTAGCAAAATCGTTCAGTTGAATTGAAAAGCGTGTCAAAATGAACGTCTGAGTCTATTTCATTATACAATTTTACCATTCTTCTGGAATTACGACTCGATTTTGACAAAAATGTGACAAAATACAGGAAAATTCAGCGCAAATGCTAGCTGTAACGTTCAGTTGTATTGAAAGCGTGTCAAAATAAGCGGCTGAGTATTTTATTATACAATTTTACCATTCTTCTGCAATAACGACTCGATTTGGTCAAAAATGTGACAAAATACAGGAAAATTCAGCGCAAATGCTAGCAAAATCGTTCAGTTGTATTGAAAGCGTGTCAAAATAAACGGCTGAGTCTATTTTATTATACAATTTTACCATTCTTCTGGAATGACTCGATTTTGCCAAAAATGTGACAAAATACAGGAAAATTCAGCGCAAATGCTAGCTATAACGTTCACTTGTATTGAAAGCATGTCAAAATAAACGGCTGAGTCTATCTAATGATACAATTTTACCATTCTTCTGCAATAACGACTCGATTTTGTCAAAAATGTGACAAAATACAGGAAAATTCAGCGCAAATGCTAGCAAAATCGTTCAGTTGTATTGAAAGCGTGTCAAAATAAACGGCTGAGTCTATTTTATTATACAATTTTACCATTCTTCTGGAATAACGACTCGATTTTGTCAAAAATGTGACAAAATACAGGAAAATTCAGCGCAAATGCTAGCCATAACGTTCAGTTGTATTGAAAGCATGTCAAAATAAACGGCTGAGTCTATCTAATGATACAATTTTACCATTCTTCTGCAATAACGACTCGATTTTGTCAAAAATGTGACAAAATTCATGAAAATGATAGCAAAATCGTTCAGTTGAATTGAAGAGCGTGTCAAAATGAACGACTGAGTCTATTTCATTATACAATTTTACCATTCTTCTGGAATAACGACT
The DNA here is from genome assembly GCA_947389935.1 of Agrilus cyanescens. Taxonomy (NCBI): domain Eukaryota; kingdom Metazoa; phylum Arthropoda; class Insecta; order Coleoptera; family Buprestidae; genus Agrilus; species Agrilus cyanescens. The sequence continues at coordinate 17,279,516 of OX376708.1, read as the reverse complement.
CGATTTTGACAAAAATGTGACAAAATACAGGAAAATTCAGCGCAAATGCTAGCTATAACGTTAAGTTGTATTGAAAGCGTGTCAAAATAAACGGCTGAGTCTATCTAATGATACAATTTTACCATTCTTCTGCAATAACGACTCGATTTTGTCAAAAATGTGACAAAATTCATGAAAATGATAGCAAAATCGTTCAGTTGAATTGAAAAGCGTGTCAAAATGAACGACTGAGTCTATTTTATTATACAATTTTACCATTCTTTTGCAATAACGACTCGATTTTGTCAAAAATGTGAAAAAATACAGGAAAATTCAGCGCAAATGCTAGCCATAACGTTCAGTTGTATTGAAAGCGTGTCAAAATAAACGGCTGAGTCTATCTCATTATACAATTTTACCATTCTTCTGCAATAACGACTCGATTTTGTCAAAAATGTGACAAAATTCATGAAAATGATAGCAAAATCGTTCAGTTGAATTGAAAAGCGTGTCAAAATGAACGACTGAGTCTATTTTATTATACAATTTTACCATTCTTCTGGAATAACGGCTCGATTTTGCCAAAAATGTGACAAAATTCAGGAAAATTCAGCGCAAATGCTAGCTATAACGTTCAGTTGTATTGAAAGCGTGTCAAAATAAACGGCTGAGTCATTCTAATGATACAATTTTACCATTCTTCTGCAATAACGGCTCGATTTTGTCAAAAATGTGACAAAATTCATGAAAATGATAGCAAATGCTAGCAAAATCGTTCAGTTGTATTGAAAAGCGTGTCAAAATAAACGGCTGAGTCTATCTCATTATACAATTTTTCTATTCTTCTGCAAAAACGGCTCGATTTTGTTAAGAATGTGACAAAATAGTGGAAAATTCAACGCAAATGCTAGCTGTAACGTTCAGTTGTATTGAAAGCGTGTCAAAATAAGCGGCTGAGTCAATTTTATTATACAATTTTACCATTCTTCTGCAATAACGACTCGATTTGGTCAAAAATGTGACAATATACATGAAAATTCAACGCAAATGCTAGCTATAACGTTCAGTTGTATTGAAAGCGTGTCAAAATAAACGGCTGAGTCTATCTAAATATACAATTTTACCATTCTTCTGCAATAACGGCTCGATTTTGTCAAAAATGTGACAAAATTCATGAAAATGATAGCAAATGCTAGCAAAATCGTTCAGTTGTATTGAAAAGCGTGTCAAAATAAACGGCTGAGTCTATCTCATTATACAATTTTACCATTCTTCTGGAATTACCACTCGATTTTGTCAAAAATGTGACAAAATTCATGCAAATTCAGCGCAAATGCTAGCAAAATCGTTCAGTTGTATTGAAAGCGTGTCAAAATAAACGGCTGAGTCTATTTTATTATACAATTTTACCATTCTTCTGGAATTACGACTCGATTTTGACAAAAATGTGACAAAATACAGGAAAATTCAGCGCAAATGCTAGCTATAACGTTCAGTTGTATTGAAAGCATGTCAAAATAAACGGCTGAGTCTATCTAATGATACAATTTTACCATTCTTCTGCAATAACGACTCGATTTTGTCAAAAATGTGACAAAATTCATGAAAATGATAGCAAAATCGTTCAGTTGAATTGAAAAGCGTGTCAAAATGAACGACTGAGTCTATTTCATTATACAATTTTACCATTCTTCTGGAATAACGACTCGATTTTGACAAAAATGTGACAAAATCCAGGAAAATTCAGCGCAAATGCTAGCTATAACGTTCAGTTGTATTGAAAGCATGTCAAAATAAACGGCTGAGTCTATCTAATGATACAATTTTACCATTCTTCTGCAATAACGACTCGATTTTGTCAAAAATGTGACAAAATTCATGAAAATGATAGCAAAATCGTTCAGTTGTATTGAAAGCGTGTCAAAATAAACGGCTGAGTCTATCTAATGATACAGTTTTACCATTCTTCTGCAATAACGACTCGATTTTGTCAAAAATGTGACAAAATTCATGAAAATGATAGCAAAATCGTTCAGTTGAATTAAAAAGCGTGTCAAAATGAACGACTGAGTCTATTTTATTATACAATTTTACCATTCTTTTGCAATAACGACTCGATTTTGTCAAAAATGTGAAAATACAGGAAAATTCAGCGCAAATGCTAGCTATAACGTTCAGTTGTATTGAAAGCGTGTCAAAATAAACGGCTGAGTCTATCTAATGATACAATTTTACCATTCTTATTATACAATTTTACCATTCTATTACAATAACGACTCGATTTTGACAAAAATGTGACAAAATACAGGAAAATTCAGCGCAAATGCTAGCTATAACGTTAAGTTGTATTGAAAGCGTGTCAAAATAAACGGCTGTCTATCTAATGATACAATTTTACCATTCTTCTGCAATAACGACTCGATTTTGTCAAAAATGTGACAAAATTCATGAAAATGATAGCAAAATCGTTCAGTTGAATTGAAAAGCGTGTCAAAATGAACGACTGAGTCTATTTTATTATACAATTTTACCATTCTTTTGCAATAACGACTCGATTTTGTCAAAAATGTGAAAAAATACAGGAAAATTCAGCGCAAATGCTAGCCATAACGTTCAGTTGTATTGAAAGCGTGTCAAAATAAACGGCTGAGTCTATCTAATGATACAATTTTACCATTCTTCTGCAATAACGACTCGATTTTGTCAAAAATGTGACAAAATTCATGAAAATGATAGCAAAATCGTTCAGTTGTATTGAAAGCGTGTCAAAATAAACGGCTGAGTCTATCTAATGATACAGTTTTACCATTCTTCTGCAATAATGACTCGATTTTGTCAAAAATGTGACAAAATTCATGAAAATGATAGCAAAATCGTTCAGTTGAATTAAAAAGCGTGTCAAAATGAACGACTGAGTCTATTTTATTATACAATTTTACCATTCTTTTGCAATAACGACTCGATTTTGTCAAAAATGTGAAAATACAGGAAAATTCAGCGCAAATGCTAGCTATAACGTTCAGTTGTATTGAAAGCGTGTCAAAATAAACGGCTGAGTCTATCTAATGATACAATTTTACCATTCTTATTATACAATTTTACCATTCTATTACAATAACGACTCGATTTTGACAAAAATGTGACAAAATACAAGAAAATTCAGCGCAAATGCTAGCTATAACGTTAAGTTGTATTGAAAGCGTGTCAAAATAAACGGCTGTCTATCTAATGATACAATTTTACCATTCTTCTGCAATAACGACTCGATTTTGTCAAAAATGTGACAAAATTCATGAAAATGATAGCAAAATCGTTCAGTTGAATTGAAAAGCGTGTCAAAATGAACGACTGAGTCTATTTTATTATACAATTTTACCATTCTTTTGCAATAACGACTCGATTTTGTCAAAAATGTGAAAAAATACAGGAAAATTCAGCGCAAATGCTAGCCATAACGTTCAGTTGTATTGAAAGCGTGTCAAAATAAACGGCTGAGTCTATCTCATTATACAATTTTACCATTCTTCTGCAATAACGACTCGATTTTGTCAAAAATGTGACAAAATTCATGAAAATGATAGCAAAATCGTTCAGTTGAATTGAAAAGCGTGTCAAAATGAACGACTGAGTCTATTTTATTATACAATTTTACCATTCTTCTGGAATAACGGCTCGATTTTGCCAAAAATGTGACAAAATTCAGGAAAATTCAGCGCAAATGCTAGCTATAACGTTCAGTTGAATTGAAAGCTTGTCAAAATAAACGGCTGAGTCTATCTAAATATACAATTTTACCATTCTTCTGCAATAACGGCTCGATTTTGTCAAAAATGTGACAAAATTCATGAAAATGATAGCAAATGCTAGCAAAATCGTTCAGTTGTATTGAAAAGCGTGTCAAAATAAACGGCTGAGTCTATCTCATTATACAATTTTTCTATTCTTCTGCAAAAACGGCTCGATTTTGTTAAGAATGTGACAAAATAGTGGAAAATTCAACGCAAATGCTAGCTGTAACGTTCAGTTGTATTGAAAGCGTGTCAAAATAAGCGGCTGAGTCAATTTTATTATACAATTTTACCATTCTTCTGCAATAACGACCCGATTTGGTCAAAAATGTGACAATATACATGAAAATTCAACGCAAATGCTAGCTATAACGTTCAGTTGTATTGAAAGCGTGTCAAAATAAACGGCTGAGTCTATCTAAATATACAATTTTACCATTCTTCTGCAATAACGGCTCGATTTTGTCAAAAATGTGACAAAATTCATGAAAATGATAGCAAATGCTAGCAAAATCGTTCAGTTGTATTGAAAAGCGTGTCAAAATAAACGGCTGAGTCTATCTCATTATACAATTTTACCATTCTTCTGGAATTACCACTCGATTTTGTCAAAAATGTGACAAAATTCATGCAAATTCAGCGCAAATGCTAGCAAAATCGTTCAGTTGTATTGAAAGCGTGTCAAAATAAACGGCTGAGTCTATTTTATTATACAATTTTACCATTCTTCTGGAATTACGACTCGATTTTGACAAAAATGTGACAAAATACAGGAAAATTCAGCGCAAATGCTAGCTATAACGTTCAGTTGTATTGAAAGCATGTCAAAATAAACGGCTGAGTCTATCTAATGATACAATTTTACCATTCTTCTGCAATAACGACTCGATTTTGTCAAAAATGTGACAAAATTCATGAAAATGATAGCAAAATCGTTCAGTTGAATTGAAAAGCGTGTCAAAATGAACGACTGAGTCTATTTCATTATACAATTTTACCATTCTTCTGGAATAACGACTCGATTTTGACAAAAATGTGACAAAATCCAGGAAAATTCAGCGCAAATGCTAGCTATAACGTTCAGTTGTATTGAAAGCTTGTCAAAATAAACGGCTGAGTCTATCTCATTATACAATATTACCATTCTTCTGCAATAACGACTCGATTTGGTCAAAAATGTGACAAAATACATGAAAATTCAACGCAAATGCTAGCTATAACGTTCAGTTGTATCGAAAGCGTGTCAAAATAAACGGCTGAGTCTATCTAAATATACAATTTTACCATTCTTCTGCAATAACGGCTCGATTTTGTCAAAAATGTGACAAAATTCATGAAAATGATAGCAAATGCTAGCAAAATCGTTCAGTTGTATTGAAAAGCGTGTCAAAATAAACGGCTGAGTATCTCATTATACAATTTTACCATTCTTCTGGAATTACCACTCGATTTTGTCAAAAATGTGACAAAATTCATGCAAATTCAACGCAAATGCTAGCAAAATCGTTCAGTTGTATTGAAAGCGTGTCAAAATAAACGGCTGAGTCAACCTAATGATACAGTTTTACCATTCTTCTGCAATAACGACTCGATTTTGTCAAAAATGTGACAAAATTCATGAAAATGATAGCAAAATCGTTCAGTTGAATTGAAAAGCGTGTCAAAATGAACGACTGAGTCTATTTTATTATACAATTTTACCATTCTTTTGCAATAACGACTCGATTTTGTCAAAAATGTGAAAAAATACAGGAAAATTCAGCGCAAATGCTAGCCATAACGTTCAGTTGTATTGAAAGCGTGTCAAAATAAACGGCTGAGTCTATCTAATGATACAATTTTACCATTCTTCTGCAATAACGGCTCGATTTTGTCAAAAATGTGACAAAATTCATGAAAATGATAGCAAAATCGTTCAGTTGAATTGAAAAGCGTGTCAAAATGAACGACTGAGTCTATTTTATTATACAATTTTACCATTCTTTTGCAATAACGACTCGATTTTGTCAAAAATGTGAAAATACAGGAAAATTCAGCGCAAATGCTAGCTATAACGTTCAGTTGTATTGAAAGCGTGTCAAAATAAACGGCTGAGTCTATCTAATGATACAATTTTACCATTCTTATTATACAATTTTACCATTCTATTACAATAACGACTCGATTTTGACAAAAATGTGACAAAATACAGGAAAATTCAGCGCAAATGCTAGCTATAACGTTAAGTTGTATTGAAAGCGTGTCAAAATAAACGGCTGAGTCTATCTAATGATACAATTTTACCATTCTTCTGCAATAACGACTCGATTTTGTCAAAAATGTGACAAAATTCATGAAAATGATAGCAAAATCGTTCAGTTGAATTGAAAAGCGTGTCAAAATGAACGACTGAGTCTATTTTATTATACAATTTTACCATTCTTTTGCAATAACGACTCGATTTTGACAAAAATGTGACAAAATACAGGAAAATTCAGCGCAAATGCTAGCTGTAACGTTCAGTTGTATTGAAAGCGTGTCAAAATAAGCGGCTGAGTATTTTATTATACAATTTTACCATTCTTCTGCAATAACGACTCGATTTGGTCAAAAATGTGACAAAATACAGGAAAATTCAGCGCAAATGCTAGCAAAATCGTTCAGTTGTATTGAAAGCGTGTCAAAATAAACGGCTGAGTCTATTTTATTATACAATTTTACCATTCTTCTGGAATTACGACTCGATTTTGACAAAAATGTGACAAAATACAGGAAAATTCAGCGCAAATGCTAGCTATAACGTTCAGTTGTATCGAAAGCGTGTCAAAATAAACGGCTGAGTCTATCTAAATATACAATTTTACCATTCTTCTGCAATAACGGCTCGATTTTGTCAAAAATGTGACAAAATTCATGAAAATGATAGCAAATGCTAGCAAAATCGTTCAGTTGTATTGAAAAGCGTGTCAAAATAAACGGCTGAGTATCTCATTATACAATTTTACCATTCTTCTGGAATTACCACTCGATTTTGTCAAAAATGTGACAAAATTCATGCAAATTCAACGCAAATGCTAGCAAAATCGTTCAGTTGTATTGAAAGCGTGTCAAAATAAACGGCTGAGTCTACCTAATGATACAGTTTTACCATTCTTCTGCAATAACGACTCGATTTTGTCAAAAATGTGACAAAATTCATGAAAATGATAGCAAAATCGTTCAGTTGAATTGAAAAGCGTGTCAAAATGAACGACTGAGTCTATTTTATTATACAATTTTACCATTCTTTTGCAATAACGACTCGATTTTGTCAAAAATGTGAAAAAATACAGGAAAATTCAGCGCAAATGCTAGCCATAACGTTCAGTTGTATTGAAAGCGTGTCAAAATAAACGGCTGAGTCTATCTAATGATACAATTTTACCATTCTTCTGCAATAACGGCTCGATTTTGTCAAAAATGTGACAAAATTCATGAAAATGATAGCAAAATCGTTCAGTTGAATTGAAAAGCGTGTCAAAATGAACGACTGAGTCTATTTTATTATACAATTTTACCATTCTTTTGCAATAACGACTCGATTTTGTCAAAAATGTGAAAATACAGGAAAATTCAGCGCAAATGCTAGCTATAACGTTCAGTTGTATTGAAAGCGTGTCAAAATAAACGGCTGAGTCTATCTAATGATACAATTTTACCATTCTTATTATACAATTTTACCATTCTATTACAATAACGACTCGATTTTGACAAAAATGTGACAAAATACAGGAAAATTCAGCGCAAATGCTAGCTATAACGTTAAGTTGTATTGAAAGCGTGTCAAAATAAACGGCTGAGTCTATCTAATGATACAATTTTACCATTCTTCTGCAATAACGACTCGATTTTATCAAAAATGTGACAAAATTCATGAAAATGATAGCAAAATCGTTCAGTTGAATTGAAAAGCGTGTCAAAATGAACGACTGAGTCTATTTTATTATACAATTTTACCATTCTTTTGCAATAACGACTCGATTTTGACAAAAATGTGACAAAATACAGGAAAATTCAGCGCAAATGCTAGCTGTAACGTTCAGTTGTATTGAAAGCGTGTCAAAATAAGCGGCTGAGTATTTTATTATACAATTTTACCATTCTTCTGCAATAACGACTCGATTTGGTCAAAAATGTGACAAAATACAGGAAAATTCAGCGCAAATGCTAGCAAAATCGTTCAGTTGTATTGAAAGCGTGTCAAAATAAACGGCTGAGTCTATTTTATTATACAATTTTACCATTCTTCTGGAATTACGACTCGATTTTGACAAAAATGTGACAAAATACAGGAACATTCAGCGCAAATGCTAGCTATAACGTTCAGTTGTATTGAAAGCATGTCAAAATAAACGGCTGAGTCTATCTAATGATACAATTTTACCATTCTTCTGCAATAACGACTCGATTTTGTCAAAAATGTGACAAAATTCATGAAAATGATAGCAAAATCGTTCAGTTGAATTGAAAAGCGTGTCAAAATGAACGACTGAGTCTATTTCATTATACAATTTTACCATTCTTCTGGAATAACGACTCGATTTTGACAAAAATGTGACAAAATCCAGGAAAATTCAGCGCAAATGCTAGCTATAACGTTCAGTTGTATTGAAAGCTTGTCAAAATAAACGGCTGAGTCTATCTCATTATACAATATTACCATTCTTCTGGAATTACGACTCGATTTTGACAAAAATGTGACCAAATACAGGAAAATTCAGCGCAAATGCTAGCTATAACGTTCAGTTGTATTGAAAGCGTGTCAAAATAAACGGCTGAGTCTATCTAATGATACAATTTTACCATTCTTCTGCAATAACGACTCGATTTTGTCAAAAATGTGACAAAATTCATGAAAATGATAGCAAAATCGTTCAGTTGAATTGAAAAGCGTGTCAAAATGAACGACTGAGTCCATTTTATTATACAATTTTACCATTCTTCTGGAATAACGACTCGATTTTGCCAAGAATGTGACAAAATACAGGAAAATTCAGCGCAAATGCTAGCTATAACGTTCAGTTGGATTGAAAGCGTGTCAAAATAAACGGCTGAGTGTATCTAAATATACAATTTTACCATTCTTCTGCAATAACGGCTCGATTTTGTCAAAAATGTGACAAAATTCATGAAAATGATAGCAAATGCTAGCAAAATCGTTCAGTTGTATTGAAAAGCGTGTCAAAATGAACGACTGAGTCTATTTTATTATACAATTTTACCATTCTATTGCAATAACGACTCGATTTTGTCAAAAATGTGACAAAATACAGGAAAATTCAGCGCAAATGCTAGCTATAACGTTCAGTTGTATTGAAAGCGTGTCAAAATAAACGGCTAAGTCTATCTCATTATACAATTTTACCATTCTTCTGCAATAACGACTCGATTTTGTCAAAAATGTGACAAAATACAGGAAAATTCAGCGCAAATGCTAGCTATAACGTTCAGTTGTATTGAAAGCGTGTCAAAATAAACGGCTGAGTCATTCTAATGATACAATTTTACGATTCTTCTGCAATAACGACTCGATTTTGTCAAAAATGTGACAAAATTCATGAAAATGCTTACAAAATCGTTCAGTTTGAAAAGCGTGTCAAAATGAACGACTGAGTCTATTTTATTATACAATTTTACCATTCTTCTGGAATTACGACTCGATTTTGATAAAAATGTGACAAAATACAGGAAAATTCAGCGCAAATGCTAGCTATAACGTTCAGTTGTATTGAAAGCGTGTCAAAATAAACGGCTGAGTCTATCTAATGATACAATTTTACCATTCTTCTGCAATAACGACTCGATTTTGTCAAAAATGTGACAAAATTCATGAAAATGATAGCAAAATCGTTCAGTTGAATTGAAAAGCGTGTCAAAATGAACGACTGAGTCCATTTTATTATACAATTTTACCATTCTTCTGGAATAACGACTCGATTTTGCCAAGAATGTGACAAAATACAGGAAAATTCAGCGCAAATGCTAGCTATAACGTTCAGTTGGATTGAAAGCGTGTCAAAATAAACGGCTGAGTGTATCTAATGATTCAATTTTACCATTCTTCTGCAATAACGACTCGATTTTGTCAAAAATGTGACAAAATTCATGAAAATGATAGCAAAATCGTTCAGTTGAATTGAAAAGCGTGTCAAAATGAACGACTGAGTCTATTTTATTATACAATTTTACCATTCTTCTGGAATAACGGCTCGATTTTGCCAAAAATGTTACAAAATACAGGAAAATTCAGCGCAAATTCTATCTATAACGTTCAGTTGTATTGAAAGCGTGTCAAAATAAACGGCTGAGTCTATCTAAATATACAATTTTACCATTCTTCTGCAATAACGGCTCGATTTTGTCAAAAATGTGACAAAATTCATGAAAATGATAGCAAATGCTAGCAAAATCGTTCAGTTGTATTGAAAAGCGTGTCAAAATGAACGACTGAGTCTATTTTATTATACAATTTTACCATTCTATTGCAATAACGACTCGATTTTGTCAAAAATGTGACAAAATACAGGAAAATTCAGCGCAAATGCTAGCTATAACGTTCAGTTGTATTGAAAGCGTGTCAAAATAAACGGCTGAGTCTATCTCATTATACAATTTTACCATTCTTCTGCAATAACGACTCGATTTTGTCAAAAATGTGACAAAATACAGGAAAATTCAGCGCAAATGCTAGCTATAACGTTCAGTTGTATTGAAAGCGTGTCAAAATAAACGGCTGAGTCTATCTCATTATACAATTTTACCATTCTTTTGCAATAACGACTCGATTTAGACAAAAATGTGACAAAATACAGGAAAATTCAGCGCAAATGCTAGCTATAACGTTCAGTTGTATTGAAAGCGTGTCAAAATAAACGGCTGAGTCTATTTCATTATACAATTTTACCATTCTTCTGGAATTACGACTCGATTTTGACAAAAATGTGACAAAATACAGGAAAATTCAGCGCAAATGCTAGCTGTAACGTTCAGTTGTATTGAAAGCGTGTCAAAATAAGCGGCTGAGTATTTTATTATACAATTTTACCATTCTTCTGCAATAACGACTCGATTTGGTCAAAAATGTGACAAAATACAGGAAAATTCAGCGCAAATGCTAGCAAAATCGTTCAGTTGTATTGAAAGCGTGTCAAAATAAACGGCTGAGTATTTTATTATACAATTTTACCATTCTTCTGGAATAACGACTCGATTTTGTCAAAAATGTGACAAAATACAGGAAAATTCAGCGCAAATGCTAGCTATAACGTTCAGTTGTATTGAAAGCATGTCAAAATAAACGGCTGAGTCTATCTAATGATACAATTTTACCATTCTTCTGCAATAACGACTCGATTTTGTCAAAAATGTGACAAAATTCATGAAAATGATAGCAAAATCGTTCAGTTGAATTGAAAAGCGTGTCAAAATGAACGACTGAGTCTATTTCATTATACAATTTTACCATTCTTCTGGAATAACGACTCGATTTTGACAAAAATGTGACAAAATCCAGGAAAATTCAGCGCAAATGCTAGCTATAACGTTCAGTTGTATTGAAAGCTTGTCAAAATAAACGGCTGAGTCTATCTCATTATACAATATTACCATTCTTCTGGAATGACGACTCGATTTTGACAAAAATGTGACAAAATACAGGAAAATTCAGCGCAAATGCTAGCTATAACGTTCAGTTGTATTGAAAGCGTGTCAAAATAAACGGCTGAGTCTATCTAATGATACAATTTTACCATTCTTCTGCAATAACGACTCGATTTTGTCAAAAATGTGACAAAATTCATGAAAATGATAGGAAAATCGTTCAGTTGAATTGAAAAGCGTGTCAAAATGAACGACCGAGTCCATTTTATTATACAATTTTACCATTCTTCTGGAATAACGACTCGATTTTGCAAAGAATGTGACAAAATACAGGAAAATTCAGCGCAAATGCTAGCTATAACGTTCAGTTGTATTGAAAGCGTGTCAAAATAAACGGCTGAGTGTATCTAATGATTCAATTTTACCATTCTTCTGCAATAACGACTCGATTTTGTCAAAAATGTGACAAAATTCATGAAAATGATAGCAAAATCGTTCAGTTGAATTGAAAAGCGTGTCAAAATGAACGACTGAGTCTATTTTATAATACAATTTTACCATTCTTCTGGAATAACGGCTCGATTTTGCCAAAAATGTGACAAAATTCAGGAAAATTCAGCGCAAATGCTAGCTATAACGTTCAGTTGTATTGAAAGTGTGTCAAAATAAACGGCTGAGTCTATCTAATGATACAATTTTACCATTCTTCTGCAATAACGACTCGATTTTGTCAAAAATGTGACAAAATTCATGAAAATGATAGCAAAATCGTTCAGTTGAATTGAAAAGCGTGTCAAAATGAACGACTGAGTCTATCTCATTATACAATTTTTCCATTCTTCTGCAAAAACGGCTCGATTTTGTTAAGAATGTGACAAAATAGTGGAAAATTCAACGCAAATGCTAGCTTTAACGTTCAGTTGTATTGAAAGCGTGTCAAAATAAGCGGCTGAGTCAATTTTATTATACAATTTTACCATTCTTCTGCAATAACGACTCGATTTGGTCAAAAATGTGACAAAATACATGAAAATTCAACGCAAATGCTAGCTATAACGTTCAGTTGTATTGAAAGCGTGTCAAAATAAACGGCTGAGTCTATCTAATGATACAATTTTACCATTCTTCTGCAATAACGACTCGATTTTGTCAAAAATGTGACAAAATTCATGAAAATGATAGCAAAATCGTTCAGTTGAATTGAAAAGCGTGTCAAAATGAACGACCGAGTCCATTTTATTAAACAATTTTACCATTCTTCTGGAATAACGACTCGATTTTGCCAAGAATGTGACAAAATACAGGAAAATTCAGCGCAAATGCTAGCTATAACGTTCAGTTGTATTGAAAGCGTGTCAAAATAAACGGCTGAGTGTATCTAATGATTCAATTTTACCATTCTTCTGCAATAACGACTCGATTTTGTCAAAAATGTGACAAAATTCATGAAAATGATAGCAAAATCGTTCAGTTGAATTGAAAAGCGTGTCAAAATGAACGACTGAGTCTATTTCATTATACAATTTTACCATTCTTCTGGAATAACGACTCGATTTTGACAAAAATGTGACAAAATCCAGGAAAATTCAGCGCAAATGCTAGCTATAACGTTCAGTTGTATTGAAAGCTTGTCAAAATAAACGGCTGAGTCTATCTCATTATACAATATTACCATTCTTCTGGAATGACGACTCGATTTTGACAAAAATGTGACAAAATACAGGAAAATTCAGCGCAAATGCTAGCTATAACGTTCAGTTGTATTGAAAGCGTGTCAAAATAAACGGCTGAGTCTATCTAATGATACAATTTTACCATTCTTCTGCAATAACGACTCGATTTTGTCAAAAATGTGACAAAATTCATGAAAATGATAGCAAAATCGTTCAGTTGAATTGAAAAGCGTGTCAAAATGAACGACCGAGTCCATTTTATTATACAATTTTACCATTCTTCTGGAATAACGACTCGATTTTGCCAAGAATGTGACAAAATACAGGAAAATTCAGCGCAAATGCTAGCTATAACGTTCAGTTGTATTGAAAGCGTGTCAAAATAAACGGCTGAGTGTATCTAATGATTCAATTTTACCATTCTTCTGCAATAACGACTCGATTTTGTCAAAAATGTGACAAAATTCATGAAAATGATAGCAAAATCGTTCAGTTGAATTGAAAAGCGTGTCAAAATGAACGACTGAGTCTATTTTATAATACAATTTTACCATTCTTCTGGAATAACGGCTCGATTTTGCCAAAAATGTGACAAAATTCAGGAAAATTCAGCGCAAATGCTAGCTATAACGTTCAGTTGTATTGAAAGTGTGTCAAAATAAACGGCTGAGTCTATCTAATGATACAATTTTACCATTCTTCTGCAATAACGACTCGATTTTGTCAAAAATGTGACAAAATACAGGAAAATTCAGCGCAAATGCTAGCTATAACGTTCAGTTGTATTGAAAGCGTGTCAAAATAAACGGCTAAGTCTATCTCATTATACAATTTTACCATTCTTCTGCAATAACGACTCGATTTTGTCAAAAATGTGACAAAATACAGGAAAATTCAGCGCAAATGCTAGCTATAACGTTCAGTTGTATTGAAAGCGTGTCAAAATAAACGGCTGAGTCATTCTAATGATACAATTTTACGATTCTTCTGCAATAACGACTCGATTTTGTCAAAAATGTGACAAAATTCATGAAAATGCTTACAAAATCGTTCAGTTTGAAAAGCGTGTCAAAATGAACGACTGAGTCTATTTTATTATACAATTTTACCATTCTTCTGGAATTACGACTCGATTTTGATAAAAATGTGACAAAATACAGGAAAATTCAGCGCAAATGCTAGCTATAACGTTCAGTTGTATTGAAAGCGTGTCAAAATAAACGGCTGAGTCTATCTAATGATACAATTTTACCATTCTTCTGCAATAACGACTCGATTTTGTCAAAAATGTGACAAAATTCATGAAAATGATAGCAAAATCGTTCAGTTGAATTGAAAAGCGTGTCAAAATGAACGACTGAGTCCATTTTATTATACAATTTTACCATTCTTCTGGAATAACGACTCGATTTTGCCAAGAATGTGACAAAATACAGGAAAATTCAGCGCAAATGCTAGCTATAACGTTCAGTTGGATTGAAAGCGTGTCAAAATAAACGGCTGAGTGTATCTAATGATTCAATTTTACCATTCTTCTGCAATAACGACTCGATTTTGTCAAAAATGTGACAAAATTCATGAAAATGATAGCAAAATCGTTCAGTTGAATTGAAAAGCGTGTCAAAATGAACGACTGAGTCCATTTTATTATACAATTTTACCATTCTTCTGGAATAACGACTCGATTTTGCCAAGAATGTGACAAAATACAGGAAAATTCAGCGCAAATGCTAGCTATAACGTTCAGTTGGATTGAAAGCGTGTCAAAATAAACGGCTGAGTGTATCTAATGATTCAATTTTACCATTCTTCTGCAATAACGACTCGATTTTGTCAAAAATGTGACAAAATTCATGAAAATGATAGCAAAATCGTTCAGTTGAATTGAAAAGCGTGTCAAAATGAACGACTGAGTCTATTTTATTATACAATTTTACCATTCTTCTGGAATAACGGCTCGATTTTGCCAAAAATGTTACAAAATACAGGAAAATTCAGCGCAAATTCTATCTATAACGTTCAGTTGTATTGAAAGCGTGTCAAAATAAACGGCTGAGTCTATCTAAATATACAATTTTACCATTCTTCTGCAATAACGGCTCGATTTTGTCAAAAATGTGACAAAATTCATGAAAATGATAGCAAATGCTAGCAAAATCGTTCAGTTGTATTGAAAAGCGTGTCAAAATGAACGACTGAGTCTATTTTATTATACAATTTTACCATTCTATTGCAATAACGACTCGATTTTGTCAAAAATGTGACAAAATACAGGAAAATTCAGCGCAAATGCTAGCTATAACGTTCAGTTGTATTGAAAGCGTGTCAAAATAAACGGCTGAGTCTATCTCATTATACAATTTTACCATTCTTCTGCAATAACGACTCGATTTTGTCAAAAATGTGACAAAATACAGGAAAATTCAGCGCAAATGCTAGCTATAACGTTCAGTTGTATTGAAAGCGTGTCAAAATAAACGGCTGAGTCTATCTCATTATACAATTTTACCATTCTTTTGCAATAACGACTCGATTTAGACAAAAATGTGACAAAATACAGGAAAATTCAGCGCAAATGCTAGCTATAACGTTCAGTTGTATTGAAAGCGTGTCAAAATAAACGGCTGAGTCTATTTCATTATACAATTTTACCATTCTTCTGGAATTACGACTCGATTTTGACAAAAATGTGACAAAATACAGGAAAATTCAGCGCAAATGCTAGCTGTAACGTTCAGTTGTATTGAAAGCGTGTCAAAATAAGC
Organism: Agrilus cyanescens; assembly: GCA_947389935.1. Lineage (NCBI taxonomy): Eukaryota > Metazoa > Arthropoda > Insecta > Coleoptera > Buprestidae > Agrilus > Agrilus cyanescens. The sequence continues at coordinate 17,263,694 of OX376708.1, read as the reverse complement.
GGCTGAGTATTTTATTATACAATTTTACCATTCTTCTGCAATAACGACTCGATTTGGTCAAAAATGTGACAAAATACAGGAAAATTCAGCGCAAATGCTAGCAAAATCGTTCAGTTGTATTGAAAGCGTGTCAAAATAAACGGCTGAGTATTTTATTATACAATTTTACCATTCTTCTGGAATAACGACTCGATTTTGTCAAAAATGTGACAAAATACAGGAAAATTCAGCGCAAATGCTAGCTATAACGTTCAGTTGTATTGAAAGCATGTCAAAATAAACGGCTGAGTCTATCTAATGATACAATTTTACCATTCTTCTGCAATAACGACTCGATTTTGTCAAAAATGTGACAAAATTCATGAAAATGATAGCAAAATCGTTCAGTTGAATTGAAAAGCGTGTCAAAATGAACGACTGAGTCTATTTCATTATACAATTTTACCATTCTTCTGGAATAACGACTCGATTTTGACAAAAATGTGACAAAATCCAGGAAAATTCAGCGCAAATGCTAGCTATAACGTTCAGTTGTATTGAAAGCTTGTCAAAATAAACGGCTGAGTCTATCTCATTATACAATATTACCATTCTTCTGGAATGACGACTCGATTTTGACAAAAATGTGACAAAATACAGGAAAATTCAGCGCAAATGCTAGCTATAACGTTCAGTTGTATTGAAAGCGTGTCAAAATAAACGGCTGAGTCTATCTAATGATACAATTTTACCATTCTTCTGCAATAACGACTCGATTTTGTCAAAAATGTGACAAAATTCATGAAAATGATAGGAAAATCGTTCAGTTGAATTGAAAAGCGTGTCAAAATGAACGACCGAGTCCATTTTATTATACAATTTTACCATTCTTCTGGAATAACGACTCGATTTTGCAAAGAATGTGACAAAATACAGGAAAATTCAGCGCAAATGCTAGCTATAACGTTCAGTTGTATTGAAAGCGTGTCAAAATAAACGGCTGAGTGTATCTAATGATTCAATTTTACCATTCTTCTGCAATAACGACTCGATTTTGTCAAAAATGTGACAAAATTCATGAAAATGATAGCAAAATCGTTCAGTTGAATTGAAAAGCGTGTCAAAATGAACGACTGAGTCTATTTTATAATACAATTTTACCATTCTTCTGGAATAACGGCTCGATTTTGCCAAAAATGTGACAAAATTCAGGAAAATTCAGCGCAAATGCTAGCTATAACGTTCAGTTGTATTGAAAGTGTGTCAAAATAAACGGCTGAGTCTATCTAATGATACAATTTTACCATTCTTCTGCAATAACGACTCGATTTTGTCAAAAATGTGACAAAATTCATGAAAATGATAGCAAAATCGTTCAGTTGAATTGAAAAGCGTGTCAAAATGAACGACTGAGTCTATCTCATTATACAATTTTTCCATTCTTCTGCAAAAACGGCTCGATTTTGTTAAGAATGTGACAAAATAGTGGAAAATTCAACGCAAATGCTAGCTTTAACGTTCAGTTGTATTGAAAGCGTGTCAAAATAAGCGGCTGAGTCAATTTTATTATACAATTTTACCATTCTTCTGCAATAACGACTCGATTTGGTCAAAAATGTGACAAAATACATGAAAATTCAACGCAAATGCTAGCTATAACGTTCAGTTGTATTGAAAGCGTGTCAAAATAAACGGCTGAGTCTATCTAATGATACAATTTTACCATTCTTCTGCAATAACGACTCGATTTTGTCAAAAATGTGACAAAATTCATGAAAATGATAGCAAAATCGTTCAGTTGAATTGAAAAGCGTGTCAAAATGAACGACCGAGTCCATTTTATTAAACAATTTTACCATTCTTCTGGAATAACGACTCGATTTTGCCAAGAATGTGACAAAATACAGGAAAATTCAGCGCAAATGCTAGCTATAACGTTCAGTTGTATTGAAAGCGTGTCAAAATAAACGGCTGAGTGTATCTAATGATTCAATTTTACCATTCTTCTGCAATAACGACTCGATTTTGTCAAAAATGTGACAAAATTCATGAAAATGATAGCAAAATCGTTCAGTTGAATTGAAAAGCGTGTCAAAATGAACGACTGAGTCTATTTCATTATACAATTTTACCATTCTTCTGGAATAACGACTCGATTTTGACAAAAATGTGACAAAATCCAGGAAAATTCAGCGCAAATGCTAGCTATAACGTTCAGTTGTATTGAAAGCTTGTCAAAATAAACGGCTGAGTCTATCTCATTATACAATATTACCATTCTTCTGGAATGACGACTCGATTTTGACAAAAATGTGACAAAATACAGGAAAATTCAGCGCAAATGCTAGCTATAACGTTCAGTTGTATTGAAAGCGTGTCAAAATAAACGGCTGAGTCTATCTAATGATACAATTTTACCATTCTTCTGCAATAACGACTCGATTTTGTCAAAAATGTGACAAAATTCATGAAAATGATAGCAAAATCGTTCAGTTGAATTGAAAAGCGTGTCAAAATGAACGACCGAGTCCATTTTATTATACAATTTTACCATTCTTCTGGAATAACGACTCGATTTTGCCAAGAATGTGACAAAATACAGGAAAATTCAGCGCAAATGCTAGCTATAACGTTCAGTTGTATTGAAAGCGTGTCAAAATAAACGGCTGAGTGTATCTAATGATTCAATTTTACCATTCTTCTGCAATAACGACTCGATTTTGTCAAAAATGTGACAAAATTCATGAAAATGATAGCAAAATCGTTCAGTTGAATTGAAAAGCGTGTCAAAATGAACGACTGAGTCTATTTTATAATACAATTTTACCATTCTTCTGGAATAACGGCTCGATTTTGCCAAAAATGTGACAAAATTCAGGAAAATTCAGCGCAAATGCTAGCTATAACGTTCAGTTGTATTGAAAGTGTGTCAAAATAAACGGCTGAGTCTATCTAATGATACAATTTTACCATTCTTCTGCAATAACGACTCGATTTTGTCAAAAATGTGACAAAATTCATGAAAATGATAGCAAAATCGTTCAGTTGAATTGAAAAGCGTGTCAAAATGAACGACTGAGTCTATCTCATTATACAATTTTTCCATTCTTCTGCAAAAACGGCTCGATTTTGTTAAGAATGTGACAAAATAGTGGAAAGTTCAACGCAAATGCTAGCTGTAACGTTCAGTTGTATTGAAAGCGTGTCAAAATAAGCGGCTGAGTCAATTTTATTATACAATTTTACCATTCTTCTGCAATAACGACTCGATTTGGTCAAAAATGTGACAAAATACATGAAAATTCAACGCAAATGCTAGCTATAACGTTCAGTTGTATTGAAAGCGTGTCAAAATAAACGGCTGAGTCTATCTAATGATACAATTTTACCATTCTTCTGCAATAACGACTCGATTTTGTCAAAAATGTGACAAAATTCATGAAAATGATAGCAAAATCGTTCAGTTGAATTGAAAAGCGTGTCAAAATGAACGACTGAGTCTATTTTATAATACAATTTTACCATTCTTCTGCAATAACGGCTCGATTTTGTCAAAAATGTGACAAAATTCATGAAAATGATAGCAAATGCTAGCAAAATCGTTCAGTTGTATTGAAAAGCGTGTCAAAATGAACGACTGAGTCTATTTTATTAAACAATTTTACCATTCTATTGCAATAACGACTCGATTTTGTCAAAAATGTGACAAAATACAGGAAAATTCAGCGCAAATGCTAGCTATAACGTTCAGTTGAATTGAAAGCGTGTCAAAATAAACGGCTGAGTCTATCTCATACAATTTTACCATTCTTCTGCAATAACGACTCGATTTGGTCAAAAATGTGACAAAATTCATGCAAATTCAACGCAAATGCTAGCAAAATCGTTCAGTCGAATTGAAAAGCTTGTCAAAATGAACGACTGAGTCTATTTTGTTATACAATTTTACCATTCTTTTGCAATAACGACTCGATTTTGACAAAAATGTGACAAAATACAGGAAAATTCAGCGCAAATGCTAGCTATAACGTTCAGTTGTATTGAAAGTGTGTCAAAATAAACGGCTGAGTCTATCTAATGATACAATTTTACCATTCTTCTGCAATAACGACTCGATTTTGTCAAAAATGTGACAAAATTCATGAAAATGATAGCAAAATCGTTCAGTTGAATTGAAAAGCGTGTCAAAATGAACGACTGAGTCTATTTCATTATACAATTTTACCATTCTTCTGGAATTACGACTCGATTTTGACAAAAATGTGACAAAATTCAGGAAAATTCAGCGCAAATGCTAGCTATAACGTTCAGTTGTATTGAAAGCGTGTCAAAATAAACGGCTGAGTCTATCTAATGATACAATTTTACCATTCTTCTGCAATAACGACTCGATTTTGTCAAAAATGTGACAAAATTCATGAAAATTATGGCAAAATCGTTCAGTTGAATTGAAAAGCGTGTCAAAATGAACGACCGAGTCCATTTTATTATACAATTTTACCATTCTTCTGGAATAACGACTCGATTTTGCCAAGAATGTGACAAAATACAGGAAAATTCAGCGCAAATGCTAGCTATAACGTTCAGTTGTATTGAAAGCGTGTCAAAATAAACGGCTGAGTGTATCTAATGATTCAATTTTACCATTCTTCTGCAATAACGACTCGATTTTGTCAAAAATGTGACAAAATTCATGAAAATGATAGCAAAATCGTTCAGTTGAATTGAAAAGCGTGTCAAAATGAACGACTGAGTCTATTTTATAATACAATTTTACCATTCTTCTGGAATAACGGCTCGATTTTGCCAAAAATGTGACAAAATTCAGGAAAATTCAGCGCAAATGCTAGCTATAACGTTCAGTTGTATTGAAAGTGTGTCAAAATAAACGGCTGAGTCTATCTAATGATACAATTTTACCATTCTTCTGCAATAACGACTCGATTTTGTCAAAAATGTGACAAAATTCATGAAAATGATAGCAAAATCGTTCAGTTGAATTGAAAAGCGTGTCAAAATGAACGACTGAGTCTATCTCATTATACAATTTTTCCATTCTTCTGCAAAAACGGCTCGATTTTGTTAAGAATGTGACAAAATAGTGGAAAGTTCAACGCAAATGCTAGCTGTAACGTTCAGTTGTATTGAAAGCGTGTCAAAATAAGCGGCTGAGTCAATTTTATTATACAATTTTACCATTCTTCTGCAATAACGACTCGATTTGGTCAAAAATGTGACAAAATACATGAAAATTCAACGCAAATGGTAGCTATAACGTTCAGTTGTATAGAAAGCGTGTCAAAATAAACGGCTGAGTCTATCTAATGATACAATTTTACCATTCTTCTGCAATAACGACTCGATTTTGTCAAAAATGTGACAAAATTCATGAAAATGATAGCAAAATCGTTCAGTTGAATTGAAAAGCGTGTCAAAATGAACGACTGAGTCTATTTTATAATACAATTTTACCATTCTTCTGCAATAACGGCTCGATTTTGTCAAAAATGTGACAAAATTCATGAAAATGATAGCAAATGCTAGCAAAATCGTTCAGTTGTATTGAAAAGCGTGTCAAAATGAACGACTGAGTCTATTTTATTAAACAATTTTACCATTCTATTGCAATAACGACTCGATTTTGTCAAAAATGTGACAAAATACAGGAAAATTCAGCGCAAATGCTAGCTATAACGTTCAGTTGTATTGAAAGCGTGTCAAAATAAGCGGCTGAGTCTATCTCATACAATTTTACCATTCTTCTGCAATAACGACTCGATTTGGTCAAAAATGTGACAAAATTCATGCAAATTCAACGCAAATGCTAGCAAAATCGTTCAGTCGAATTGAAAAGCTTGTCAAAATGAACGACTGAGTCTATTTTGTTATACAATTTTACCATTCTTTTGCAATAACGACTCGATTTTGACAAAAATGTGACAAAATACAGGAAAATTCAGCGCAAATGCTAGCTATAACGTTCAGTTGTATTGAAAGTGTGTCAAAATAAACGGCTGAGTCTATCTAATGATACAATTTTACCATTCTTCTGCAATAACGACTCGATTTTGTCAAAAATGTGACAAAATTCATGAAAATGATAGCAAAATCGTTCAGTTGAATTGAAAAGCGTGTCAAAATGAACGACTGAGTCTATTTCATTATACAATTTTACCATTCTTCTGGAATTACGACTCGATTTTGACAAAAATGTGACAAAATTCAGGAAAATTCAGCGCAAATGCTAGCTATAACGTTCAGTTGTATTGAAAGCGTGTCAAAATAAACGGCTGAGTCTATCTAATGATACAATTTTACCATTCTTCTGCAATAACGACTCGATTTTGTCAAAAATGTGACAAAATTCATGAAAATTATGGCAAAATCGTTCAGTTGAATTGAAAAGCGTGTCAAAATGAACGACTGAGTCTATTTTATTATACAATTTTACAATTCTTTTGCAACAACGACTCGATTTTGTCAAAAATGTGACAAAATTCATGCAAATTCAACGCAAATGCTAGCAAAATCGTTCAGTTGAATTGAAAAGCGTGTCAAAATGAACGTCTGAGTCTATTTCATTATACAATTTTACCATTCTTCTGGAATTACGACTCGATTTTGACAAAAATGTGACAAAATACAGGAAAATTCAGCGCAAATGCTAGCTGTAACGTTCAGTTGTATTGAAAGCGTGTCAAAATAAGCGGCTGAGTATTTTATTATACAATTTTACCATTCTTCTGCAATAACGACTCGATTTGGTCAAAAATGTGACAAAATACAGGAAAATTCAGCGCAAATGCTAGCAAAATCGTTCAGTTGTATTGAAAGCGTGTCAAAATAAACGGCTGAGTCTATTTTATTATACAATTTTACCATTCTTCTGGAATAACGACTCGATTTTGCCAAAAATGTGACAAAATACAGGAAAATTCAGCGCAAATGCTAGCTATAACGTTCAGTTGTATTGAAAGCATGTCAAAATAAACGGCTGAGTCTATCTAATGATACAATTTTACCATTCTTCTGCAATAACGACTCGATTTTGTCAAAAATGTGACAAAATTCATGAAAATGATAGCAAAATCGTTCAGTTGAATTGAAAAGCGTGTCAAAATGAACGACTGAGTCCATTTTATTATACAATTTTACCATTCTTCTGGAATAACGACTCGATTTTGCCAAGAATGTGACAAAATACAGGAAAATTCAGCGCAAATGCTAGCTATAACGTTCAGTTGGATTGAAAGCGTGTCAAAATAAACGGCTGAGTCTATTTTATTATACAATTTTACCATTCTTTTGCAACAACGACTCGATTTTGTCAAAAATGTGACAAAATTCATGCAAATTCAACGGAAATGCTAGCAAAATCGTTCAGTTGAATTGAAAAGCGTGTCAAAATGAACGTCTGAGTCTATTTCATTATACAATTTTACCATTCTTCTGGAATTACGACTCGATTTTGACAAAAATGTGACAAAATACAGGAAAATTCAGCGCAAATGCTAGCTGTAACGTTCAGTTGTATTGAAAGCGTGTCAAAATAAGCGGCTGAGTATTTTATTATACAATTTTACCATTCTTCTGCAATAACGACTCGATTTGGTCAAAAATGTGACAAAATACAGGAAAATTCAGCGCAAATGCTAGCAAAATCGTTCAGTTGTATTGAAAGCGTGTCAAAATAAACGGCTGAGTCTATTTTATTATACAATTTTACCATTCTTCTGGAATGACTCGATTTTGCCAAAAATGTGACAAAATACAGGAAAATTAAGCGCAAATGCTAGCTATAACGTTCAGTTGTATTGAAAGCATGTCAAAATAAACGGCTGAGTCTATCTAATGATACAATTTTACCATTCTTCTGCAATAACGACTCGATTTTGTCAAAAATGTGACAAAATACAGGAAAATTCAGCGCAAATGCTAGCAAAATCGTTCAGTTGTATTGAAAGCGTGTCAAAATAAACGGCTGAGTCTATTTTATTATACAATTTTACCATTCTTCTGGAATAACGACTCGATTTTGTCAAAAATGTGACAAAATACAGGAAAATTCAGCGCAAATGCTAGCCATAACGTTCAGTTGTATTGAAAGCATGTCAAAATAAACGGCTGAGTCTATCTAATGATACAATTTTACCATTCTTCTGCAATAACGACTCGATTTTGTCAAAAATGTGACAAAATTCATGAAAATGATAGCAAAATCGTTCAGTTGAATTGAAGAGCGTGTCAAAATGAACGACTGAGTCTATTTCATTATACAATTTTACCATTCTTCTGGAATAACGACTCGATTTTGACAAAAATGTGACAAAATACAGGAAAATTCAGCGCAAATGCTAGCTATAACGTTAAGTTGTATTGAAAGCGTGTCAAAATAAACGGCTGAGTCTATCTAATGATACAATTTTACCATTCTTCTGCAATAACGACTCGATTTTGTCAAAAATGTGACAAAATTCATGAAAATGATAGCAAAATCGTTCAGTTGAATTGAAAAGCGTGTCAAAATGAACGACTGAGTCTATTTTATTATACAATTTTACCATTCTTTTGCAATAACGACTCGATTTTGTCAAAAATGTGAAAAAATACAGGAAAATTCAGCGCAAATGCTAGCCATAACGTTCAGTTGTATTGAAAGCGTGTCAAAATAAACGGCTGAGTCTATCTCATTATACAATTTTACCATTCTTCTGCAATAAAGACTCGATTTTGTCAAAAATGTGACAAAATTCATGAAAATGATAGCAAAATCGTTCAGTTGAATTGAAAAGCGTGTCAAAATGAACGACTGAGTCTATTTTATTATACAATTTTACCATTCTTCTGGAATAACGGCTCGATTTTGCCAAAAATGTGACAAAATTCAGGAAAATTCAGCGCAAATGCTAGCTATAACGTTCAGTTGTATTGAAAGCGTGTCAAAATAAACGGCTGAGTCATTCTAATGATACAATTTTACGATTCTTCTGCAATAACGACTCGATTTTGTCAAAAATGTGACAAAATTCATGAAAATGCTAGCAAAATCGTTCAGTTTGAAAAGCGTGTCAAAATGAACGACTGAGTCTATTTTATTATACAAGTTTACCATTCTTTTGCAATAACGACTCGATTTAGACAAAAATGTGACAAAATACAGGAAAATTCAGCGCAAATGCTAGCTATAACGTTCAGTTGTATTGAAAGCGGGTAAAAAAAACGGCTGAGTCTATTTCATTATACAATTTTACCATTCTTCTGGAATTACGACTCGATTTTGACAAAAATGTGACAAAATACAGGAAAATTCAGCGCAAATGCTAGCTGTAACGTTCAGTTGTATTGAAAGCGTGTCAAAATAAGCGGCTGAGTATTTTATTATACAATTTTACCATTCTTCTGCAATAACGACTCGATTTGGTCAAAAATGTGACAAAATACAGGAAAATTCAGCGCAAATGCTAGCAAAATCGTTCAGTTGTATTGAAAGCGTGTCAAAATAAACGGCTGAGTCTATTTTATTATACAATTTTACCATTCTTCTGGAATAACGACTCGATTTTGTCAAAAATGTGACAAAATACAGGAAAATTCAGCGCAAATGCTAGCCATAACGTTCAGTTGTATTGAAAGCATGTCAAAATAAACGGCTGAGTCTATCTAATGATACAATTTTACCATTCTTCTGCAATAACGACTCGATTTTGTCAAAAATGTGACAAAATTCATGAAAATGATAGCAAAATCGTTCAGTTGGATTGAAAGCGTGTCAAAATAAACGGCTGAGTCTATTTTATTATACAATTTTACCATTCTTTTGCAACAACGACTCGATTTTGTCAAAAATGTGACAAAATTCATGCAAATTCAACGCAAATGCTAGCAAAATCGTTCAGTTGAATTGAAAAGCGTGTCAAAATGAACGTCTGAGTCTATTTCATTATACAATTTTACCATTCTTCTGGAATTACGACTCGATTTTGACAAAAATGTGACAAAATACAGGAAAATTCAGCGCAAATGCTAGCTGTAACGTTCAGTTGTATTGAAAGCGTGTCAAAATAAGCGGCTGAGTATTTTATTATACAATTTTACCATTCTTCTGCAATAACGACTCGATTTGGTCAAAAATGTGACAAAATACAGGAAAATTCAGCGCAAATGCTAGCAAAATCGTTCAGTTGTATTGAAAGCTTGTCAAAATAAACGGCTGAGTCTATCTCATTATACAATTTTACCATTCTTCTGGAATGACTCGATTTTGCCAAAAATGTGACAAAATACAGGAAAATTCAGCGCAAATGCTAGCTATAACGTTCAGTTGTATTGAAAGCATGTCAAAATAAACGGCTGACTCTATCTAATGATACAATTTTACCATTCTTCTGCAATAACGACTCGATTTTGTCAAAAATGTGACAAAATACAGGAAAATTCAGCGCAAATGCTAGCAAAATCGTTCAGTTGTATTGAAAGCGTGTCAAAATAAACGGCTGAGTCTATTTTATTATACAATTTTACCATTCTTCTGGAATAACGACTCGATTTTGTCAAAAATGTGACAAAATACAGGAAAATTCAGCGCAAATGCTAGCCATAACGTTCAGTTGTATTGAAAGCATGTCAAAATAAACGGCTGAGTCTATCTAATGATACAATTTTACCATTCTTCTGCAATAACGACTCGATTTTGTCAAAAATGTGACAAAATTCATGAAAATGATAGCAAAATCGTTCAGTTGAATTGAAGAGCGTGTCAAAATGAACGACTGAGTCTATTTCATTATACAATTTTACCATTCTTCTGGAATAACGACTCGATTTTGACAAAAATGTGACAAAATACAGGAAAATTCAGCGCAAATGCTAGCTATAACGTTAAGTTGTATTGAAAGCGTGTCAAAATAAACGGCTGAGTCTATCTAATGATACAATTTTACCATTCTTCTGCAATAACGACTCGATTTTGTCAAAAATGTGACAAAATTCATGAAAATGCTAGCAAAATCGTTCAGTTTGAAAAGCGTGTCAAAATGAACGACTGAGTCTATTTTATTATACAAGTTTACCATTCTTTTGCAATAACGACTCGATTTAGACAAAAATGTGACAAAATACAGGAAAATTCAGCGCAAATGCTAGCTATAACGTTCAGTTGTATTGAAAGCGGGTAAAAAAAACGGCTGAGTCTATTTCATTATACAATTTTACCATTCTTCTGGAATTACGACTCGATTTTGACAAAAATGTGACAAAATACAGGAAAATTCAGCGCAAATGCTAGCTGTAACGTTCAGTTGTATTGAAAGCGTGTCAAAATAAGCGGCTGAGTATTTTATTATACAATTTTACCATTCTTCTGCAATAACGACTCGATTTGGTCAAAAATGTGACAAAATACAGGAAAATTCAGCGCAAATGCTAGCAAAATCGTTCAGTTGTATTGAAAGCGTGTCAAAATAAACGGCTGAGTCTATTTTATTATACAATTTTACCATTCTTCTGGAATAACGACTCGATTTTGTCAAAAATGTGACAAAATACAGGAAAATTCAGCGCAAATGCTAGCCATAACGTTCAGTTGTATTGAAAGCATGTCAAAATAAACGGCTGAGTCTATCTAATGATACAATTTTACCATTCTTCTGCAATAACGACTCGATTTTGTCAAAAATGTGACAAAATTCATGAAAATGATAGCAAAATCGTTCAGTTGGATTGAAAGCGTGTCAAAATAAACGGCTGAGTCTATTTTATTATACAATTTTACCATTCTTTTGCAACAACGACTCGATTTTGTCAAAAATGTGACAAAATTCATGCAAATTCAACGCAAATGCTAGCAAAATCGTTCAGTTGAATTGAAAAGCGTGTCAAAATGAACGTCTGAGTCTATTTCATTATACAATTTTACCATTCTTCTGGAATTACGACTCGATTTTGACAAAAATGTGACAAAATACAGGAAAATTCAGCGCAAATGCTAGCTGTAACGTTCAGTTGTATTGAAAGCGTGTCAAAATAAGCGGCTGAGTATTTTATTATACAATTTTACCATTCTTCTGCAATAACGACTCGATTTGGTCAAAAATGTGACAAAATACAGGAAAATTCAGCGCAAATGCTAGCAAAATCGTTCAGTTGTATTGAAAGCGTGTCAAAATAAACGGCTGAGTCTATTTTATTATACAATTTTACCATTCTTCTGGAATGACTCGATTTTGCCAAAAATGTGACAAAATACAGGAAAATTCAGCGCAAATGCTAGCTATAACGTTCAGTTGTATTGAAAGCATGTCAAAATAAACGGCTGAGTCTATCTAATGATACAATTTTACCATTCTTCTGCAATAACGACTCGATTTTGTCAAAAATGTGACAAAATACAGGAAAATTCAGCGCAAATGCTAGCAAAATCGTTCAGTTGTATTGAAAGCGTGTCAAAATAAACGGCTGAGTCTATTTTATTATACAATTTTACCATTCTTCTGGAATAACGACTCGATTTTGTCAAAAATGTGACAAAATACAGGAAAATTCAGCGCAAATGCTAGCCATAACGTTCAGTTGTATTGAAAGCATGTCAAAATAAACGGCTGAGTCTATCTAATGATACAATTTTACCATTCTTCTGCAATAACGACTCGATTTTGTCAAAAATGTGACAAAATTCATGAAAATGATAGCAAAATCGTTCAGTTGAATTGAAGAGCGTGTCAAAATGAACGACTGAGTCTATTTCATTATACAATTTTACCATTCTTCTGGAATAACGACTCGATTTTGTCAAAAATGTGACAAAATTCATGCAAATTCAACGCAAATGCTAGCAAAATCGTTCAGTTGAATTGAAAAGCGTGTCAAAATGAACGTCTGAGTCTATTTCATTATACAATTTTACCATTCTTCTGGAATTACGACTCGATTTTGACAAAAATGTGACAAAATACAGGAAAATTCAGCGCAAATGCTAGCTGTAACGTTCAGTTGTATTGAAAGCGTGTCAAAATAAGCGGCTGAGTATTTTATTATACAATTTTACCATTCTTCTGCAATAACGACTCGATTTGGTCAAAAATGTGACAAAATACAGGAAAATTCAGCGCAAATGCTAGCAAAATCGTTCAGTTGTATTGAAAGCGTGTCAAAATAAACGGCTGAGTCTATTTTATTATACAATTTTACCATTCTTCTGGAATGACTCGATTTTGCCAAAAATGTGACAAAATACAGGAAAATTCAGCGCAAATGCTAGCTATAACGTTCAGTTGTATTGAAAGCATGTCAAAATAAACGGCTGAGTCTATCTAATGATACAATTTTACCATTCTTCTGCAATAACGACTCGATTTTGTCAAAAATGTGACAAAATACAGGAAAATTCAGCGCAAATGCTAGCAAAATCGTTCAGTTGTATTGAAAGCGTGTCAAAATAAACGGCTGAGTCTATTTTATTATACAATTTTACCATTCTTCTGGAATAACGACTCGATTTTGTCAAAAATGTGACAAAATACAGGAAAATTCAGCGCAAATGCTAGCCATAACGTTCAGTTGTATTGAAAGCATGTCAAAATAAACGGCTGAGTCTATCTAATGATACAATTTTACCATTCTTCTGCAATAACGACTCGATTTTGTCAAAAATGTGACAAAATTCATGAAAATGATAGCAAAATCGTTCAGTTGAATTGAAGAGCGTGTCAAAATGAACGACTGAGTCTATTTCATTATACAATTTTACCATTCTTCTGGAATAACGACTCGATTTTGACAAAAATGTGACAAAATACAGGAAAATTCAGCGCAAATGCTAGCTATAACGTTAAGTTGTATTGAAAGCGTGTCAAAATAAACGGCTGAGTCTATCTAATGATACAATTTTACCATTCTTCTGCAATAACGACTCGATTTTGTCAAAAATGTGACAAAATTCATGAAAATGATAGCAAAATCGTTCAGTTGAATTGAAAAGCGTGTCAAAATGAACGACTGAGTCTATTTTATTATACAATTTTACCATTCTTTTGCAATAACGACTCGATTTTGTCAAAAATGTGAAAAAATACAGGAAAATTCAGCGCAAATGCTAGCCATAACGTTCAGTTGTATTGAAAGCGTGTCAAAATAAACGGCTGAGTCTATCTCATTATACAATTTTACCATTCTTCTGCAATAACGACTCGATTTTGTCAAAAATGTGACAAAATTCATGAAAATGATAGCAAAATCGTTCAGTTGAATTGAAAAGCGTGTCAAAATGAACGACTGAGTCTATTTTATTATACAATTTTACCATTCTTCTGGAATAACGGCTCGATTTTGCCAAAAATGTGACAAAATTCAGGAAAATTCAGCGCAAATGCTAGCTATAACGTTCAGTTGTATTGAAAGCGTGTCAAAATAAACGGCTGAGTCATTCTAATGATACAATTTTACGATTCTTCTGCAATAACGACTCGATTTTGTCAAAAATGTGACAAAATTCATGAAAATGCTAGCAAAATCGTTCAGTTTGAAAAGCGTGTCAAAATGAACGACTGAGTCTATTTTATTATACAAGTTTACCATTCTTTTGCAATAACGACTCGATTTTGTCAAAAATGTGACAAAATTCATGAAAATGATAGCAAAATGGTTCAGTTGAATTGAAAAGCGTGTCAAAATGAACGACTGAGTCTATTTCATTATACAATTTTACCATTTTTCTGGAATTACGACTCGATTTTGACAAAAATGTGACAAAATACAGGAAAATTCAGCGCAAATGCTAGCTATAACGTTCAGTTGTATTGAAAGCGTGTCAAAATACACGGCTGAGTCTATCTCATTATACAATTTTACCATTCTTATTATACAATTTTACCATTCTATTGCAATAACGACTCGATTTTGTCAAAAATGTGACAAAATACAGGAAAATTCAGCGCAAATGCTAGCTGTAACGTTCAGTTGTATTGAAAGCGTGTCCAAATAAGCGGCTGAGTATTTTATTATACAATTTTACCATTCTTCTGCAATAACGACTCGATTTGGTCAAAAATATGACAAAATACAGGAAAATTCAGCGCAAATGCTAGCTATAACGTTCAGTTGTATTGAAAGCGTGTCAAAATAAACGGCTGAGTCTATTTTATTATACAATTTTAACATTCTTCTGGAATAACGACTCGATTTTGCCAAACATGTGACAAAATACAGGAAAATTCATGAAAATGATAGCAAAATCGTTCAGTTGTATTGAAAGCGTGTCAAAATAAACGGCTGAGTCTATCTAATGATACAGTTTTACCATTCTTCTGCAATAACGACTCGATTTTTTCAAAAATGTGACAAAATTCATGAAAATGATAGCAAAATCGTTCAGTTGAATTGAAAAGCGTGTCAAAATGAACGACTGAGTCTATTTTATTATACAATTTTACCATTCTTTTGCAATAACGACTCGATTTTGTCAAAAATGTGAAAATACAGGAAAATTCAGCGCAAATGCTAGCTATAACGTTCAGTTGTATTGAAAGCGTGTCAAAATAAACGGCTGAGTCTATCTAATGATACAATTTTACCATTCTTCTGGAATTACGACTCGATTTTGTCAAAAATGTGACAAAATTCATGCAAATTCAACGCAAATGCCAGCAAAATCGTTCAGTTGTATTGAAAGCGTGTCAAAATAAACGGCTGAGTCTATCTCATTATACAATTTTACCATTCTTCTGCAATAACGACTCGATTTGGTAAAAAATGTGACAAAATACAGGAAAATTCAGCGCAAATGCTAGCTATAACGTTCAGTTGTATTGAAAGCGTGTCAAAATAAACGGCTGAGTCTATCTAATGATACAATTTTACCATTCTTCTGCAATAACGACTCGATTTTGTCAAAAATGTGACAAAATTCATGAAAATGATAGCAAAATCGTTCAGTTGAATTGAAAAGCGTGTCAAAATGAACGACTGAGTCTATTTTATTATACAATTTTACCATTCTTTTGCAATAACGACTCGATTTTGTCAAAAATGCGACAAAATACAGGAAAATTCAGCGCAAATGCTAGCTATAACGTTCAGTTGTATTGAAAGCGTGTCAAAATAAACGGCTGAGTCTATTTTATTATACAATTTTAACATTCTTCTGGAATAACGACTCGATTTTGCCAAACATGTGACAAAATACAGGAATATTCAGCGCAAATGCTAGCTATAACGTTCAGTTGTATTGAAAGCGTGTCAAAATAAACGGCTGAGTCTATCTAATGATACAATTTTACCATT
This sequence comes from Agrilus cyanescens, assembly GCA_947389935.1. Classification (NCBI taxonomy): domain Eukaryota; kingdom Metazoa; phylum Arthropoda; class Insecta; order Coleoptera; family Buprestidae; genus Agrilus; species Agrilus cyanescens. Next base: position 17,247,440 of record OX376708.1, on the reverse strand, counting down.
CTTCTGCAATAACGACTCGATTTTGTCAAAAATGTGACAAAATTCATGAAAATGATAGCAAAATCGTTCAGTTGAATTGAAAAGCGTGTCAAAATGAACGACTGAGTCTATTTTATTATACAATTTTACCATTCTTTTGCAATAACGACTCGATTTTGTCAAAAATGTGACAAAATACAGGAAAATTCAGCGCAAATGCTAGCTATAACGTTCAGTTGTATTGAAAGCGTGTCAAAATAAACGGCTGAGTCTATCTAATGATACAATTTTACCATTCTTCTGCAATAACGACTCGATTTTGTCAAAAATGTGACAAAATTCATGAAAATGATAGCAAAATCGTTCAGTTGAATTGAAAAGCGTGTCAAAATGAACGACTGAGTCTATTTTATTATACAATTTTACCATTCTTTTGCAATAACGACTCGATTTTGTCAAAAATGTGACAAAATACAGGAAAATTCAGCGCAAATGCTAGCTATAACGTTCAGTTGTATTGAAAGCGTGTCAAAATAAACGGCTGAGTCTATCTAATGATACAATTTTACCATTCTTCTGCAATAACGACTCGATTTTGTCAAAAATGTGACAAAATTCATGAAAATGATAGCAAAATCGTTCAGTTGAATTGAAAAGCGTGTCAAAATGAACGACTGAGTCTATTTTATTATACAATTTTACCATTCTTCTGGAATAACGACTCGATTTTGCCAAAAATGTGACAAAATACAGGAAAATTCAGCGCAAATGCTAGCTATAACGTTCAGTTGTATTGAAAGCGTGTCAAAATAAACGGCTGAGTCTATTTTATTATACAATTTTAACATTCTTCTGGAATAACGACTCGATTTTGCCAAACATGTGACAAAATACAGGAAAATTCATGAAAATGATAGCAAAATCGTTCAGTTGAATTGAAAAGCGTGTCAAAATGAACGACTGAGTCTATTTTATTATACAATTTTACCATTCTTTTGCAATAACGACTCGATTTTGTCAAAAATGTGACAAAATACAGGAAAATTCAGCGCAAATGCTAGCTATAACGTTCAGTTGTATTGAAAGCGTGTCAAAATAAACGGCTGAGTCTATCTCATTATACAATTTTACGATTCTTCTGCAATAACGACTCGATTTTGTCAAAAATGTGACAAAATTCATGAAAATGATAGCAAAATCGTTCAATTGAATTGAAAAGCGTGTCAAAATGAACGACTGAGTCTATTTCATTATACAATTTTACCATTCTTCTGGAATAACGACTCGATTTTGACAAAAATGTGACAAAATCCAGGAAAATTCAGCGCAAATGCTAGCTATAACGTTCAGTTGTATTGAAAGCTTGTCAAAATAAACGGCTGAGTCTATCTCATTATACAATATTACCATTCTTCTGGAATTACGACTCGATTTTGACAAAAATGTGACAAAATACAGGAAAATTCAGCGCAAATGCTAGCTATAACGTTCAGTTGTATTGAAAGCGTGTCAAAATAAACGGCTGAGTCTATCTAATGATACAATTTTACCATTCTTCTGCAATAAAGACTCGATTTTGTCAAAAATGTGACAAAATTCATGAAAATGATAGCAAAATCGTTCAGTTGAATTGAAAAGCGTGTCAAAATGAACGACCGAGTCCATTTTATTATACAATTTTACCATTCTTCTGGAATAACGACTCGATTTTGCCAAGAATGTGACAAAATACAGGAAAATTCAGCGCAAATGCTAGCTATAACGTTCAGTTGTATTGAAAGCGTGTAAAAATAAACGGCTGAGTGTATCTAATGATTCAATTTTACCATTCTTCTGCAATAACGACTCGATTTTGTCAAAAATGTGACAAAATTCATGAAAATGATAGCAAAATCGTTCAGTTGAATTGAAAAGCGTGTCAAAATGAACGACTGAGTCTATCTCATTATACAATTTTTCCATTCTTCTGCAAAAACGGCTCGATTTTGTTAAGAATGTGACAAAATAGTGGAAAATTCAACGCAAATGCTAGCTGTAACGTTCAGTTGTATTGAAAGCGTGTCAAAATAAGCGGCTGAGTCAATTTTATTATACAATTTTACCATTCTTCTGCAATAACGACTCGATTTGGTCAAAAATGTGACAAAATACAGGAAAATTCAACGCAAATGCTAGCTATAACGTTCAGTTGTATTGAAAGCGTGTCAAAATACACGGCTGAGTCTATCTCATTATACAATTTTACCATTCTTATTATACAATTTTACCATTCTATTGCAATAACGACTCGATTTTGTCAAAAATGTGACAAAATACAGGAAAATTCAGCGCAAATGCTAGCTGTAACGTTCAGTTGTATTGAAAGCGTGTCCAAATAAGCGGCTGAGTATTTTATTATACAATTTTACCATTCTTCTGCAATAACGACTCGATTTTGTCAAAAATGTGACAAAATTCATGAAAATGATAGCAAAATCGTTCAGTTGAATTGAAAAGCGTGTCCAAATAAGCGGCTGAGTATTTTATTATACAATTTTACCATTCTTCTGCAATAACGACTCGATTTGGTCAAAAATATGACAAAATACAGGAAAATTCAGCGCAAATGCTAGCTATAACGTTCAGTTGTATTGAAAGCGTGTCAAAATACACGGCTGAGTCTATTTTATTATACAATTTTAACATTCTTCTGGAATAACGACTCGATTTTGCCAAACATGTGACAAAATACAGGAAAATTCATGAAAATGATAGCAAAATCGTTCAGTTGTATTGAAAGCTTGTCAAAATAAACGGCTGAGTCTATCTAATGATACAGTTTTACCATTCTTCTGCAATAACGACTCGATTTTTTCAAAAATGTGACAAAATTCATGAAAATGATAGCAAAATCGTTCAGTTGAATTGAAAAGCGTGTCAAAATGAACGACTGAGTCTATTTTATTATACAATTTTACCATTCTTTTGCAATAACGACTCGATTTTGTCAAAAATGTGAAAATACAGGAAAATTCAGCGCAAATGCTAGCTATAACGTTCAGTTGTATTGAAAGCGTGTCAAAATAAACGGCTGAGTCTATCTAATGATACAATTTTACCATTCTTCTGGAATTACGACTCGATTTTGTCAAAAATGTGACAAAATTCATGCAAATTCAACGCAAATGCCAGCAAAATCGTTCAGTTGTATTGAAAGCGTGTCAAAATAAACGGCTGAGTCTATCTCATTATACAATTTTACCATTCTTCTGCAATAACGACTCGATTTGGTAAAAAATGTGACAAAATACAGGAAAATTCAGCGCAAATGCTAGCTATAACGTTCAGTTGTATTGAAAGCGTGTCAAAATAAACGGCTGAGTCTATCTAATGATACAATTTTACCATTCTTCTGCAATAACGACTCGATTTTGTCAAAAATGTGACAAAATTCATGAAAATGATAGCAAAATCGTTCAGTTGAATTGAAAAGCGTGTCAAAATGAACGACTGAGTATTTTATTATACAATTTTACCATTCTTTTGCAATAACGACTCGATTTTGTCAAAAATGCGACAAAATACAGGAAAATTCAGCGCAAATGCTAGCTATAACGTTCAGTTGTATTGAAAGCGTGTCAAAATAAACGGCTGAGTCTATTTTATTATACAATTTTAACATTCTTCTGGAATAACGACTCGATTTTGCCAAACATGTGACAAAATACAGGAATATTCAGCGCAAATGCTAGCTATAACGTTCAGTTGTATTGAAAGCGTGTCAAAATAAACGGCTGAGTCTATCTAATGATACAATTTTACCATTCTTCTGCAATAACGACTCGATTTTGTCAAAAATGTGACAAAATTCATGAAAATGATAGCAAAATCGTTCAGTTGAATTGAAAAGCGTGTCAAAATGAACGACTGAGTCTATTTTATTATACAATTTTACCATTCTTTTGCAATAACGACTCGATTTTGTCAAAAATGTGACAAAATACAGGAAAATTCAGCGCAAATGCTAGCTATAACGTTCAGTTGTATTGAAAGCGTGTCAAAATAAACGGCTGAGTCTATCTAATGATACAATTTTACCATTCTTCTGCAATAACGACTCGATTTAGTCAAAAATGTGACAAAATTCATGAAAATGATAGCAAAATCGTTCAGTTGAATTGAAAAGCGTGTCAAAATGAACGACTGAGTCTATTTTATTATACAATTTTACCATTCTTTTGCAATAACGACTCGATTTTGTCAAAAATGTGACAAAATACAGGAAAATTCAGCGCAAATGCTAGCTATAACGTTCAGTTGTATTGAAAGCGTGTCAAAATAAACGGCTGAGTCTATCTAATGATACAATTTTACCATTCTTCTGCAATAACGACTCGATTTTGTCAAAAATGTGACAAAATTCATGAAAATGATAGCAAAATCGTTCAGTTGAATTGAAAAGCGTGTCAAAATGAACGACTGAGTCTATTTTATTATACAATTTTACCATTCTTCTGGAATAACGACTCGATTTTGCCAAAAATGGGACAAAATACAGGAAAATTCAGCGCAAATGCTAGCTATAACGTTCAGTTGTATTGAAAGCGTGTCAAAATAAACGGCTGAGTCTATTTTATTATACAATTTTAACATTCTTCTGGAATAACGACTCGATTTTGCCAAACATGTGACAAAATACAGGAAAATTCATAAAAATGATAGCAAAATCGTTCAGTTGAATTGAAAAGCGTGTCAAAATGAACGACTGAGTCTATTTTATTATACAATTTTACCATTCTTTTGCAATAACGACTCGATTTTGTCAAAAATGTGACAAAATACAGGAAAATTCAGCGCAAATGCTAGCTATAACGTTCAGTTGTATTGAAAGCGTGTCAAAATAAACGGCTGAGTCTATCTCATTATACAATTTTACGATTCTTCTGCAATAACGACTCGATTTTGTCAAAAATGTGACAAAATTCATGAAAATGATAGCAAAATCGTTCAATTGAATTGAAAAGCGTGTCAAAATGAACGACTGAGTCTATTTCATTATACAATTTTACCATTCTTCTGGAATAACGACTCGATTTTGACAAAAATGTGACAAAATCCAGGAAAATTCAGCGCAAATGCTAGCTATAACGTTCAGTTGTATTGAAAGCTTGTCAAAATAAACGGCTGAGTCTATCTCATTATACAATATTACCATTCTTCTGGAATTACGACTCGATTTTGACAAAAATGTGACAAAATACAGGAAAATTCAGCGCAAATGCTAGCTATAACGTTCAGTTGTATTGAAAGCGTGTCAAAATAAACGGCTGAGTCTATCTAATGATACAATTTTACCATTCTTCTGCAATAACGACTCGATTTTGTCAAAAATGTGACAAAATTCATGAAAATGATAGCAAAATCGTTCAGTTGAATTGAAAAGCGTGTCAAAATGAACGACCGAGTCCATTTTATTATACAATTTTACCATTCTTCTGGAATAACGACTCGATTTTGCCAAGAATGTAACAAAATACAGGAAAATTCAGCGCAAATGCTAGCTATAACGTTCAGTTGTATTGAAAGCGTGTAAAAATAAACGGCTGAGTGTATCTAATGATTCAATTTTACCATTCTTCTGCAATAACGACTCGATTTTGTCAAAAATGTGACAAAATTCATGAAAATGATAGCAAAATCGTTCAGTTGAATTGAAAAGCGTGTCAAAATGAACGACTGAGTCTATCTCATTATACAATTTTTCCATTCTTCTGCAAAAACGGCTCGATTTTGTTAAGAATGTGACAAAATAGTGGAAAATTCAACGCAAATGCTAGCTGTAACGTTCAGTTGTATTGAAAGCGTGTCAAAATAAGCGGCTGAGTCAATTTTATTATACAATTTTACCATTCTTCTGCAATAACGACTCGATTTGGTCAAAAATGTGACAAAATACAGGAAAATTCAACGCAAATGCTAGCTATAACGTTCAGTTGTATTGAAAGCGTGTCAAAATAAACGGCTGAGTCTATCTAAATATACAATTTTACCATTCTTCTGCAATAACGGCTCGATTTTGTCAAAAATGTGACAAAATTCATGAAAATGATAGCAAATGCTAGCAAAATCGTTCAGTTGTATTGAAAAGCGTGTCAAAATGAACGACTGAGTCTATTTTATTATACAATTTTACCATTCTATTGCAATAACGACTCGATTTTGTCAAAAATGTGACAAAATACAGGAAAATTCAGCGCAAATGCTAGCTATAACGTTCAGTTGTATTGAAAGCGTGTCAAAATAAACGGCTGAGTCTATCTCATTATACAATTTTACCATTCTTCTGCAATAACGACAAGATTTGGTCAAAAATGTGACAAAATTCATGCAAATTCAACGCAAATGCTAGCAAAATCGTTCAGTCGAATTGAAAAGCTTGTCAAAATGAACGACTGAGTCTATTTTATTATACAATTTTACCATTCTTCTGGAATTACGACTCGATTTTGACAAAAATGTGACAAAATTCAGGAAAATTCAGCGCAAATGCTAGCTATAACGTTCAGTTGTATTGAAAGCGTGTCAAAATAAACGGCTGAGTCTATCTCATTATACAATATTACCATTCTTCTGGAATTACGACTCGATTTTGACAAAAATGTGACAAAATACAGGAAAATTCAGCGCAAATGCTAGCTATAACGTTCAGTTGTATTGAAAGCGTGTCAAAATAAACGGCTGAGTCTATCTAATGATACAATTTTACCATTCTTCTGCAATAACGACTCGATTTTGTCAAAAATGTGACACAATTCATGAAAATGATAGCAAAATCGTTCAGTTGAATTGAAAAGCGTGTCAAAATGAACGACTGAGTCTATTTTATTATACAATTTTACCATTCTTCTGGAATAACGGCTCGATTTTGCCAAAAATGTGACAAAATACAGGAAAATTCAGCGCAAATGCTAGCTATAACGTTCAGTTGTATTGAAAGCGTGTCAAAATAAACGGCTGAGTCTATTTTATTATACAATTTTAACATTCTTCTGGAATAACGACTCGATTTTGCCAAACATGTGACAAAATACAGGAAAATTCATGAAAATGATAGCAAAATCGTTCAGTTGAATTGAAAAGCGTGTCAAAATGAAAGACTGAGTCTATTTTATTATACAATTTTACCATTCTTTTGCAATAACGACTCGATTTTGTCAAAAATGTGACAAAATACAGGAAAATTCAGCGCAAATGCTAGCTATAACGTTCAGTTGTATTGAAAGCGTGTCAAAATAAACGGCTGAGTCTATCTCATTATACAATTTTACCATTCTTCTGGAATTACGACTCGATTTTGTCAAAAATGTGACAAAATTCATGCAAATTCAACGCAAATGCCAGCAAAATCGTTCAGTTGTATTGAAAGCGTGTCAAAATAAACGGCTGAGTCTATCTCATTATACAATTTTACCATTCTTCTGCAATAACGACTCGATTTGGTAAAAAATGTGACAAAATACAGGAAAATTCAGCGCAAATGCTAGCTATAACGTTCAGTTGTATTGAAAGCGTGTCAAAATAAACGGCTGAGTCTATCTAATGATACAATTTTACCATTCTTCTGCAATAACGACTCGATTTTGTCAAAAATGTGACAAAATTCATGAAAATGATAGGAAAATCGTTCAGTTGAATTGAAAAGCGTGTCAAAATGAACGACTGAGTCTATTTTATTATACAATTTTACCATTCTTTTGCAATAACGACTCGATTTTGTCAAAAATGTGACAAAATACAGGAATATTCAGCGCAAATGCTAGCTATAACGTTCAGTTGTATTGAAAGCGTGTCAAAATAAACGGCTGAGTCTATCTAATGATACAATTTTACCATTCTTCTGCAATAACGACTCGATTTTGTCAAAAATGTGACACAATTCATGAAAATGATAGCAAAATCGTTCAGTTGAATTGAAAAGCGTGTCAAAATGAACGACTGAGTCTATTTTATTATACAATTTTACCATTCTTTTGCAATAACGACTCGATTTTGTCAAAAATGTGACAAAATACAGGAAAATTCAGCGCAAATGCTAGCTATAACGTTCAGTTGTATTGAAAGCGTGTCAAAATAAACGGCTGAGTCTATCTCATTATACAATTTTACCATTCTTCTGCAATAACGACTCGATTTTGCCAAGAATGTGACAAAATACAGGAAAATTCAGCGCAAATGCTAGCTATAACGTTCAGTTGGATTGAAAGCGTGTCAAAATAAACGGCTGAGTCATTATAATGATACAATTTTACGATTCTTCTGCAATAACGACTCGATTTTGTCAAAAATGTGACAAAATTCATGAAAATGCTAGCAAAATCGTTCAGTTTGAAAAGCGTGTCAAAATGAACGACTGAGTCTATTTTATTATACAATTTTACCATTCTTTTGCAATAACGACTCGATTTAGACAAAAATGTGACAAAATACAGGAAAATTCAGCGCAAATGCTAGCTATAACGTTCAGTTGTATTGAAAGCGTGTCAAAATAAACGGCTGAGTCTATTTCATTATACAATTTTACCATTCTTCTGGAATTACGACTCGATTTTGACAAAAATGTGACAAAATACAGGAAAATTCAGCGCAAATGCTAGCTGTAACGTTCAGTTGTATTGAAAGCGTGTCAAAATAAGCGGCTGAGTATTTTATTATACAATTTTACCATTCTTCTGCAATAACGACTCGATTTGGTCAAAAATGTGACAAAATACAGGAAAATTCAGCGCAAATGCTAGCAAAATCGTTCAGTTGTATTGAAAGCGTGTCAAAATAAACGGCTGAGTCTATTTTATTATACAATTTTACCATTCTTCTGGAATAACGACTCGATTTTGTCAAAAATGTGACAAAATACAGGAAAATTCAGCGCAAATGCTAGCTATAACGTTCAGTTGTATTGAAAGCATGTCAAAATAAACGGCTGAGTCTATCTAATGATACAATTTTACCATTCTTCTGCAATAACGACTCGATTTTGTCAAAAATGTGACAAAATTCATGAAAATGATAGCAAAATCGTTCAATTGAATTGAAAAGCGTGTCAAAATGAACGACTGAGTCTATTTCATTATACAATTTTACCATTCTTCTGGAATAACGACTCGATTTTGACAAAAATGTGACAAAATCCAGGAAAATTCAGCGCAAATGCTAGCTATAACGTTCAGTTGTATTGAAAGCTTGTCAAAATAAACGGCTGAGTCTATCTCATTATACAATATTACCATTCTTCTGGAATTACGACTCGATTTTGACAAAAATGTGACAAAATACAGGAAAATTCAGCGCAAATGCTAGCTATAACGTTCAGTTGTATTGAAAGCGTGTCAAAATAAACGGCTGAGTCTATCTAATGATACAATTTTACCATTCTTCTGCAATAACGACTCGATTTTGTCAAAAATGTGACAAAATTCATGAAAATGATAGCAAAATCGTTCAGTTGAATTGAAAAGCGTGTCAAAATGAACGACCGAGTCCATTTTATTATACAATTTTACCATTCTTCTGGAATAACGACTCGATTTTGCCAAGAATGTGACAAAATACAGGAAAATTCAGCGCAAATGCTAGCTATAACGTTCAGTTGTATTGAAAGCGTGTCAAAATAAACGGCTGAGTGTATCTAATGATTCAATTTTACCATTCTTCTGCAATAACGACTCGATTTTGTCAAAAATGTGACAAAATTCATGAAAATGATAGCAAAATCGTTCAGTTGAATTGAAAAGCGTGTCAAAATGAACGACTGAGTCTATCTCATTATACAATTTTTCCATTCTTCTGCAAAAACGGCTCGATTTTGTTAAGAATGTGACAAAATAGAAAATTCAACGCAAATGCTAGCTGTAACGTTCAGTTGTATTGAAAGCGTGTCAAAATAAGCGGCTGAGTCAATTTTATTATACAATTTTACCATTCTTCTGCAATAACGACAAGATTTGGTCAAAAATGTGACAAAATTCATGCAAATTCAACGCAAATGCTAGCAAAATCGTTCAGTCGAATTGAAAAGCTTGTCAAAATGAACGACTGAGTCTATTTTATTATACAATTTTACCATTCTTCTGGAATTACGACTCGATTTTGACAAAAATGTGACAAAATTCAGGAAAATTCAGCGCAAATGCTAGCTATAACGTTCAGTTGTATTGAAAGCGTGTCAAAATAAACGGCTGAGTCTATCTCATTATACAATATTACCATTCTTCTGGAATTACGACTCGATTTTGACAAAAATGTGACAAAATACAGGAAAATTCAGCGCAAATGCTAGCTATAACGTTCAGTTGTATTGAAAGCGTGTCAAAATAAACGGCTGAGTCTATCTAATGATACAATTTAACCATTCTTCTGCAATAACGACTCGATTTTGTCAAAAATGTGACACAATTCATGAAAATGATAGCAAAATCGTTCAGTTGTATTGAAAGCGTGTCAAAATAAACGGCTGAGTCTATTTTATTATACAATTTTAACATTCTTCTGGAATAACGACTCGATTTTGCCAAACATGTGACAAAATACAGGAAAATTCATGAAAATGATAGCAAAATCGTTCAGTTGAATTGAAAAGCGTGTCAAAATGAAAGACTGAGTCTATTTTATTATACAATTTTACCATTCTTTTGCAATAACGACTCGATTTTGTCAAAAATGTGACAAAATACAGGAATATTCAGCGCAAATGCTAGCTATAACGTTCAGTTGTATTGAAAGCGTGTCAAAATAAACGGCTGAGTCTATCTAATGATACAATTTTACCATTCTTCTGCAATAACGACTCGATTTTGTCAAAAATGTGACACAATTCATGAAAATGATAGCAAAATCGTTCAGTTGAATTGAAAAGCGTGTCAAAATGAACGACTGAGTCTATTTTATTATACAATTTTACCATTCTTTTGCAATAACGACTCGATTTTGTCAAAAATGTGACAAAATACAGGAAAATTCAGCGCAAATGCTAGCTATAACGTTCAGTTGTATTGAAAGCGTGTCAAAATAAACGGCTGAGTCTATCTCATTATACAATTTTACCATTCTTCTGCAATAACGACTCGATTTTGCCAAGAATGTGACAAAATACAGGAAAATTCAGCGCAAATGCTAGCTATAACGTTCAGTTGGATTGAAAGCGTGTCAAAATAAACGGCTGAGTCATTATAATGATACAATTTTACGATTCTTCTGCAATAACGACTCGATTTTGTCAAAAATGTGACAAAATTCATGAAAATGCTAGCAAAATCGTTCAGTTTGAAAAGCGTGTCAAAATGAACGACTGAGTCTATTTTATTATACAATTTTACCATTCTTTTGCAATAACGACTCGATTTAGACAAAAATGTGACAAAATACAGGAAAATTCAGCGCAAATGCTAGCTATAACGTTCAGTTGTATTGAAAGCGTGTCAAAATAAACGGCTGAGTCTATTTCATTATACAATTTTACCATTCTTCTGGAATTACGACTCGATTTTGACAAAAATGTGACAAAATACAGGAAAATTCAGCGCAAATGCTAGCTGTAACGTTCAGTTGTATTGAAAGCGTGTCAAAATAAGCGGCTGAGTATTTTATTATACAATTTTACCATTCTTCTGCAATAACGACTCGATTTGGTCAAAAATGTGACAAAATACAGGAAAATTCAGCGCAAATGCTAGCAAAATCGTTCAGTTGTATTGAAAGCGTGTCAAAATAAACGGCTGAGTCTATTTTATTATACAATTTTACCATTCTTCTGGAATAACGACTCGATTTTGTCAAAAATGTGACAAAATACAGGAAAATTCAGCGCAAATGCTAGCTATAACGTTCAGTTGTATTGAAAGCATGTCAAAATAAACGGCTGAGTCTATCTAATGATACAATTTTACCATTCTTCTGCAATAACGACTCGATTTTGTCAAAAATGTGACAAAATTCATGAAAATGATAGCAAAATCGTTCAATTGAATTGAAAAGCGTGTCAAAATGAACGACTGAGTCTATTTCATTATACAATTTTACCATTCTTCTGGAATAACGACTCGATTTTGACAAAAATGTGACAAAATCCAGGAAAATTCAGCGCAAATGCTAGCTATAACGTTCAGTTGTATTGAAAGCTTGTCAAAATAAACGGCTGAGTCTATCTCATTATACAATATTACCATTCTTCTGGAATTACGACTCGATTTTGACAAAAATGTGACAAAATACAGGAAAATTCAGCGCAAATGCTAGCTATAACGTTCAGTTGTATTGAAAGCGTGTCAAAATAAACGGCTGAGTCTATCTAATGATACAATTTTACCATTCTTCTGCAATAACGACTCGATTTTGTCAAAAATGTGACAAAATTCATGAAAATGATAGCAAAATCGTTCAGTTGAATTGAAAAGCGTGTCAAAATGAACGACCGAGTCCATTTTATTATACAATTTTACCATTCTTCTGGAATAACGACTCGATTTTGCCAAGAATGTGACAAAATACAGGAAAATTCAGCGCAAATGCTAGCTATAACGTTCAGTTGTATTGAAAGCGTGTCAAAATAAACGGCTGAGTGTATCTAATGATTCAATTTTACCATTCTTCTGCAATAACGACTCGATTTTGTCAAAAATGTGACAAAATTCATGAAAATGATAGCAAAATCGTTCAGTTGAATTGAAAAGCGTGTCAAAATGAACGACTGAGTCTATCTCATTATACAATTTTTCCATTCTTCTGCAAAAACGGCTCGATTTTGTTAAGAATGTGACAAAATAGAAAATTCAACGCAAATGCTAGCTGTAACGTTCAGTTGTATTGAAAGCGTGTCAAAATAAGCGGCTGAGTCAATTTTATTATACAATTTTACCATTCTTCTGCAATAACGACAAGATTTGGTCAAAAATGTGACAAAATTCATGCAAATTCAACGCAAATGCTAGCAAAATCGTTCAGTCGAATTGAAAAGCTTGTCAAAATGAACGACTGAGTCTATTTTATTATACAATTTTACCATTCTTCTGGAATTACGACTCGATTTTGACAAAAATGTGACAAAATTCAGGAAAATTCAGCGCAAATGCTAGCTATAACGTTCAGTTGTATTGAAAGCGTGTCAAAATAAACGGCTGAGTCTATCTCATTATACAATATTACCATTCTTCTGGAATTACGACTCGATTTTGACAAAAATGTGACAAAATACAGGAAAATTCAGCGCAAATGCTAGCTATAACGTTCAGTTGTATTGAAAGCGTGTCAAAATAAACGGCTGAGTCTATCTAATGATACAATTTAACCATTCTTCTGCAATAACGACTCGATTTTGTCAAAAATGTGACACAATTCATGAAAATGATAGCAAAATCGTTCAGTTGTATTGAAAGCGTGTCAAAATAAACGGCTGAGTCTATTTTATTATACAATTTTAACATTCTTCTGGAATAACGACTCGATTTTGCCAAACATGTGACAAAATACAGGAAAATTCATGAAAATGATAGCAAAATCGTTCAGTTGAATTGAAAAGCGTGTCAAAATGAAAGACTGAGTCTATTTTATTATACAATTTTACCATTCTTTTGCAATAACGACTCGATTTTGTCAAAAATGTGACAAAATACAGGAAAATTCAGCGCAAATGCTAGCTATAACGTTCAGTTGTATTGAAAGCGTGTCAAAATAAACGGCTGAGTCTATCTCATTATACAATTTTACCATTCTTCTGGAATTACGACTCGATTTTGTCAAAAATGTGACAAAATTCATGCAAATTCAACGCAAATGCCAGCAAAATCGTTCAGTTGTATTGAAAGCGTGTCAAAATAAACGGCTGAGTCTATCTCATTATACAATTTTACCATTCTTCTGCAATAACGACTCGATTTGGTAAAAAATGTGACAAAATACAGGAAAATTCAGCGCAAATGCTAGCTATAACGTTCAGTTGTATTGAAAGCGTGTCAAAATAAACGGCTGAGTCTATCTAATGATACAATTTTACCATTCTTCTGCAATAACGACTCGATTTTGTCAAAAATGTGACAAAATTCATGAAAATGATAGCAAAATCGTTCAGTTGAATTGAAAAGCGTGTCAAAATGAACGACTGAGTCTATTTTATTATACAATTTTACCATTCTTTTGCAATAACGACTCGATTTTGTCAAAAATGTGACAAAATACAGGAATATTCAGCGCAAATGCTAGCTATAACGTTCAGTTGTATTGAAAGCGTGTCAAAATAAACGGCTGAGTCTATCTAATGATACAATTTTACCATTCTTCTGCAATAACGACTCGATTTGGTAAAAAATGTGACAAAATACAGGAAAATTCAGCGCAAATGCTAGCTATAACGTTCAGTTGTATTGAAAGCGTGTCAAAATAAACGGCTGAGTCTATCTAATGATACAATTTTACCATTCTTCTGCAATAACGACTCGATTTTGTCAAAAATGTGACACAATTCATGAAAATGATAGCAAAATCGTTCAGTTGAATTGAAAAGCGTGTCAAAATGAACGACTGAGTCTATTTTATTATATAATTTTACCATTCTTTTGCAATAACGACTCGATTTTGTCAAAAATGTGACAAAATACAGGAAAATTCAGCGCAAATGCTAGCTATAACGTTCAGTTGTATTGAAAGCGTGTCAAAATAAACGGCTGAGTCTATCTCATTATACAATTTTACCATTCTTCTGCAATAACGACTCGATTTTGCCAAGAATGTGACAAAATACAGGAAAATTCAGCGCAAATGCTAGCTATAACGTTCAGTTAGATTGAAAGCGTGTCAAAATAAACGGCTGAGTGTATCTAATGATTCAATTTTACCATTCTTCTGCAATAACGACTCGATTTTGTCAAAAATGTGACAAAATTCATGAAAATGATAGCAAATGCCAGCAAAATCGTTCAGTTGTATTGAAAGCGTGTCAAAATAAACGGCTGAGTCTATCTCATTATACAATTTTACCATTCTTCTGCAATAACGACTCGATTTGGTAAAAAATGTGACAAAATACAGGAAAATTCAGCGCAAATGCTAGCTATAACGTTCAGTTGTATTGAAAGCGTGTCAAAATAAACGGCTGAGTCTATCTCATTATACAATTTTACCATTCTTCTGGAATTACGACTCGATTTTGTCAAAAATGTGACAAAATTCATGCAAATTCAACGCAAATGCCAGCAAAATCGTTCAGTTGTATTGAAAGCGTGTCAAAATAAACGACTGAGTCTATCTCATTATACAATTTTTCCATTCTTCTGCAAAAACGGCTCGATTTTGTTAAGAATGTGACAAAATAGAAAATTCAACGCAAATGCTAGCTGTAACGTTCAGTTGTATTGAAAGCGTGTCAAAATAAGCGGCTGAGTCAATTTTATTATACAATTTTACCATTCTTCTGCAATAACGACAAGATTTGGTCAAAAATGTGACAAAATTCATGCAAATTCAACGCAAATGCTAGCAAAATCGTTCAGTCGAATTGAAAAGCTTGTCAAAATGAACGACTGAGTCTATTTTATTATACAATTTTACCATTCTTCTGGAATTACGACTCGATTTTGACAAAAATGTGACAAAATTCAGGAAAATTCAGCGCAAATGCTAGCTATAACGTTCAGTTGTATTGAAAGCGTGTCAAAATAAACGGCTGAGTCTATCTCATTATACAATATTACCATTCTTCTGGAATTACGACTCGATTTTGACAAAAATGTGACAAAATACAGGAAAATTCAGCGCAAATGCTAGCTATAACGTTCAGTTGTATTGAAAGCGTGTCAAAATAAACGGCTGAGTCTATCTAATGATACAATTTAACCATTCTTCTGCAATAACGACTCGATTTTGTCAAAAATGTGACACAATTCATGAAAATGATAGCAAAATCGTTCAGTTGTATTGAAAGCGTGTCAAAATAAACGGCTGAGTCTATTTTATTATACAATTTTAACATTCTTCTGGAATAACGACTCGATTTTGCCAAACATGTGACAAAATACAGGAAAATTCATGAAAATGATAGCAAAATCGTTCAGTTGAATTGAAAAGCGTGTCAAAATGAAAGACTGAGTCTATTTTATTATACAATTTTACCATTCTTTTGCAATAACGACTCGATTTTGTCAAAAATGTGACAAAATACAGGAAAATTCAGCGCAAATGCTAGCTATAACGTTCAGTTGTATTGAAAGCGTGTCAAAATAAACGGCTGAGTCTATCTCATTATACAATTTTACCATTCTTCTGGAATTACGACTCGATTTTGTCAAAAATGTGACAAAATTCATGCAAATTCAACGCAAATGCCAGCAAAATCGTTCAGTTGTATTGAAAGCGTGTCAAAATAAACGGCTGAGTCTATCTCATTATACAATTTTACCATTCTTCTGCAATAACGACTCGATTTGGTAAAAAATGTGACAAAATACAGGAAAATTCAGCGCAAATGCTAGCTATAACGTTCAGTTGTATTGAAAGCGTGTCAAAATAAACGGCTGAGTCTATCTAATGATACAATTTTACCATTCTTCTGCAATAACGACTCGATTTTGTCAAAAATGTGACAAAATTCATGAAAATGATAGCAAAATCGTTCAGTTGAATTGAAAAGCGTGTCAAAATGAACGACTGAGTCTATTTTATTATACAATTTTACCATTCTTTTGCAATAACGACTCGATTTTGTCAAAAATGTGACAAAATACAGGAATATTCAGCGCAAATGCTAGCTATAACGTTCAGTTGTATTGAAAGCGTGTCAAAATAAACGGCTGAGTCTATCTAATGATACAATTTTACCATTCTTCTGCAATAACGACTCGATTTGGTAAAAAATGTGACAAAATACAGGAAAATTCAGCGCAAATGCTAGCTATAACGTTCAGTTGTATTGAAAGCGTGTCAAAATAAACGGCTGAGTCTATCTAATGATACAATTTTACCATTCTTCTGCAATAACGACTCGATTTTGTCAAAAATGTGACACAATTCATGAAAATGATAGCAAAATCGTTCAGTTGAATTGAAAAGCGTGTCAAAATGAACGACTGAGTCTATTTTATTATATAATTTTACCATTCTTTTGCAATAACGACTCGATTTTGTCAAAAATGTGACAAAATACAGGAAAATTCAGCGCAAATGCTAGCTATAACGTTCAGTTGTATTGAAAGCGTGTCAAAATAAACGGCTGAGTCTATCTCATTATACAATTTTACCATTCTTCTGCAATAACGACTCGATTTTGCCAAGAATGTGACAAAATACAGGAAAATTCAGCGCAAATGCTAGCTATAACGTTCAGTTAGATTGAAAGCGTGTCAAAATAAACGGCTGAGTGTATCTAATGATTCAATTTTACCATTCTTCTGCAATAACGACTCGATTTTGTCAAAAATGTGACAAAATTCATGAAAATGATAGCAAATGCCAGCAAAATCGTTCAGTTGTATTGAAAGCGTGTCAAAATAAACGGCTGAGTCTATCTCATTATACAATTTTACCATTCTTCTGCAATAACGACTCGATTTGGTAAAAAATGTGACAAAATACAGGAAAATTCAGCGCAAATGCTAGCTATAACGTTCAGTTGTATTGAAAGCGTGTCAAAATAAACGGCTGAGTCTATCTAATGATACAATTTTACCATTCTTCTGCAATAACGACTCGATTTTGTCAAAAATGTGACAAAATTCATGAAAATGATAGCAAAATCGTTCAGTTGAATTGAAAAGCGTGTCAAAATGAACGACTGAGTCTATTTTATTATACAATTTTACCATTCTTTTGCAATAACGACTCGATTTTGTCAAAAATGTGACAAAATACAGGAATATTCAGCGCAAATGCTAGCTATAACGTTCAGTTGTATTGAAAGCGTGTCAAAATAAACGGCTGAGTCTATCTAATGATACAATTTTACCATTCTTCTGCAATAACGACTCGATTTGGTAAAAAATGTGACAAAATACAGGAAAATTCAGCGCAAATGCTAGCTATAACGTTCAGTTGTATTGAAAGCGTGTCAAAATAAACGGCTGAGTCTATCTAATGATACAATTTTACCATTCTTCTGCAATAACGACTCGATTTTGTCAAAAATGTGACACAATTCATGAAAATGATAGCAAAATCGTTCAGTTGAATTGAAAAGCGTGTCAAAATGAACGACTGAGTCTATTTTATTATACAATTTTACCATTCTTTTGCAATAACGACTCGATTTTGTCAAAAATGTGACAAAATACAGGAAAATTCAGCGCAAATGCTAGCTATAACGTTCAGTTGTATTGAAAGCGTGTCAAAATAAACGGCTGAGTCTATCTCATTATACAATTTTACCATTCTTCTGCAATAACGACTCGATTTTGCCAAGAATGTGACAAAATACAGGAAAATTCAGCGCAAATGCTAGCTATAACGTTCAGTTAGATTGAAAGCGTGTCAAAATAAACGGCTGAGTGTATCTAATGATTCAATTTTACCATTCTTCTGCAATAACGACTCGATTTTGTCAAAAATGTGACAAAATTCATGAAAATGATAGCAAAATCGTTCAGTTGTATTGAAAGCGTGTCAAAATAAACGGCTGAGTCTATCTAAATATACAATTTTACCATTCTTCTGCAATAACGGCTCGATTTTGTCAAAAATGTGACAAAATTCATGAAAATGATAGCAAATGCTAGCAAAATCGTTCCGTTGTATTGAAAAGCGTGTCAAAATGAACGACTGAGTCTATTTTATTATACAATTTTACCATTCTATTGCAATAACGACTCGATTTTGTCAAAAATGTGACAAAATACAGGAAAATTCAGCGCAAATGCTAGCTATAACGTTCAGTTGTATTGAAAGCGTGTCAAAATAAACGGCTGAGTCATTCTAATGATACAATTTTACGATTCTTCTGCAATAACGACTCGATTTTGTCAAAAATGTGACAAAATTCATGAAAATGCTAGCAAAATCGTTCAGTTTGAAAAGCGTGTCAAAATGAACGACTGAGTCTATTTTATTATACAATTTTACCATTCTTTTGCAATAACGACTCGATTTAGACAAAAATGTGACAAAATACAGGAAAATTCAGCGCAAATGCTAGCTATAACGTTCAGTTGTATTGAAAGCGTGTCAAAATAAACGGCTGAGTCTATTTCATTATACAATTTTACCATTCTTCTGGAATTACGACTCGATTTTGACAAAAATGTGACAAAATACAGGAAAATTCAGCGCAAATGCTAGCTGTAACGTTCAGTTGTATTGAAAGCGTGTCAAAATAAGCGGCTGAGTATTTTATTATACAATTTTACCATTCTTCTGCAATAACGACTCGATTTGGTCAAAAATGTGACAAAATACAGGAAAATTCAGCGCAAATGCTAGCAAAATCGTTCAGTTGTATTGAAAGCGTGTCAAAATAAACGGCTGAGTCTATTTTATTATACAATTTTACCATTCTTCTGGAATAACGACTCGATTTTGTCAAAAATGTGACAAAATTCATGAAAATGATAGGAAAATCGTTCAATTGAATTGAAAAGCGTGTCAAAATGAACGACTGAGTCTATTTCATTATACAATTTTACCATTCTTCTGGAATAACGACTCGATTTTGACAAAAATGTGACAAAATCCAGGAAAATTCAGCGCAAATGCTAGCTATAACGTTCAGTTGTATTGAAAGCTTGTCAAAATAAACGGCTGAGTCTATCTCATTATACAATATTACCATTCTTCTGGAATTACGACTCGATTTTGACAAAAATGTGACAAAATACAGGAAAATTCAGCGTAAATGCTAGCTATAACGTTCAGTTGTATTGAAAGCGTGTCAAAATAAACGGCTAAGTCTATCTAATGATACAATTTTACCATTCTTCTGCAATAACGACTCGATTTTGTCAAAAATGTGACAAAATTCATGAAAATGATAGCAAAATCGTTCAGTTGAATTGAAAAGCGTGTCAAAATGAACGACCGAGTCCATTTTATTATACAATTTTACCATTCTTCTGGAATAACGGCTCGATTTTGCCAAAAATGTGACAAAATACAGGAAAATTCAGCGCAAATGCTAGCTATAACGTTCAGTTGTATTGAAAGCGTGTCAAAATAAACGGCTGAGTGTATCTAATGATTCAATTTTACCATTCTTCTGCAATAACGACTCGATTTTGTCAAAAATGTGACAAAATTCATGAAAATGATAGCAAAATCGTTCAGTTGAATTGAAAAGCGTGTCAAAATGAACGACTGAGTCTATCTCATTATACAATTTTTCCATTCTTCTGCAAAAACGGCTCGATTTTGTTAAGAATGTGACAAAATAGTGGAAAATTCAACGCAAATGCTAGCTGTAACGTTCAGTTGTATTGAAAGCGTGTCAAAATAAGCGGCTGAGTCAATTTTATTATACAATTTTACCATTCTTCTGCAATAACGACTCGATTTGGTCAAAAATGTGACAAAATACAGGAAAATTCAACGCAAATGCTAGCTATAACGTTCAGTTGTATTGAAAGCGTGTCAAAATAAACGGCTGAGTCTATCTAAATATACAATTTTACCATTCTTCTGCAATAACGGCTCGATTTTGTCAAAAATGTGACAAAATTCATGAAAATGATAGCAAATGCTAGCAAAATCGTTCAGTTGTATTGAAAAGCGTGTCAAAATGAACGACTGAGTCTATTTTATTATACAATTTTACCATTCTTCTGCAATAACGACTCGATTTTGCCAAGAATGTGACAAAATACAGGAAAATTCAGCGCAAATGCTAGCTATAACGTTCAGTTGGATTGAAAGCGTGTCAAAATAAACGGCTGAGTGTATCTAATGATTCAATTTTACCATTCTTCTGCAATAACGACTCGATTTTGTCAAAAATGTGACAAAATTCATGAAAATGATAGCAAAATCGTTCAGTTGTATTGAAAGCGTGTCAAAATAAACGGCTGAGTCTATCTAAATATACAATTTTACCATTCTTCTGCAACAACGGCTCGATTTTGTCAAAAATGTGACAAAATTCATGAAAATGATAGCAAATGCTAGCAAAATCGTTCAGTTGTATTGAAAAGCGTGTCAAAATGAACGACTGAGTCTATTTTATTATACAATTTTACCATTCTATTGCAATAACGACTCGATTTTGTCAAAAATGTGACAAAATACAGGAAAATTCAGCGCAAATGCTAGCTATAACGTTCAGTTGTATTGAAAGCGTGTCAAAATAAACGGCTGAGTCTATCTCATTATACAATTTTACCATTCTTCTGCAATAACGACTCGATTTTGTTAAAAATGTGACAAAATACAGGAAAATTCAGCGCAAATGCTAGCTATAACGTTCAGTTGTATTGAAAGCGTGTCAAAATAAACGGCTGAGTCATTCTAATGATACAATTTTACGATTCTTCTGCAATAACGACTCGATTTTGTCAAAAATGTGACAAAATTCATGAAAATGCTAGCAAAATCGTTCAGTTTGAAAAGCGTGTCAAAATGAACGACTGAGTCTATTTTATTATACAATTTTACCATTCTTTTGCAATAACGACTCGATTTAGACAAAAATGTGACAAAATACAGGAAAATTCAGCGCAAATGCTAGCTATAACGTTCAGTTGTATTGAAAGCGTGTCAAAATAAACGGCTGAGTCTATTTCATTATACAATTTTACCATTCTTCTGGAATTACGACTCGATTTTGACAAAAATGTGACAAAATACAGGAAAATTCAGCGCAAATGCTAGCTGTAACGTTCAGTTGTATTGAAAGCGTGTCAAAATAAGCGGCTGAGTATTTTATTATACAATTTTACCATGCTTCTGCAATAACGACTCGATTTGGTCAAAAATGTGACAAAATACAGGAAAATTCAGCGCAAATGCTAGCAAAATCGTTCAGTTGTATTGAAAGCGTGTCAAAATAAACGGCTGAGTCTATTTTATTATACAATTTTACCATTCTTCTGGAATAACGACTCGATTTTGTCAAAAATGTGACAAAATTCATGAAAATGATAGGAAAATCGTTCAATTGAATTGAAAAGCGTGTCAAAATGAACGACTGAGTCTATTTCATTATACAATTTTACCATTCTTCTGGAATAACGACTCGATTTTGACAAAAATGTGACAAAATCCAGGAAAATTCAGCGCAAATGCTAGCTATAACGTTCAGTTGTATTGAAAGCTTGTCAAAATAAACGGCTGAGTCTATCTCATTATACAATATTACCATTCTTCTGGAATTACGACTCGATTTTGACAAAAATGTGACAAAATACAGGAAAATTCAGCGCAAATGCTAGCTATAACGTTCAGTTGTATTGAAAGCGTGTCAAAATAAACGGCTGAGTCTATCTAATGATACAATTTTACCATTCTTCTGCAATAACGACTCGATTTTGTCAAAAATGTGACAAAATTCATGAAAATGATAGCAAAATCGTTCAGTTGAATTGAAAAGCGTGTCAAAATGAACGACCGAGTCCATTTTATTATACAATTTTACCATTCTTCTGGAATAACGGCTCGATTTTGCCAAAAATGTGACAAAATACAGGAAAATTCAGCGCAAATGCTAGCTATAACGTTCAGTTGTATTGAAAGCGTGTCAAAATAAACGGCTGAGTGTATCTAATGATTCAATTTTACCATTCTTCTGCAATAACGACTCGATTTTGTCAAAAATGTGACAAAATTCATGAAAATGATAGCAAAATCGTTCAGTTGAATTGAAAAGCGTGTCAAAATGAACGACTGAGTCTATCTCATTATACAATTTTTCCATTCTTCTGCAAAAACGGCTCGATTTTGTTAAGAATGTGACAAAATAGTGGAAAATTCAACGCAAATGCTAGCTGTAACGTTCAGTTGTATTGAAAGCGTGTCAAAATAAGCGGCTGAGTCAATTTTATTATACAATTTTACCATTCTTCTGCAATAACGACTCGATTTGGTCAAAAATGTGACAAAATACAGGAAAATTCAACGCAAATGCTAGCTATAACGTTCAGTTGTATTGAAAGCGTGTCAAAATAAACGGCTGAGTCTATCTAAATATACAATTTTACCATTCTTCTGCAATAACGGCTCGATTTTGTCAAAAATGTGACAAAATTCATGAAAATGATAGCAAATGCTAGCAAAATCGTTCAGTTGTATTGAAAAGCGTGTCAAAATGAACGACTGAGTCTATCTAATGATACAATTTTACCATTCTATTGCAATAACGACTCGATTTTGTCAAAAATGTGACAAAATACAGGAAAATTCAGCGCAAATGCTAGCTATAACGTTCAGTTGTATTGAAAGCGTGTCAAAATAAACGGCTGAGTCTATCTCATTATACAATTTTACCATTCTTCTGCAATAACGACAAGATTTGGTCAAAAATGTGACAAAATTCATGCAAATTCAACGCAAATGCTAGCAAAATCGTTCAGTCGAATTGAAAAGCTTGTCAAAATGAACGACTGAGTCTATTTTATTATACAATTTTACCATTCTTCTGGAATTACGACTCGATTTTGACAAAAATGTGACAAAATTCAGGAAAATTCAGCGCAAATGCTAGCTATAACGTTCAGTTGTATTGAAAGCGTGTCAAAATAAACGGCTGAGTCTATCTCATTATACAATATTACCATTCTTCTGGAATTACGACTCGATTTTGACAAAAATGTGACAAAATACAGGAAAATTCAGCGCAAATGCTAGCTATAACGTTCAGTTGTATTGAAAGCGTGTCAAAATAAACGGCTGAGTCTATCTAATGATACAATTTTACCATTCTTCTGCAATAACGACTCGATTTTGTCAAAAATGTGACACAATTCATGAAAATGATAGCAAAATCGTTCAGTTGAATTGAAAAGCGTGTCAAAATGAACGACTGAGTCTATTTTATTATACAATTTTACCATTCTTCTGGAATAACGGCTCGATTTTGCCAAAAATGTGACAAAATACAGGAAAATTCAGCGCAAATGCTAGCTATAACGTTCAGTTGTATTGAAAGCGTGTCAAAATAAACGGCTGAGTCTATTTTATTATACAATTTTAACATTCTTCTGGAATAACGACTCGATTTTGCCAAACATGTGACAAAATACAGGAAAATTCATGAAAATGATAGCAAAATCGTTCAGTTGAATTGAAAAGCGTGTCAAAATGAAAGACTGAGTCTATTTTATTATACAATTTTACCATTCTTTTGCAATAACGACTCGATTTTGTCAAAAATTTGACAAAATACAGGAAAATTCAGCGCAAATGCTAGCTATAACGTTCAGTTGTATTGAAAGCGTGTCAAAATAAACGGCTGAGTCTATCTCATTATACAATTTTACCATTCTTCTGGAATTACGACTCGATTTTGTCAAAAATGTGACAAAATTCATGCAAATTCAACGCAAATGCCAGCAAAATCGTTCAGTTGTATTGAAAGCGTGTCAAAATAAACGGCTGAGTCTATCTCATTATACAATTTTACCATTCTTCTGCAATAACGACTCGATTTGGTAAAAAATGTGACAAAATACAGGAAAATTCAGCGCAAATGCTAGCTATAACGTTCAGTTGTATTGAAAGCGTGTCAAAATAAACGGCTGAGTCTATCTCATTATACAATTTTACCATTCTTCTGGAATTACGACTCGATTTTGTCAAAAATGTGACAAAATTCATGCAAATTCAACGCAAATGCCAGCAAAATCGTTCAGTTGTATTGAAAGCGTGTCAAAATAAACGGCTGAGTCTATCTCATTATACAATTTTACCATTCTTCTGCAATAACGACTCGATTTGGTAAAAAATGTGACAAAATACAGGAAAATTCAGCGCAAATGCTAGCTATAACGTTCAGTTGTATTGAAAGCGTGTCAAAATGAACGACTGAGTCTATTTTATGATACAATTTTACCATTCTTCTGCAATAACGACTCGATTTTGTCAAAAATGTGACAAAATTCATGAAAATGATAGCAAAATCGTTCAGTTGAATTGAAAAGCGTGTCAAAATGAACGACTGAGTCTATTTTATGATACAATTTTACCATTCTTCTGCAATAACGACTCGATTTTGTCAAAAATGTGACAAAATTCATGAAAATGATAGCAAAATCGTTCAATTGAATTGAAAAGCGTGTCAAAATGAACGACTGAGTTTATTTCATTATACAATTTTACCATTCTTTTGGAATAACGACTCGATTTTGACAAAAATGTGACAAAATCCAGGAAAATTCAGCGCAAATGCTAGCTATAACGTTCAGTTGTATTGAAAGCTTGTCAAAATAAACGGCTGAGTCTATCTCATTATACAATATTACCATTCTTCTGGAATTACGACTCGATTTTGACAAAAATGTGACAAAATACAGGAAAATTCAGCGCAAATGCTAGCTATAACGTTCAGTTGTATTGAAAGCGTGTCAAAATAAACGGCTGAGTCTATCTAATGATACAATTTTACCATTCTTCTGCAATAACGACTCGATTTTGTCAAAAATGTGACAAAATTCATGAAAATGATAGCAAAATCGTTCAGTTGAATTGAAAAGCGTGTCAAAATGAACGACCGAGTCCATTTTATTATACAATTTTACCATTCTTCTGGAATAACGACTCGATTTTGCCAAGAATGTGACAAAATACAGGAAAATTCAGCGCAAATGCTAGCTATAACGTTCAGTTGTATTGAAAGCGTGTCAAAATAAACGGCTGAGTGTATCTAATGATACAATTTAACCATTCTTCTGCAATAACGACTCGATTTTGTCAAAAATGTGACACAATTCATGAAAATGATAGCAAAATCGTTCAGTTGAATTGAAAAGCGTGTCAAAATGAACGACTGAGTCTATTTTATTATACAATTTTACCATTCTTCTGGAATAACGGCTCGATTTTGCCAAAAATGTGACAAAATACAGGAAAATTCAGCGCAAATGCTAGCTATAACGTTCAGTTGTATTGAAAGCGTGTCAAAATAAACGGCTGAGTCTATTTTATTATACAATTTTAACATTCTTCCGGAATAACGACTCGATTTTGCCAAACATGTGACAAAATACAGGAAAATTCATGAAAATGATAGCAAAATCGTTCAGTTGAATTGAAAAGCGTCTCAAAATGAAAGACTGAGTCTATTTTATTATACAATTTTACCATTCTTTTGCAATAACGACTCGATTTTGTCAAAAATGTGACAAAATACAGGAAAATTCAGCGCAAATGCTAGCTATAACGTTCAGTTGTATTGAAAGCGTGTCAAAATAAACGGCTGAGTCTATCTCATTATACAATTTTACCATTCTTCTGGAATTACGACTCGATTTTGTCAAAAATGTGACAAAATTCATGCAAATTCAACGCAAATGCCAGCAAAATCGTTCAGTTGTATTGAAAGCGTGTCAAAATAAACGGCTGAGTCTATCTCATTATACAATTTTACCATTCTTCTGCAATAACGACTCGATTTGGTAAAAAATGTGACAAAATCCAGGAAAATTCAGCGCAAATGCTAGCTATAACGTTCAGTTGTATTGAAAGCGTGTCAAAATAAACGGCTGAGTCTATCTCATTATACAATTTTACCATTCTTCTGCAATAACGACTCGATTTGGTAAAAAATGTGACAAAATACAGGAAAATTCAGCGCAAATGCTAGCTATAACGTTCAGTTGTATTGAAAGCGTGTCAAAATAAACGGCTGAGTCTATCTAATGATACAATTTTACCATTCTTCTGCAATAACGACTCGATTTTGTCAAAAATGTGACAAAATTCATGAAAATGATAGCAAAATCGTTCAGTTGAATTGAAAAGCGTGTCAAAATGAACGACTGACTCTATTTTATTATACAATTTTACCATTCTTTTGCAATAACGACTCGATTTTGTCAAAAATGTGACAAAATACAGGAATATTCAGCGCAAATGCTAGCTATAACGTTCAGTTGTATTGAAAGCGTGTCAAAATAAACGGCTGAGTCTATCTAATGATACAATTTTACCATTCTTCTGCAATAACGACTCGATTTTGTCAAAAATGTGACACAATTCATGAAAATGATAGCAAAATCGTTCAGTTGAATTGAAAAGCGTGTCAAAATGAACGACTGAGTCTATTTTATTATACAATTTTACCATTCTTTTGCAATAACGACTCGATTTTGTCAAAAATGTGACAAAATACAGGAAAATTCAGCGCAAATGCTAGCTATAACGTTCAGTTGGATTGAAAGCGTGTCAAAATAAACGGCTGAGTGTATCTAATGATTCAATTTTACCATTCTTCTGCAATAACGACTCGATTTTGTCAAAAATGTGACAAAATTCATGAAAATGATAGCAAAATCGTTCAGTTGTATTGAAAGCGTGTCAAAATAAACGGCTGAGTCTATCTAAATATACAATTTTACCATTCTTCTGCAATAACGGCTCGATTTTGTCAAAAATGTGACAAAATTCATGAAAATGATAGCAAATGCTAGCAAAATCGTTCAGTTGTATTGAAAAGCGTGTCAAAATGAACGACTGAGTCTATTTTATTATACAATTTTACCATTCTTCTGGAATAACGACTCGATTTTGACAAAAATGTGACAAAATACAGGAAAATTCAGCGCAAATGCTAGCTATAACGTTCAGTTGTATTGAAAGCGTGTCAAAATAAACGGCTGAGTCTATCTCATTATACAATTTTACCATTCTTCTGCAATAACGACTCGATTTTGTTAAAAATGTGACAAAATACAGGAAAATTCAGCGCAAATGCTAGCTATAACGTTCAGTTGTATTGAAAGCGTGTCAAAATAAACGGCTGAGTCATTCTAATGATACAATTTTACGATTCTTCTGCAATAACGACTCGATTTTGTCAAAAATGTGACAAAATTCATGAAAATGCTAGCAAAATCGTTCAGTTTGAAAAGCGTGTCAAAATGAACGACTGAGTCTATTTTATTATACAATTTTACCATTCTTTTGCAATAACGACTCGATTTAGACAAAAATGTGACAAAATACAGGAAAATTCAGCGCAAATGCTAGCTATAACGTTCAGTTGTATTGAAAGCGTGTCAAAATAAACGGCTGAGTCTATTTCATTATACAATTTTACCATTCTTCTGGAATTACGACTCGATTTTGACAAAAATGTGACAAAATACAGGAAAATTCAGCGCAAATGCTAGCTGTAACGTTCAGTTGTATTGAAAGCGTGTCAAAATAAGCGGCTGAGTATTTTATTATACAATTTTACCATTCTTCTGCAATAACGACTCGATTTGGTCAAAAATGTGACAAAATACAGGAAAATTCAGCGCAAATGCTAGCAAAATCGTTCAGTTGTATTGAAAGCGTGTCAAAATAAACGGCTGAGTCTATTTTATTATACAATTTTACCATTCTTCTGGAATAACGACTCGATTTTGTCAAAAATGTGACAAAATACAGGAAAATTCAGCGCAAATGCTAGCTATAACGTTCAGTTGTATTGAAAGCATGTCAAAATAAACGGCTGAGTCTATCTAATGATACAATTTTACCATTCTTCTGCAATAACGACTCGATTTTGTCAAAAATGTGACAAAATTCATGAAAATGATAGCAAAATCGTTCAATTGAATTGAAAAGCGTGTCAAAATGAACGACTGAGTCTATTTCATTATACAATTTTACCATTCTTCTGGAATAACGACTCGATTTTGACAAAAATGTGACAAAATCCAGGAAAATTCAGCGCAAATGCTAGCTATAACGTTCAGTTGTATTGAAAGCTTGTCAAAATAAACGGCTGAGTCTATCTCATTATACAATATTACCATTCTTCTGGAATTACGACTCGATTTTGACAAAAATGTGACAAAATACAGGAAAATTCAGCGCAAATGCTAGCTATAACGTTCAGTTGTATTGAAAGCGTGTCAAAATAAACGGCTGAGTCTATCTAATGATACAATTTTACCATTCTTCTGCAATAACGACTCGATTTTGTCAAAAATGTGACAAAATTCATGAAAATGATAGCAAAATCGTTCAGTTGAATTGAAAAGCGTGTCAAAATGAACGACCGAGTCCATTTTATTATACAATTTTACCATTCTTCTGGAATAACGGCTCGATTTTGCCAAAAATGTGACAAAATACAGGAAAATTCAGCGCAAATGCTAGCTATAACGTTCAGTTGTATTGAAAGCGTGTCAAAATAAACGGCTGAGTGTATCTAATGATTCAATTTTACCATTCTTCTGCAATAACGACTCGATTTTGTCAAAAATGTGACAAAATTCATGAAAATGATAGCAAAATCGTTCAGTTGAATTGAAAAGCGTGTCAAAATGAACGACTGAGTCAATTTTATTATACAATTTTACCATTCTTCTGCAATAACGACTCGATTTGGTCAAAAATGTGACAAAATACAGGAAAATTCAACGCAAATGCTAGCTATAACGTTCAGTTGTATTGAAAGCATGTCAAAATAAACGGCTGAGTCTATCTCATTATACAATATTACCATTCTTCTGGAATTACGACTCGATTTTGACAAAAATGTGACAAAATACAGGAAAATTCAGCGCAAATGCTAGCTATAACGTTCAGTTGTATTGAAAGCATGTCAAAATAAACGGCTGAGTCTATCTAATGATACAATTTTACCATTCTTCTGCAATAACGACTCGATTTTGTCAAAAATGTGACAAAATTCATGAAAATGATAGCAAAATCGTTCAATTGAATTGAAAAGCGTGTCAAAATGAACGACTGAGTCTATTTCATTATACAATTTTACCATTCTTCTGGAATAACGACTCGATTTTGACAAAAATGTGACAAAATCCAGGAAAATTCAGCGCAAATGCTAGCTATAACGTTCAGTTGTATTGAAAGCTTGTCAAAATAAACGGCTGAGTCTATCTCATTATACAATATTACCATTCTTCTGGAATTACGACTCGATTTTGACAAAAATGTGACAAAATACAGGAAAATTCAGCGCAAATGCTAGCTATAACGTTCAGTTGTATTGAAAGCGTGTCAAAATAAACGGCTGAGTCTATCTAATGATACAATTTTACCATTCTTCTGCAATAACGACTCGATTTTGTCAAAAATGTGACAAAATTCATGAAAATGATAGCAAAATCGTTCAGTTGAATTGAAAAGCGTGTCAAAATGAACGACCGAGTCCATTTTATTATACAATTTTACCATTCTTCTGGAATAACGGCTCGATTTTGCCAAAAATGTGACAAAATACAGGAAAATTCAGCGCAAATGCTAGCTATAACGTTCAGTTGTATTGAAAGCGTGTCAAAATAAACGGCTGAGTGTATCTAATGATTCAATTTTACCATTCTTCTGCAATGACTCGATTTTGTCAAAAATGTGACAAAATTCATGAAAATGATAGCAATATCGTTCAGTTGAATTGAAAAGCGTGTCAAAATGAACGACTGAGTCTATCTCATTATACAATTTTTCCATTCTTCTGCAAAAACGGCTCGATTTTGTTAAGAATGTGACAAAATAGTGGAAAATTCAACGCAAATGCTAGCTGTAACGTTCAGTTGTATTGAAAGCGTGTCAAAATAAGCGGCTGAGTCAATTTTATTATACAATTTTACCATTCTTCTGCAATAACGACTCGATTTGGTCAAAAATGTGACAAAATACAGGAAAATTCAACGCAAATGCTAGCTATAACGTTCAGTTGTATTGAAAGCGTGTCAAAATAAACGGCTGAGTCTATCTAAATATACAATTTTACCATTCTTCTGCAATAACGGCTCGATTTTGTCAAAAATGTGACAAAATTCATGAAAATGATAGCAAATGCTAGCAAAATCGTTCAGTTGTATTGAAAAGCGTGTCAAAATGAACGACTGAGTCTATTTTATTATACAATTTTACCATTCTATTGCAATAACGACTCGATTTTGTCAAAAATGTGACAAAATACAGGAAAATTCAGCGCAAATGCTAGCTATAACGTTCAGTTGTATTGAAAGCGTGTCAAAATAAACGGCTGAGTCTATCTCATTATACAATTTTACCATTCTTCTGGAATTACGACTCGATTTTGTCAAAAATGTGACAAAATTCATGCAAATTCAACGCAAATGCCAGCAAAATCGTTCAGTTGTATTGAAAGCGTGTCAAAATAAACGGCTGAGTCTATCTCATTATACAATTTTACCATTCTTCTGCAATAACGACTCGATTTGGTAAAAAATGTGACAAAATACAGGAAAATTCAGCGCAAATGCTAGCTATAACGTTCAGTTGTATTGAAAGCGTGTCAAAATAAACGGCTGAGTCTATCTAATGATACAATTTTACCATTCTTCTGCAATAACGACTCGATTTTGTCAAAAATGTGACAAAATTCATGAAAATGATAGCAAAATCGTTCAGTTGAATTGAAAAGCGTGTCAAAATGAACGACTGAGTCTATTTTATTATACAATTTTACCATTCTTTTGCAATAACGACTCGATTTTGTCAAAAATGTGACAAAATACAGGAATATTCAGCGCAAATGCTAGCTATAACGTTCAGTTGTATTGAAAGCGTGTCAAAATAAACGGCTGAGTCTATCTAATGATACAATTTTACCATTCTTCTGCAATAACGACTCGATTTTGTCAAAAATGTGACACAATTCATGAAAATGATAGCAAAATCGTTCAGTTGAATTGAAAAGCGTGTCAAAATGAACGACTGAGTCTATTTTATTATACAATTTTACCATTCTTTTGCAATAACGACTCGATTTTGTCAAAAATGTGACAAAATACAGGAAAATTCAGCGCAAATGCTAGCTATAACGTTCAGTTGTATTGAAAGCGTGTCAAAATAAACGGCTGAGTCTATCTCATTATACAATTTTACCATTCTTCTGCAATAACGACTCGATTTTGCCAAGAATGTGACAAAATACAGGAAAATTCAGCGCAAATGCTAGCTATAACGTTCAGTTGGATTGAAAGCGTGTCAAAATAAACGGCTGAGTGTATCTCATGATTCAATTTTACCATTCTTCTGCAATAACGACTCGATTTTGTCAAAAATGTGACAAAATTCATGAAAATGATAGCAAAATCGTTCAGTTGTATTGAAAGCGTGTCAAAATAAACGGCTGAGTCTATCTAAATATACAATTTTACCATTCTTCTGCAATAACGGCTCGATTTTGTCAAAAATGTGACAAAATTCATGAAAATGATAGCAAATGCTAGCAAAATCGTTCAGTTGTATTGAAAAGCGTGTCAAAATGAACGACTGAGTCTATTTTATTATACAATTTTACCATTCTATTGCAATAACGACTCGATTTTGTCAAAAATGTGACAAAATACAGGAAAATTCAGCGCAAATGCTAGCTATAACGTTCAGTTGTATTGAAAGCGTGTCAAAATAAACGGCTGAGTCATTCTAATGATACAATTTTACGATTCTTCTGCAATAACGACTCGATTTTGTCAAAAATGTGACAAAATTCATGAAAATGCTAGCAAAATCGTTCAGTTTGAAAAGCGTGTCAAAATGAACGACTGAGTCTATTTTATTATACAATTTTACCATTCTTTTGCAATAACGACTCGATTTAGACAAAAATGTGACAAAATACAGGAAAATTCAGCGCAAATGCTAGCTATAACGTTCAGTTGTATTGAAAGCTTGTCAAAATAAACGGCTGAGTCTATCTCATTATACAATATTACCATTCTTCTGGAATTACGACTCGATTTTGACAAAAATGTGACAAAATACAGGAAAATTCAGCGCAAATGCTAGCTATAACGTTCAGTTGTATTGAAAGCGTGTCAAAATAAACGGCTGAGTCTATCTAATGATACAATTTTACCATTCTTCTGCAATAACGACTCGATTTTGTCAAAAATGTGACAAAATTCATGAAAATGATAGCAAAATCGTTCAGTTGAATTGAAAAGCGTGTCAAAATGAACGACCGAGTCCATTTTATTATACAATTTTACCATTCTTCTGGAATAACGGCTCGATTTTGCCAAAAATGTGACAAAATACAGGAAAATTCAGCGCAAATGCTAGCTATAACGTTCAGTTGTATTGAAAGCGTGTCAAAATAAACGGCTGAGTGTATCTAATGATTCAATTTTACCATTCTTCTGCAATAACGACTCGATTTTGTCAAAAATGTGACAAAATTCATGAAAATGATAGCAAAATCGTTCAGTTGTATTGAAAGCGTGTCAAAATAAACGGCTGAGTCTATCTAAATATACAATTTTACCATTCTTCTGCAATAACGGCTCGATTTTGTCAAAAATGTGACAAAATTCATGAAAATGATAGCAAATGCTAGCAAAATCGTTCAGTTGTATTGAAAAGCGTGTCAAAATGAACGACTGAGTCTATTTTATTATACAATTTTACCATTCTATTGCAATAACGACTCGATTTTGTCAAAAATGTGACAAAATACAGGAAAATTCAGCGCAAAT
Organism: Agrilus cyanescens; assembly: GCA_947389935.1. Lineage (NCBI taxonomy): Eukaryota > Metazoa > Arthropoda > Insecta > Coleoptera > Buprestidae > Agrilus > Agrilus cyanescens. The sequence goes on along the minus strand of OX376708.1, from coordinate 17,213,907 downwards.
GCTAGCTATAACGTTCAGTTGTATTGAAAGCGTGTCAAAATAAACGGCTGAGTCATTCTAATGATACAATTTTACGATTCTTCTGCAATAACGACTCGATTTTGTCAAAAATGTGACAAAATTCATGAAAATGCTAGCAAAATCGTTCAGTTTGAAAAGCGTGTCAAAATGAACGACTGAGTCTATTTTATTATACAATTTTACCATTCTTTTGCAATAACGACTCGATTTAGACAAAAATGTGACAAAATACAGGAAAATTCAGCGCAAATGCTAGCTATAACGTTCAGTTGTATTGAAAGCTTGTCAAAATAAACGGCTGAGTCTATCTCATTATACAATATTACCATTCTTCTGGAATTACGACTCGATTTTGACAAAAATGTGACAAAATACAGGAAAATTCAGCGCAAATGCTAGCTATAACGTTCAGTTGTATTGAAAGCGTGTCAAAATAAACGGCTGAGTCTATCTAATGATACAATTTTACCATTCTTCTGCAATAACGACTCGATTTTGTCAAAAATGTGACAAAATTCATGAAAATGATAGCAAAATCGTTCAGTTGAATTGAAAAGCGTGTCAAAATGAACGACCGAGTCCATTTTATTATACAATTTTACCATTCTTCTGGAATAACGGCTCGATTTTGCCAAAAATGTGACAAAATACAGGAAAATTCAGCGCAAATGCTAGCTATAACGTTCAGTTGTATTGAAAGCGTGTCAAAATAAACGGCTGAGTGTATCTAATGATTCAATTTTACCATTCTTCTGCAATAACGACTCGATTTTGTCAAAAATGTGACAAAATTCAAGAAAATGATAGCAATATCGTTCAGTTGAATTGAAAAGCGTGTCAAAATGAACGACTGAGTCTATCTCATTATACAATTTTTCCATTCTTCTGCAAAAACGGCTCGATTTTGTTAAGAATGTGACAAAATAGTGGAAAATTCAACGCAAATGCTAGCTGTAACGTTCAGTTGTATTGAAAGCGTGTCAAAATAAGCGGCTGAGTCAATTTTATTATACAATTTTACCATTCTTCTGCAATAACGACTCGATTTGGTCAAAAATGTGACAAAATACAGGAAAATTCAACGCAAATGCTAGCTATAACGTTCAGTTGTATTGAAAGCGTGTCAAAATAAACGGCTGAGTCTATCTAAATATACAATTTTACCATTCTTCTGCAATAACGGCTCGATTTTGTCAAAAATGTGACAAAATTCATGAAAATGATAGCAAATGCTAGCAAAATCGTTCAGTTGTATTGAAAAGCGTGTCAAAATGAACGACTGAGTCTATTTTATTATACAATTTTACCATTCTATTGCAATAACGACTCGATTTTGTCAAAAATGTGACAAAATACAGGAAAATTCAGCGCAAATGCTAGCTATAACGTTCAGTTGTATTGAAAGCGTGTCAAAATAAACGGCTGAGTCTATCTCATTATACAATTTTACCATTCTTCTGGAATTACGACTCGATTTTGTCAAAAATGTGACAAAATTCATGCAAATTCAACGCAAATGCCAGCAAAATCGTTCAGTTGTATTGAAAGCGTGTCAAAATAAACGGCTGAGTCTATCTCATTATACAATTTTACCATTCTTCTGCAATAACGACTCGATTTGGTAAAAAATGTGACAAAATACAGGAAAATTCAGCGCAAATGCTAGCTATAACGTTCAGTTGTATTGAAAGCGTGTCAAAATAAACGGCTGAGTCTATCTAATGATACAATTTTACCATTCTTCTGCAATAACGACTCGATTTTGTCAAAAATGTGACAAAATTCATGAAAATGATAGCAAAATCGTTCAGTTGAATTGAAAAGCGTGTCAAAATGAACGACTGAGTCTATTTTATTATACAATTTTACCATTCTTTTGCAATAACGACTCGATTTTGTCAAAAATGTGACAAAATACAGGAATATTCAGCGCAAATGCTAGCTATAACGTTCAGTTGTATTGAAAGCGTGTCAAAATAAACGGCTGAGTCTATCTAATGATACAATTTTACCATTCTTCTGCAATAACGACTCGATTTTGTCAAAAATGTGACACAATTCATGAAAATGATAGCAAAATCGTTCAGTTGAATTGAAAAGCGTGTCAAAATGAACGACTGAGTCTATTTTATTATACAATTTTACCATTCTTTTGCAATAACGACTCGATTTTGTCAAAAATGTGACAAAATACAGGAAAATTCAGCGCAAATGCTAGCTATAACGTTCAGTTGTATTGAAAGCGTGTCAAAATAAACGGCTGAGTCTATCTCATTATACAATTTTACCATTCTTCTGCAATAACGACTCGATTTTGCCAAGAATGTGACAAAATACAGGAAAATTCAGCGCAAATGCTAGCTATAACGTTCAGTTGGATTGAAAGCGTGTCAAAATAAACGGCTGAGTGTATCTAATGATTCAATTTTACCATTCTTCTGCAATAACGACTCGATTTTGTCAAAAATGTGACAAAATTCATGAAAATGATAGCAAAATCGTTCAGTTGTATTGAAAGCGTGTCAAAATAAACGGCTGAGTCTATCTAAATATACAATTTTACCATTCTTCTGCAATAACGGCTCGATTTTGTCAAAAATGTGACAAAATTCATGAAAATGATAGCAAATGCTAGCAAAATCGTTCAGTTGTATTGAAAAGCGTGTCAAAATGAACGACTGAGTCTATTTTATTATACAATTTTACCATTCTATTGCAATAACGACTCGATTTTGTCAAAAATGTGACAAAATACAGGAAAATTCAGCGCAAATGCTAGCTATAACGTTCAGTTGTATTGAAAGCGTGTCAAAATAAACGGCTGAGTCATTCTAATGATACAATTTTACGATTCTTCTGCAATAACGACTCGATTTTGTCAAAAATGTGACAAAATTCATGAAAATACTAGCAAAATCGTTCAGTTTGAAAAGCGTGTCAAAATGAACGACTGAGTCTATTTTATTATACAATTTTACCATTCTTTTGCAATAACGACTCGATTTAGACAAAAATGTGACAAAATACAGGAAAATTCAGCGCAAATGCTAGCTATAACGTTCAGTTGTATTGAAAGCTTGTCAAAATAAACGGCTGAGTCTATCTCATTATACAATATTACCATTCTTCTGGAATTACGACTCGATTTTGACAAAAATGTGACAAAATACAGGAAAATTCAGCGCAAATGCTAGCTATAACGTTCAGTTGTATTGAAAGCGTGTCAAAATAAACGGCTGAGTCTATCTAATGATACAATTTTACCATTCTTCTGCAATAACGACTCGATTTTGTCAAAAATGTGACAAAATTCATGAAAATGATAGCAAAATCGTTCAGTTGAATTGAAAAGCGTGTCAAAATGAACGACCGAGTCCATTTTATTATACAATTTTACCATTCTTCTGGAATAACGGCTCGATTTTGCCAAAAATGTGACAAAATACAGGAAAATTCAGCGCAAATGCTAGCTATAACGTTCAGTTGTATTGAAAGCGTGTCAAAATAAACGGCTGAGTGTATCTAATGATTCAATTTTACCATTCTTCTGCAATAACGACTCGATTTTGTCAAAAATGTGACAAAATTCATGAAAATGATAGCAAAATCGTTCAGTTGAATTGAAAAGCGTGTCAAAATGAACGACTGAGTCTATCTCATTATACAATTTTTCCATTCTTCTGCAAAAACGGCTCGATTTTGTTAAGAATGTGACAAAATAGTGGAAAATTCAACGCAAATGCTAGCTGTAACGTTCAGTTGTATTGAAAGCGTGTCAAAATAAGCGGCTGAGTCAATTTTATTATACAATTTTACCATTCTTCTGCAATAACGACTCGATTTGGTCAAAAATGTGACAAAATACAGGAAAATTCAACGCAAATGCTAGCTATAACGTTCAGTTGTATTGAAAGCGTGTCAAAATAAACGGCTGAGTCTATCTAAATATACAATTTTACCATTCTTCTGCAATAACGGCTCGATTTTGTCAAAAATGTGACAAAATTCATGAAAATGATAGCAAATGCTAGCAAAATCGTTCAGTTGTATTGAAAAGCGTGTCAAAATGAACGACTGAGTCTATTTTATTATACAATTTTACCATTCTATTGCAATAACGACTCGATTTTGTCAAAAATGTGACAAAATACAGGAAAATTCAGCGCAAATGCTAGCTATAACGTTCAGTTGTATTGAAAGCGTGTCAAAATAAACGGCTGAGTCTATCTCATTATACAATTTTACCATTCTTCTGGAATTACGACTCGATTTTGTCAAAAATGTGACAAAATTCATGCAAATTCAACGCAAATGCCAGCAAAATCGTTCAGTTGTATTGAAAGCGTGTCAAAATAAACGGCTGAGTCTATCTCATTATACAATTTTACCATTCTTCTGCAATAACGACTCGATTTTGTAAAAAATGTGACAAAATACAGGAAAATTCAGCGCAAATGCTGGCTATAACGTTCAGTTGTATTGAAAGCGTGTCAAAATAAACGGCTGAGTCTATCTAATGATACAATTTTACCATTCTTCTGCAATAACGACTCGATTTTGTCAAAAATGTGACAAAATTCATGAAAATGATAGCAAAATCGTTCAGTTGAATTGAAAAGCGTGTCAAAATGAACGACTGAGTCTATTTTATTATACAATTTTACCATTCTTTTGCAATAACGACTCGATTTTGTCAAAAATGTGACAAAATACAGGAATATTCAGCGCAAATGCTAGCTATAACGTTCAGTTGTATTGAAAGCGTGTCAAAATAAACGGCTGAGTCTATCTAATGATACAATTTTACCATTCTTCTGCAATAACGACTCGATTTTGTCAAAAATGTGACACAATTCATGAAAATGATAGCAAAATCGTTCAGTTGAATTGAAAAGCGTGTCAAAATGAACGACTGAGTCTATTTTATTATACAATTTTACCATTCTTTTGCAATAACGACTCGATTTTGTCAAAAATGTGACAAAATACAGGAAAATTCAGCGCAAATGCTAGCTATAACGTTCAGTTGTATTGAAAGCGTGTCAAAATAAACGGCTGAGTCTATCTCATTATACAATTTTACCATTCTTCTGCAATAACGACTCGATTTTGCCAAGAATGTGACAAAATACAGGAAAATTCAGCGCAAATGCTAGCTATAACGTTCAGTTGGATTGAAAGCGTGTCAAAATAAACGGCTGAGTGTATCTAATGATTCAATTTTACCATTCTTCTGCAATAACGACTCGATTTTGTCAAAAATGTGACAAAATTCATGAAAATGATAGCAAAATCGTTCAGTTGTATTGAAAGCGTGTCAAAATAAACGGCTGAGTTTATCTAAATATACAATTTTACCATTCTTCTGCAATAACGGCTCGATTTTGTCAAAAATCTGACAAAATTCATGAAAATGATAGCAAATGCTAGCAAAATCGTTCAGTTGTATTGAAAAGCGTGTCAAAATGAACGACTGAGTATTTTATTATACAATTTTACCATTCTATTGCAATAACGACTCGATTTTGTCAAAAATGTGACAAAATACAGGAAAATTCAGCGCAAATGCTAGCTATAACGTTCAGTTGTATTGAAAGCGTGTCAAAATAAACGGCTGAGTCTATCTCATTATACAATTTTACCATTCTTCTGCAATAACGACTCGATTTTGTTAAAAATGTGACAAAATACAGGAAAATTCAGCGCAAATGCTAGCTATAACGTTCAGTTGTATTGAAAGCGTGTCAAAATAAACGGCTGAGTCATTCTAATGATACAATTTTACGATTCTTCTGCAATAACGACTCGATTTTGTCAAAAATGTGACAAAATTCATGAAAATGCTAGCAAAATCGTTCAGTTTGAAAAGCGTGTCAAAATGAACGACTGAGTCTATTTTATTATACAATTTTACCATTCTTTTGCAATAACGACTCGATTTAGACAAAAATGTGACAAAATACAGGAAAATTCAGCGCAAATGCTAGCTATAACGTTCAGTTGTATTGAAAGCGTGTCAAAATAAACGGCTGAGTCTATTTCATTATACAATTTTACCATTCTTCTGGAATTACGACTCGATTTTGACAAAAATGTGACAAAATACAGGAAAATTCAGCGCAAATGCTAGCTGTAACGTTCAGTTGTATTGAAAGCGTGTCAAAATAAGCGGCTGAGTATTTTATTATACAATTTTACCATTCTTCTGCAATAACGACTCGATTTGGTCAAAAATGTGACAAAATACAGGAAAATTCAGCGCAAATGCTAGCAAAATCGTTCAGTTGTATTGAAAGCTTGTCAAAATAAACGGCTGAGTCTATCTCATTATACAATATTACCATTCTTCTGGAATTACGACTCGATTTTGACAAAAATGTGACAAAATACAGGAAAATTCAGCGCAAATGCTAGCTATAACGTTCAGTTGTATTGAAAGCGTGTCAAAATAAACGGCTGAGTCTATCTAATGATACAATTTTACCATTCTTCTGCAATAACGACTCGATTTTGTCAAAAATGTGACAAAATTCATGAAAATGATAGCAAAATCGTTCAGTTGAATTGAAAAGCGTGTCAAAATGAACGACCGAGTCCATTTTATTATACAATTTTACCATTCTTCTGGAATAACGGCTCGATTTTGCCAAAAGTGTGACAAAATACAGGAAAATTCAGCGCAAATGCTAGCTATAACGTTCAGTTGTATTGAAAGCGTGTCAAAATAAACGGCTGAGTGTATCTAATGATTCAATTTTACCATTCTTCTGCAATAACGACTCGATTTTGTCAAAAATGTGACAAAATTCATGAAAATGATAGCAAAATCGTTCAGTTGAATTGAAAAGCGTGTCAAAATGAACGACTGAGTCTATCTCATTATACAATTTTTCCATTCTTCTGCAAAAACGGCTCGATTTTGTTAAGAATGTGACAAAATAGTGGAAAATTCAACGCAAATGCTAGCTGTAACGTTCAGTTGTATTGAAAGCGTGTCAAAATAAGCGGCTGAGTCAATTTTATTATACAATTTTACCATTCTTCTGCAATAACGACTCGATTTGGTCAAAAATGTGACAAAATACAGGAAAATTCAACGCAAATGCTAGCTATAACGTTCAGTTGTATTGAAAGCGTGTCAAAATAAACGGCTGAGTCTATCTAAATATACAATTTTACCATTCTTCTGCAATAACGGCTCGATTTTGTCAAAAATGTGACAAAATTCATGAAAATGATAGCAAATGCTAGCAAAATCGTTCAGTTGTATTGAAAAGCGTGTCAAAATGAACGACTGAGTCTATTTTATTATACAATTTTACCATTCTATTGCAATAACGACTCGATTTTGTCAAAAATGTGACAAAATACAGGAAAATTCAGCGCAAATGCTAGCTATAACGTTCAGTTGTATTGAAAGCGTGTCAAAATAAACGGCTGAGTCTATCTCATTATACAATTTTACCATTCTTCTGGAATTACGACTCGATTTTGTCAAAAATGTGACAAAATTCATGCAAATTCAACGCAAATGCCAGCAAAATCGTTCAGTTGTATTGAAAGCGTGTCAAAATAAACGGCTGAGTCTATCTCATTATACAATTTTACGATTCTTCTGCAATAACGACTCGATTTGGTAAAAAATGTGACAAAATACAGGAAAATTCAGCGCAAATGCTAGCTATAACGTTCAGTTGTATTGAAAGCGTGTCAAAATAAACGGCTGAGTCTATCTAATGATACAATTTTACCATTCTTCTGCAATAACGACTCGATTTTGTCAAAAATGTGACAAAATTCATGAAAATGATAGCAAAATCGTTCAGTTGAATTGAAAAGCGTGTCAAAATGAACAACTGAGTCTATTTTATTATACAATTTTACCATTCTTTTGCAATAACGACTCGATTTTGTCAAAAATGTGACAAAATACAGGAATATTCAGCGCAAATGCTAGCTATAACGTTCAGTTGTATTGAAAGCGTGTCAAAATAAACGGCTGAGTCTATCTAATGATACAATTTTACCATTCTTCTGCAATAACGACTCGATTTTGTAAAAAATGTGACACAATTCATGAAAATGATAGCAAAATCGTTCAGTTGAATTGAAAAGCGTGTCAAAATGAACGACTGAGTCTATTTTATTATACAATTTTACCATTCTTTTGCAATAACGACTCGATTTTGTCAAAAATGTGACAAAATACAGGAAAATTCAGCGCAAATGCTAGCTATAACGTTCAGTTGTATTGAAAGCGTGTCAAAATAAACGGCTGAGTCTATCTCATTATACAATTTTACCATTCTTCTGCAATAACGACTCGATTTTGCCAAGAATGTGACAAAATACAGGAAAATTCAGCGCAAATGCTAGCTATAACGTTCAGTTGGATTGAAAGCGTGTCAAAATAAACGGCTGAGTGTATCTAATGATTCAATTTTACCATTCTTCTGCAATAACGACTCGATTTTGTCAAAAATGTGACAAAATTCATGAAAATGATAGCAAAATCGTTCAGTTGAATTGAAAAGCGTGTCAAAATGAACGACCGAGTCCATTTTATTATACAATTTTACCATTCTTCTGCAATAACGGCTCGATTTTGTCAAAAATGTGACAAAATTCATGAAAATGATAGCAAATGCTAGCAAAATCGTTCAGTTGTATTGAAAAGCGTGTCAAAATGAACGACTGAGTCTATTTTATTATACAATTTTACCATTCTATTGCAATAACGACTCGATTTTGTCAAAAATGTGACAAAATACAGGAAAATTCAGCGCAAATGCTAGCTATAACGTTCAGTTGTATTGAAAGCGTGTCAAAATAAACGGCTGAGTCTATCTCATTATACAATTTTACCATTCTTCTGCAATAACGACTCGATTTTGTTAAAAATGTGACAAAATACAGGAAAATTCAGCGCAAATGCTAGCTATAACGTTCAGTTGTATTGAAAGCGTGTCAAAATAAACGGCTGAGTCATTCTAATGATACAATTTTACGATTCTTCTGCAATAACGACTCGATTTTGTCAAAAATGTGACAAAATTCATGAAAATGCTAGCAAAATCGTTCAGTTTGAAAAGCGTGTCAAAATGAACGACTGAGTCTATTTTATTATACAATTTTACCATTCTTTTGCAATAACGACTCGATTTAGACAAAAATGTGACAAAATACAGGAAAATTCAGCGCAAATGCTAGCTATAACGTTCAGTTGTATTGAAAGCGTGTCAAAATAAACGGCTGAGTCTATTTCATTATACAATTTTACCATTCTTCTGGAATTACGACTCGATTTTGACAAAAATGTGACAAAATACAGGAAAATTCAGCGCAAATGCTAGCTGTAACGTTCAGTTGTATTGAAAGCGTGTCAAAATAAGCGGCTGAGTATTTTATTATACAATTTTACCATTCTTCTGCAATAACGACTCGATTTGGTCAAAAATGTGACAAAATACAGGAAAATTCAGCGCAAATGCTAGCAAAATCGTTCAGTTGTATTGAAAGCGTGTCAAAATAAACGGCTGAGTCTATTTTATTATACAATTTTACCATTCTTCTGCAATAACGACTCGATTTTGTCAAAAATGTGACAAAATTCATGAAAATGATAGCAAAATCGTTCAATTGAATTGAAAAGCGTGTCAAAATGAACGACTGAGTCTATTTCATTATACAATTTTACCATTCTTCTGCAATAACGACTCGATTTGGTCAAAAATGTGACAAAATACAGGAAAATTCAGCGCAAATGCTAGCTGTAACGTTCAGTTGTATTGAAAGCGTGTCAAAATAAGCGGCTGAGTATTTTATTATACAATTTTACCATTCTTCTGCAATAACGACTCGATTTGGTCAAAAATGTGACAAAATACAGGAAAATTCAGCGCAAATGCTAGCTATAACGTTCAGTTGTATTGAAAGCATGTCAAAATAAACGGCTGAGTCTATCTAATGATACAATTTTACCATTCTTCTGCAATAACGACTCGATTTTGTCAAAAATGTGACAAAATTCATGAAAATGATAGCAAAATCGTTCAATTGAATTGAAAAGCGTGTCAAAATGAACGACTGAGTCTATTTCATTATACAATTTTACCATTCTTCTGCAATAACGACTCGATTTGGTCAAAAATGTGACAAAATCCAGGAAAATTCAGCGCAAATGCTAGCAAAATCGTTCAGTTGTATTGAAAGCTTGTCAAAATAAACGGCTGAGTCTATCTCATTATACAATATTACCATTCTTCTGGAATTACGACTCGATTTTGACAAAAATGTGACAAAATACAGGAAAATTCAGCGCAAATGCTAGCTATAACGTTCAGTTGTATTGAAAGCGTGTCAAAATAAACGGCTGAGTCTATCTAATGATACAATTTTACCATTCTTCTGCAATAACGACTCGATTTTGTCAAAAATGTGACAAAATTCATGAAAATGATAGCAAAATCGTTCAGTTGAATTGAAAAGCGTGTCAAAATGAACGACCGAGTCCATTTTATTATACAATTTTACCATTCTTCTGGAATAACGGCTCGATTTTGCCAAAAATGTGACAAAATACAGGAAAATTCAGCGCAAATGCTAGCTATAACGTTCAGTTGTATTGAAAGCGTGTCAAAATAAACGGCTGAGTGTATCTAATGATTCAATTTTACCATTCTTCTGCAATAACGACTCGATTTTGTCAAAAATGTGACAAAATTCATGAAAATGATAGCAAAATCGTTCAGTTGAATTGAAAAGCGTGTCAAAATGAACGACTGAGTCTATCTCATTATACAATTTTTCCATTCTTCTGCAAAAACGGCTCGATTTTGTTAAGAATGTGACAAAATAGTGGAAAATTCAACGCAAATGCTAGCTGTAACGTTCAGTTGTATTGAAAGCGTGTCAAAATAAGCGGCTGAGTCAATTTTATTATACAATTTTACCATTCTTCTGCAATAACGACTCGATTTGGTCAAAAATGTGACAAAATACAGGAAAATTCAACGCAAATGCTAGCTATAACGTTCAGTTGTATTGAAAGCGTGTCAAAATAAACGGCTGAGTCTATCTAAATATACAATTTTACCATTCTTCTGCAATAACGGCTCGATTTTGTCAAAAATGTGACAAAATTCATGAAAATGATAGCAAATGCTAGCAAAATCGTTCAGTTGTATTGAAAAGCGTGTCAAAATGAACGACTGAGTCTATTTTATTATACAATTTTACCATTCTATTGCAATAACGACTCGATTTTGTCAAAAATGTGACAAAATACAGGAAAATTCAGCGCAAATGCTAGCTATAACGTTCAGTTGTATTGAAAGCGTGTCAAAATAATCGGCTGAGTCTATCTCATTATACAATTTTACCATTCTTCTGCAATAACGACAAGATTTGGTCAAAAATGTGACAAAATTCATGCAAATTCAACGCAAATGCTAGCAAAATCGTTCAGTCGAATTGAAAAGCTTGTCAAAATGAACGACTGAGTCTATTTTATTATACAATTTTACCATTCTTCTGGAATTACGACTCGATTTTGACAAAAATGTGACAAAATTCAGGAAAATTCAGCGCAAATGCTAGCTATAACGTTCAGTTGTATTGAAAGCGTGTCAAAATAAACGGCTGAGTCTATCTCATTATACAATATTACCATTCTTCTGGAATTACGACTCGATTTTGACAAAAATGTGACAAAATACAGGAAAATTCAGCGCAAATGCTAGCTATAACGTTCAGTTGTATTGAAAGCGTGTCAAAATAAACGGCTGAGTCTATCTAATGATACAATTTTACCATTCTTCTGCAATAACGACTCGATTTTGTCAAAAATGTAACACAATTCATGAAAATGATAGCAAAATCGTTCAGTTGAATTGAAAAGCGTGTCAAAATGAACGACTGAGTCTATTTTATTATACAATTTTACCATTCTTCTGGAATAACGGCTCGATTTTGCCAAAAATGTGACAAAATACAGGAAAATGCAGCGCAAATGCTAGCTATAACGTTCAGTTGTATTGAAAGCGTGTCAAAATAAACGGCTGAGTCTATTTTATTATACAATTTTAACATTCTTCTGGAATAACGACTCGATTTTGCCAAACATGTGACAAAATACAGGAAAATTCATGAAAATGATAGCAAAATCGTTCAGTTGAATTGAAAAGCGTGTCAAAATGAAAGACTGAGTCTATTTTATTATACAATTTTACCATTCTTTTGCAATAACGACTCGATTTTGTCAAAAATGTGACAAAATACAGGAAAATTCAGCGCAAATGCTAGCTATAACGTTCAGTTGTATTGAAAGCGTGTCAAAATAAACGGCTGAGTCTATCTCATTATACAATTTTACCATTCTTCTGGAATTACGACTCGATTTTGTCAAAAATGTGACAAAATTCATGCAAATTCAACGCAAATGCCAGCAAAATCGTTCAGTTGTATTGAAAGCGTGTCAAAATAAACGGCTGTCTATCTAATGATACAATTTTACCATTCTTCTGCAATAACGACTCGATTTTGTCAAAAATGTGACAAAATTCATGAAAATGATAGCAAAATCGTTCAGTTGAATTGAAAAGCGTGTCAAAATGAACGACTGAGTCTATTTTATTATACAATTTTACCATTCTTTTGCAATAACGACTCGATTTTGTCAAAAATGTGACAAAATACAGGAATATTCAGCGCAAATGCTAGCTATAACGTTCAGTTGTATTGAAAGCGTGTCAAAATAAACGGCTGAGTCTATCTAATGATACAATTTTACCATTCTTCTGCAATAACGACTCGATTTTGTCAAAAATGTGACACAATTCATGAAAATGATAGCAAAATCGTTCAGTTGAATTGAAAAGCGTGTCAAAATGAACGACTGAGTCTATTTTATGATACAATTTTACCATTCTTCTGCAATAACGACTCGATTTTGTCAAAAATGTGACAAAATTCATGAAAATGATAGCAAAATCGTTCAATTGAATTGAAAAGCGTGTCAAAATGAACGACTGAGTCTATTTCATTATACAATTTTACCATTCTTCTGGAATAACGACTCGATTTTGACAAAAATGTGACAAAATCCAGGAAAATTCAGCGCAAATGCTAGCTATAACGTTCAGTTGTATTGAAAGCTTGTCAAAATAAACGGCTGAGTCTATCTCATTATACAATATTACCATTCTTCTGGAATTACGACTCGATTTTGACAAAAATGTGACAAAATACAGGAAAATTCAGCGCAAATGCTAGCTATAACGTTCAGTTGTATTGAAAGCGTGTCAAAATAAACGGCTGAGTCTATCTAATGATACAATTTTACCATTCTTCTGCAATAACGACTCGATTTTGTCAAAAATGTGACAAAATTCATGAAAATGATAGCAAAATCGTTCAGTTGAATTGAAAAGCGTGTCAAAATGAACGACCGAGTCCATTTTATTATACAATTTTACCATTCTTCTGGAATAACGACTCGATTTTGCCAAGAATGTGACAAAATACAGGAAAATTCAGCGCAAATGCTAGCTATAACGTTCAGTTGTATTGAAAGCGTGTCAAAATAAGCGGCTGAGTCAATTTTATTATACAATTTTACCATTCTTCTGCAAAAACTACTCGATTTGGTCAAAAATGTGACAAAATACAGGAAAATTCAACGCAAATGCTAGCCATAACGTTCAGTTGTATTGAAAGCGTGTCAAAATAAACGGCTGAGTCTATCTAAATATACAATTTTACCATTCTTCTGCAATAACGACTCGATTTTGTCAAAAATGTGACAAAATTCATGAAAATGATAGCAAAATCGTTCAGTTGAATTGAAAAGCGTGTCAAAATGAACGACTGAGTCTATCTCATTATACAATTTTTCCATTCTTCTGCAAAAACGGCTCGATTTTGTTAAGAATGTGACAAAATAGTGGAAAATTCAACGCAAATGCTAGCTGTAACGTTCAGTTGTATTGAAAGCGTGTCAAAATAAGCGGCTGAGTCTATTTTATTATACAATTTTACCATTCTATTGCAATAACGACTCGATTTTGTCAAAAATGTGACAAAATACAGGAAAATTCAGCGCAAATGCTAGCTATAACGTTCAGTTGTATTGAAAGCGTGTCAAAATAAACGGCTGAGTCTATCTCATTATACAATTTTACCATTCTTCTGCAATAACGACAAGATTTGGTCAAAAATGTGACAAAATTCATGCAAATTCAACGCAAATGCTAGCAAAATCGTTCAGTCGAATTGAAAAGCTTGTCAAAATGAACGACTGAGTCTATTTTATTATACAATTTTACCATTCTTCTGGAATTACGACTCGATTTTGACAAAAATGTGACAAAATTCAGGAAAATTCAGCGCAAACGCTAGCTATAACGTTCAGTTGTATTGAAAGCGTGTCAAAATAAACGGCTGAGTCTATCTCATTATACAATATTACCATTCTTCTGGAATTACGACTCGATTTTGACAAAAATGTGACAAAATACAGGAAAATTCAGCGCAAATGCTAGCTATAACGTTCAGTTGTATTGAAAGTGTGTCAAAATAAACGGCTGAGTCTATCTAATGATACAATTTTACCATTCTTCTGGAATTACGACTCGATTTTGACAAAAATGTGACAAAATACAGGAAAATGCAGCGCAAATGCTAGCTATAACGTTCAGTTGTATTGAAAGCGTGTCAAAATAAACGGCTGAGTCTATTTTATTATACAATTTTAACATTCTTCTGGAATAACGACTCGATTTTGCCAAACATGTGACAAAATACAGGAAAATTCATGAAAATGATAGCAAAATCGTTCAGTTGAATTGAAAAGCGTGTCAAAATGAAAGACTGAGTCTATTTTATTATACAATTTTACCATTCTTTTGCAATAACGACTCGATTTTGTCAAAAATGTGACAAAATACAGGAAAATTCAGCGCAAATGCTAGCTATAACGTTCAGTTGTATTGAAAGCGTGTCAAAATAAACGGCTGAGTCTATCTCATTATACAATTTTACCATTCTTCTGGAATTACGACTCGATTTTGTCAAAAATGTGACAAAATTCATGCAAATTCAACGCAAATGCCAGCAAAATCGTTCAGTTGTATTGAAAGCGTGTCAAAATAAACGGCTGTCTATCTAATGATACAATTTTACCATTCTTCTGCAATAACGACTCGATTTTGTCAAAAATGTGACAAAATTCATGAAAATGATAGCAAAATCGTTCAGTTGAATTGAAAAGCGTGTCAAAATGAACGACTGAGTCTATTTTATTATACAATTTTTTTGCAATAACGACTCGATTTTGTCAAAAATGTGACAAAATACAGGAATATTCAGCGCAAATGCTAGCTATAACGTTCAGTTGTATTGAAAGCGTGTCAAAATAAACGGCTGAGTCTATCTAATGATACAATTTTACCATTCTTCTGCAATAACGACTCGATTTTGTCAAAAATGTGACACAATTCATGAAAATGATAGCAAAATCGTTCAGTTGAATTGAAAAGCGTGTCAAAATGAACGACTGAGTCTATTTTATGATACAATTTTACCATTCTTCTGCAATAACGACTCGATTTTGTCAAAAATGTGACAAAATTCATGAAAATGATAGCAAAATCGTTCAATTGAATTGAAAAGCGTGTCAAAATGAACGACTGAGTCTATTTCATTATACAATTTTACCATTCTTCTGGAATAACGACTCGATTTTGACAAAAATGTGACAAAATCCAGGAAAATTCAGCGCAAATGCTAGCTATAACGTTCAGTTGTATTGAAAGCTTGTCAAAATAAACGGCTGAGTCTATCTCATTATACAATATTACCATTCTTCTGGAATTACGACTCGATTTTGACAAAAATGTGACAAAATACAGGAAAATTCAGCGCAAATGCTAGCTATAACGTTCAGTTGTATTGAAAGCGTGTCAAAATAAACGGCTGAGTCTATCTAATGATACAATTTTACCATTCTTCTGCAATAACGACTCGATTTTGTCAAAAATGTGACAAAATTCATGAAAATGATAGCAAAATCGTTCAGTTGAATTGAAAAGCGTGTCAAAATGAACGACCGAGTCCATTTTATTATACAATTTTACCATTCTTCTGGAATAACGACTCGATTTTGCCAAGAATGTGACAAAATACAGGAAAATTCAGCGCAAATGCTAGCTATAACGTTCAGTTGTATTGAAAGCGTGTCAAAATAAGCGGCTGAGTCAATTTTATTATACAATTTTACCATTCTTCTGCAAAAACTACTCGATTTGGTCAAAAATGTGACAAAATACAGGAAAATTCAACGCAAATGCTAGCCATAACGTTCAGTTGTATTGAAAGCGTGTCAAAATAAACGGCTGAGTCTATCTAAATATACAATTTTACCATTCTTCTGCAATAACGACTCGATTTTGTCAAAAATGTGACAAAATTCATGAAAATGATAGCAAAATCGTTCAGTTGAATTGAAAAGCGTGTCAAAATGAACGACTGAGTCTATCTCATTATACAATTTTTCCATTCTTCTGCAAAAACGGCTCGATTTTGTTAAGAATGTGACAAAATAGTGGAAAATTCAACGCAAATGCTAGCTGTAACGTTCAGTTGTATTGAAAGCGTGTCAAAATAAGCGGCTGAGTCTATTTTATTATACAATTTTACCATTCTATTGCAATAACGACTCGATTTTGTCAAAAATGTGACAAAATACAGGAAAATTCAGCGCAAATGCTAGCTATAACGTTCAGTTGTATTGAAAGCGTGTCAAAATAAACGGCTGAGTCTATCTCATTATACAATTTTACCATTCTTCTGCAATAACGACAAGATTTGGTCAAAAATGTGACAAAATTCATGCAAATTCAACGCAAATGCTAGCAAAATCGTTCAGTCGAATTGAAAAGCTTGTCAAAATGAACGACTGAGTCTATTTTATTATACAATTTTACCATTCTTCTGGAATTACGACTCGATTTTGACAAAAATGTGACAAAATTCAGGAAAATTCAGCGCAAACGCTAGCTATAACGTTCAGTTGTATTGAAAGCGTGTCAAAATAAACGGCTGAGTCTATCTCATTATACAATATTACCATTCTTCTGGAATTACGACTCGATTTTGACAAAAATGTGACAAAATACAGGAAAATTCAGCGCAAATGCTAGCTATAACGTTCAGTTGTATTGAAAGCGTGTCAAAATAAACGGCTGAGTCTATCTAATGATACAATTTTACCATTCTTCTGCAATAACGACTCGATTTTGTCAAAAATGTGACACAATTCATGAAAATGAAAGCAAAATCGTTCAGTTGAATTGAAAAGCGTGTCAAAATGAACGACTGAGTCTATTTTATTATACAATTTTACCATTCTTCTGGAATAACGGCTCGATTTTGCCAAAAATGTGACAAAATACAGGAAAATTCAGCGCAAATGCTAGCTATAACGTTCAGTTGTATTGAAAGTGTGTCAAAATAAACGGCTGAGTCTATCTAATGATACAATTTTACCATTCTTCTGCAATAACGACTCGATTTTGTCAAAAATGTGACAAAATTCATGAAAATGACAGCAAAATCGTTCAGTTGAATTGAAAAGCGTGTCAAAATGAACGACTGAGTCTATTTCATTATACAATTTTACCATTCTTCTGGAATTACGGCTCGATTTTGTTAAGAATGTGACAAAATCCAGGAAAATTCAGCGCAAATGCTAGCTATAACGTTCAGTTGTATTGAAAGCTTGTCAAAATAAACGGCTGAGTCTATCTCATTATACAATATTACCATTCTTCTGGAATTACGACTCGATTTTGACAAAAATGTGACAAAATACAGGAAAATTCAGCGCAAATGCTAGCTATAACGTTCAGTTGTATTGAAAGCGTGTCAAAATAAACGGCTGAGTCTATCTAATGATACAATTTTACCATTCTTCTGCAATAACGACTCGATTTTGTCAAAAATGTGACAAAATTCATGAAAATGATAGCAAAATCGTTCAGTTGAATTGAAAAGCGTGTCAAAATGAACGACCGAGTCCATTTTATTATACAATTTTACCATTCTTCTGGAATAACGACTCGATTTTGCCAAGAATGTGACAAAATACAGGAAAATTCAGCGCAAATGCTAGCTATAACGTTCAGTTGTATTGAAAGCGTGTCAAAATAAACGGCTGAGTGTATCTAATGATTCAATTTTACCATTCTTCTGCAATAACGACTCGGTTTTGTCAAAAATGTGACAAAATTCATGAAAATGATAGCAAAATCGTTCAGTTGAATTGAAAAGCGTGTCAAAATGAACGACTGAGTCTATCTCATTATACAATTTTTCCATTCTTCTGCAAAAACGGCTCGATTTTGTTAAGAATGTGACAAAATAGTGGAAAATTCAACGCAAATGCTAGCTGTAACGTTCAGTTGTATTGAAAGCGTGTCAAAATAAGCGGCTGAGTCAATTTTATTATACAATTTTACCATTCTTCTGCAATAACGACTCGATTTGGTCAAAAATGTGACAAAATACAGGAAAATTCAACGCAAATGCTAGCCATAACGTTCAGTTGTATTGAAAGCGTGTCAAAATAAACGGCTGAGTCTATCTAAATATACAATTTTACCATTCTTCTGCAATAACGGCTCGATTTTGTCAAAAATGTGACAAAATTCATGAAAATGATAGCAAATGCTAGCAAAATCGTTCAGTTGTATTGAAAAGCGTGTCAAAATGAACGAATGAGTCTATTTTATTATACAATTTTACCATTCTATTGCAATAACGACTCGATTTTGTCAAAAATGTGACAAAATACAGGAAAATTCAGCGCAAATGCTAGCTATAACGTTCAGTTGTATTGAAAGCGTGTCAAAATAAACGGCTGAGTCTATCTCATTATACAATTTTACCATTCTTCTGCAATAACGACAAGATTTGGTCAAAAATGTGACAAAATTCATGCAAATTCAACGCAAATGCTAGCAAAATCGTTCAGTCGAATTGAAAAGCTTGTCAAAATGAACGACTGAGTCTATTTTATTATACAATTTTACCATTCTTCTGGAATTACGACTCGATTTTGACAAAAATGTGACAAAATTCAGGAAAATTCAGCGCAAATGCTAGCTATAACGTTCAGTTGTATTGAAAGCGTGTCAAAATAAACGGCTGAGTCTATCTCATTATACAATATTACCATTCTTCTGGAATTACGACTCGATTTTGACAAAAATGTGACAAAATACAGGAAAATTCAGCGCAAATGCTAGCTATAACGTTCAGTTGTATTGAAAGCGTGTCAAAATAAACGGCTGAGTCTATCTAATGATACAATTTTACCATTCTTCTGCAATAACGACTCGATTTTGTCAAAAATGTGACACAATTCATGAAAATGATAGCAAAATCGTTCAGTTGAATTGAAAAGCGTGTCAAAATGAACGACTGAGTCTATTTTATTATACAATATTACCATTCTTCTGGAATAACGGCTCGATTTTGCCAAAAATGTGACAAAATACAGGAAAATTCAGCGCAAATGCTAGCTATAACGTTCAGTTGTATTGAAAGTGTGTCAAAATAAACGGCTGAGTCTATCTAATGATACAATTTTACCATTCTTCTGCAATAACGACTCGATTTTGTCAAAAATGTGACAAAATTCATGAAAATGATAGCAAAATCGTTCAGTTGAATTGAAAAGCGTGTCAAAATGAACGACTGAGTCTATCTCATTATACAATTTTTCCATTCTTCTGCAAAAACGGCTCGATTTTGTTAAGAATGTGACAAAATAGTGGAAAATTCAACGCAAATGCTAGCTGTAACGTTCAGTTGTATTGAAAGCGTGTCAAAATAAGCGGCTGAGTCTATTTTATTATACAATTTTACCATTCTTCTGCAATAACGACTCGATTTGGTCAAAAATGTGACAAAATACAGGAAAATTCAACGCAAATGCTAGCTATAACGTTCAGTTGTATTGAAAGCGTGTCAAAATAAACGGCTGAGTCTTTCTAATGATACAATTTTACGATTCTTCTGCAATAACGGCTCGATTTTGTCAAAAATGTGACAAAATTCATGAAAATGATAGCAAATGCTAGCAAAATCGTTCAGTTGTATTGAAAAGCGTGTCAAAATGAACGACTGAGTCTATTTTATTAAACAATTTTACCATTCTATTGCAATAACGACTCGATTTTGTCAAAAATGTGACAAAATACAGGAAAATTCAGCGCAAATGCTAGCTATAACGTTCAGTTGTATTGAAAGCGTGTCAAAATAAACGGCTGAGTCTATCTCATTATACAATTTTACCATTCTTCTGCAATAACGACTCGATTTGGTCAAAAATGTGACAAAATTCATGCAAATTCAACGCAAATGCTAGCAAAATCGTTCAGTCGAATTGAAAAGCTTGTCAAAATGAACGACTGAGTCTATTTTATTATACAATTTTACCATTCTTCTGGAATTACGACTCGATTTTGACAAAAATGTGACAAAATTCAGGAAAATTCAGCGCAAATGCTAGCTATAACGTTCAGTTGTATTGAAAGCGTGTCAAAATAAACGGCTGAGTCTATCTCATTATACAATATTACCATTCTTCTGGAATTACGACTCGATTTTGACAAAAATGTGACAAAATACAGGAAAATTCAGCGCAAATGCTAGCTATAACGTTCAGTTGTATTGAAAGCGTGTCAAAATAAACGGCTGAGTCTATCTAATGATACAATTTTACCATTCTTCTGCAATAACGACTCGATTTTGTCAAAAATGTGACAAAATTCATGAAAATGATGGCAAAATCGTTCAGTTGAATTGAAAAGCGTGTCAAAATGAACGACTGAGTCTATTTTATTATACAATTTTACCATTCTTCTGGAATAACGACTCGATTTTGCCAAAAATGTGACAAAATACAGGAAAATTCAGCGCAAATGCTAGCTATAACGTTCAGTTGTATTGAAAGCGTGTCAAAATAAACGGCTGAGTCTATATAATGATACAATTTTACCATTCTTATTATACAATTTTTCCATTCCATTGCAATAACGACTCGATTTTGTCAAAAATGTGACAAAATACAGGAAAATTCAGCGCAAATGCTAGTTGTAACGTTCAGTTGTATTGAAAGCGTGTCAAAATAAGCGGCTGAGTATTTTATTATACAATTTTAACATTCTTCTGCAATAACGACTCGATTTGGTCAAAAATGTGACAAAATACAGGAAAATTCAGCGCAAATGCTAGCTATAACGTTCAGTTGTATTGAAAGCGTGTCAAAATAAACGGCTGAGTCTATCTAATGATACAATTTTACCATTCTTCTGCAATAACGACTCGATTTTGTCAAAAATGTGACAAAATTCATGAAAATGATAGCAAAATCGTTCAGTTGAATTGAAAAGCGTGTCAAAATGAACGACTGAGTCTATCTCATTATACAATTTTTCCATTCTTCTGCAAAAACGGCTCGATTTTGTTAAGAATGTGACAAAATAGTGGAAAATTCAACGCAAATGCTAGCTGTAACGTTCAGTTGTATTGAAAGCGTGTCAAAATAAGCGGCTGAGTCTATTTTATTATACAATTTTACCATTCTTCTGCAATAACGACTCGATTTGGTCAAAAATGTGACAAAATACAGGAAAATTCAACGCAAATGCTAGCTATAACGTTCAGTTGTATTGAAAGCGTGTCAAAATAAACGGCTGAGTCTTTCTAAATATACAATTTTACCATTCTTCTGCAATAACGGCTCGATATTGTCAAAAATGTGACAAAATTCATGAAAATGATAGCAAATGCTAGCAAAATCGTTCAGTTGTATTGAAAAGCGTGTCAAAATGAACGACTGAGTCTATTTTATTAAACAATTTTACCATTCTATTGCAATAACGACTCGATTTTGTCAAAAATGTGACAAAATACAGGAAAATTCAGCGCAAATGCTAGCTATAACGTTCAGTTGTATTGAAAGCGTGTCAAAATAAACGGCTGAGTCTATCTCATTATACAATTTTACCATTCTTCTGCAATAACGACTCGATTTGGTCAAAAATGTGACAAAATTCATGCAAATTCAACGCAAATGCTAGCAAAATCGTTCAGTCGAATTGAAAAGCTTGTCAAAATGAACGACTGAGTCTATTTTATTATACAATTTTACCATTCTTTTGCAATAACGACTCGATTTTGTCAAAAATGTGACAAAATACAGGAAAATTCAGCGCAAATGCTAGCTATAACGTTCAGTTGTATTGAAAGTGTGTCAAAATAAACGGCTGAGTCTATCTAATGATACAATTTTAATATTCTTCTGCAATAACGACTCGATTTTGTCAAAAATGTGACAAAATTCATGAAAATGATAGCAAAATTGTTCAGTTGAATTGAAAAGCGTGTCAAAATGAACGACTGAGTCTATTTTATTATACAATTTTACCATTCTTCTGGAATTACGACTCGATTTTGACAAAAATGTGACAAAATTCAGGAAAATTCAGCGCAAATGCTAGCTATAACGTTCAGTTGTATTGAAAGCGTGTCAAAATAAACGGCAGAGTCTATCTCATTATACAATATTACCATTCTTCTGGAATTACGACTCGATTTTGACAAAAATGTGACAAAATACAGGAAAATTCAGCGCAGATGCTAGCTATAACGTTCAGTTGTATTGAAAGCGTGTCAAAATAAACGGCTGAGTCTATCTAATGATACAATTTTACCATTCTTCTGCAATAACGACTCGATTTTGTCAAAAATGTGACAAAATTCATGAAAATGATGGCAAAATCGTTCAGTTGAATTGAAAAGCGTGTCAAAATGAACGACTGAGTCTATTTTATTATACAATTTTACCATTCTTCTGGAATAACGACTCGATTTTGCCAAAAATGTGACAAAATACAGGAAAATTCAGCGCAAATGCTAGCTATAACGTTCAGTTGTATTGAAAGCGTGTCAAAATAAACGGCTGAGTCTATATAATGATACAATTTTACCATTCTTATTATACAATTTTTCCATTCCATTGCAATAACGACTCGATTTTGTCAAAAATGTGACAAAATACAGGAAAATTCAGCGCAAATGCTGGTTGTAACGTTCAGTTGTATTGAAAGCGTGTCAAAATAAGCGGCTGAGTATTTTATTATACAATTTTAACATTCTTCTGCAATAACGACTCGATTTGGTCAAAAATGTGACAAAATACAGGAAAATTCAGCGCAAATGCTAGCTATAACGTTCAGTTGTATTGAAAGCGTGTCAAAATAAACGGCTGAGTCTATCTAATGATACAATTTTACCATTCTTCTGCAATAACGACTCGATTTTGTCAAAAATGTGACAAAATTCATGAAAATGATAGCAAAATCGTTCAGTTGAATTGAAAAGCGTGTCAAAATGAACGACTGAGTCTATTTCATTATACAATTTTACCATTTTTCTGGAATTACGACTCGATTTTGACAAAAATGTGACAAAATACAGGAAAATTCAGCGCAAATGCTAGCAATAACGTTCAGTTGTATTGAAAGCGTGTCAAAATAAACGGCTGAGTCTATCTCATTATACAATTTTACCATTCTTCTGCAATAACGACTCGATTTGGTAAAAAATGTGACAAAATACAGGAAAATTCAGCGCAAATGCTAGCTATAACGTTCAGTTGTATTGAAAGCGTGTCAAAATAAACGGCTGAGTCTATCTAATGATACAATTTTACCATTCTTCTGCAATAACGACTCGATTTTGTCAAAAATGTGACAAAATTCATGAAAATGATAGCAAAATCGTTCAGTTGAATTGAATAGCGTGTCAAAATGAACGACTGAGTCTATTTTATTATACAATTTTACCATTCTTTTGCAATAACGACTCGATTTGGTCAAAAATGTGACAAAATACAGGAATATTCAGCGCAAATGCTAGCCATAACGTTCAGTTGTATTGAAAGCGTGTCAAAATAAACGGCTGAGTCTATCTAATGATACAATTTTACCATTCTTCTGCAATAACGACTCGATTTTGTCAAAAATGTGACAAAATTCATGAAAATGATAGCAAAATCGTTCAGTTGAATTGAAAAGCGTGTCAAAATGAACGACTGAGTCTATTTTATTATACAATTTTACCATTCTTTTGCAATAACGACTCGATTTTGTCAAAAATGTGACAAAATACAGGAAAATTCAGCGCAAATGCTAGCTATAACGTTCAGTTGTATTGAAAGCGTATCAAAATAAACGGCTGAGTCTATCTAATGATACAATTTTACCATTCTTCTGCAATAACGACTCGATTTTGTCAAAAATGTGACAAAATTCATGAAAATGATAGCAAAATCGTTCAGTTGAATTGAAAAGCGTGTCAAAATGAACGACTGAGTCTATTTTATTATACAATTTTACCATTCTTTTGCAATAACGACTCGATTTTGTCAAAAATGTGACAAAATACAGGAAAATTCAGCGCAAATGCTAGCTATAACGTTCAGTTGTATTGAAAGCGTGTCAAAATAAACGGCTGAGTCTATCTAATGATACAATTTTACCATTCTTCTGCAATAACGACTCGATTTTGTCAAAAATGTGACAAAATTCATGAAAATGATAGCAAAATCGTTCAGTTGAATTGAAAAGCGTGTCAAAATGAACGACTGAGTCTATTTTATTATACAATTTTACCATTCTTCTGGAATAACGACTCGATTTTGCCAAAAATGTGACAAAATACAGGAAAATTCAGCGCAAATGCTAGCTATAACGTTCAGTTGTATTGAAAGCGTGTCAAAATAAACGGCTGAGTCTATTTTATTATACAATTTTAACATTCTTCTGGAATAACGACTCGATTTTGCCAAACATGTGACAAAATACAGGAAAATTCATGAAAATGATAGCAAAATCGTTCAGTTGAATTGAAAAGCGTGTCAAAATGAAAGACTGAGTCTATTTTATTATACAATTTTACCATTCTATTGCAATAACGACTCGATTTTGTCAAAAATGTGACAAAATACAGGAAAATTCAGCGCAAATGCTAGCTATAACGTTCAGTTGTATTGAAAGCGTGTCAAAATAAACGGCTGAGTCTATCTCATTATACAATTTTACCATTCTTCTGGAATTACGACTCGATTTTGTCAAAAATGTGACAAAATTCATGCAAATTCAACGCAAATGCCAGCAAAATCGTTCAGTTGTATTGAAAGCGTGTCAAAATAAACGGCTGAGTCTATCTAAATATACAATTTTACCATTCTTCTGCAATAACGGCTCGATTTTGTCAAAAATGTGACAAAATTCATGAAAATGATAGCAAATGCTAGCAAAATCGTTCAGTTGTATTGAAAAGCGTGTCAAAATGAACGACTGAGTCTATTTTATTATACAATTTTACCATTCTATTGCAATAACGACTCGATTTTGTCAAAAATGTGACAAAATACAGGAAAATTCAGCGCAAATGCTAGCTATAACGTTCAGTTGTATTGAAAGCGTGTCAAAATAAACGGCTGAGTCTATCTCATTATACAATTTTACCATTCTTCTGGAATTACGACTCGATTTTGTCAAAAATGTGACAAAATTCATGCAAATTCAACGCAAATGCCAGCAAAATCGTTCAGTTGTATTGAAAGCGTGTCAAAATAAACGGCTGAGTCTATCTCATTATACAATTTTACCATTCTTCTGCAATAACGACTCGATTTGGTAAAAAATGTGACAAAATACAGGAAAATTCAGCGCAAATGCTAGCTATAACGTTCAGTTGTATTGAAAGCGTGTCAAAATAAACGGCTGAGTCTATCTAATGATACAATTTTACCATTCTTCTGCAATAACGACTCGATTTTGTCAAAAATGTGACAAAATTCATGAAAATGATAGCAAAATCGTTCAGTTGAATTGAAAAGCGTGTCAAAATAAACGGCTGAGTCTATCTAAATATACAATTTTACCATTCTTCTGCAATAACGGCTCGATTTTGTCAAAAATGTGACAAAATTCATGAAAATGATAGCAAATGCTAGCAAAATCGTTCAGTTGTATTGAAAAGCGTGTCAAAATGAACGACTGAGTCTATTTTATTATACAATTTTACCATTCTATTGCAATAACGACTCGATTTTGTCAAAAATGTGACAAAATACAGGAAAATTCAGCGCAAATGCTAGCTATAACGTTCAGTTGTATTGAAAGCGTGTCAAAATAAACGGCTGAGTCTATCTCATTATACAATTTTACCATTCTTCTGCAATAACGACAAGATTTGGTCAAAAATGTGACAAAATTCATGCAAATTCAACGCAAATGCTAGCAAAATCGTTCAGTCGAATTGAAAAGCTTGTCAAAATGAACGACTGAGTCTATTTTATTATACAATTTTACCATTCTTCTAGAATTACGACTCGATTTTGAGAAAATTTTACAAAATTCAGGAAAATTCAGCGCAAATGCTAGCTATAACGTTCAGTTGTATTGAAAGCGTGTCAAAATAAACGGCTGAGTCTATCTCATTATACAATATTACCATTCTTCTGGAATTAATACTCGATTTTGACAAAAATGTGACAAAATACAGGAAAATTCAGCGCAAATCTAGCTATAACGTTCAGTTGTATTGAAAGCGTGTCAAAATAAACGGCTGAGTCTATCTAATGATACAATTTTACCATTCTTCTGCAATAACGACTCGATTTTGTCAAAAATGTGACACAATTCATGAAAATGATAGCAAAATCGTTCAGTTGAATTGAAAAGCGTGTCAAAATGAACGACTGAGTCTATTTTATTATACAATTTTACCATTCTTCTGGAATAACGGCTCGATTTTGCCAAAAATGTGACAAAATACAGGAAAATTCAGCGCAAATGCTAGCTATAACGTTCAGTTGTATTGAAAGCGTGTCAAAATAAACGGCTGAGTCTATCTAATGATACAATTTTACCATTCTTTTGCAATAACGACTCGATTTTGTCAAAAATGTGACAAAATACAGGAAAATTCAGCGCAAATGCTAGCTATAACGTTCAGTTGTATTGAAAGCGTGTCAAAATAAACGGCTGAGTCTATCTCATTATACAATTTTACCATTCTTCTGGAATTACGACTCGATTTTGTCAAAAATGTGACAAAATTCATGCAAATTCAACGCAAATGCCAGCAAAATCGTTCAGTTGTATTGAAAGCGTGTCAAAATAAACGGCTGAGTCTATCTCATTATACAATTTTACCATTCTTCTGCAATAACGACTCGATTTGGTAAAAAATGTGACAAAATACAGGAAAATTCAGCGCAAATGCTAGCTATAACGTTCAGTTGTATTGAAAGCGTGTCAAAATAAACGGCTGAGTCTATCTAATGATACAATTTTACCATTCTTCTGCAATAACGACTCGATTTTGTCAAAAATGTGACAAAATTCATGAAAATGATAGCAAAATCGTTCAGTTGAATTGAAAAGCGTGTCAAAATGAACGACTGAGTCTATTTTATTATACAATTTTACCATTCTTTTGCAATAACGACTCGATTTTGTCAAAAATGTGACAAAATACAGGAATATTCAGCGCAAATGCTAGCTATAACGTTCAGTTGTATTGAAAGCGTGTCAAAATAAACGGCTGAGTCTATCTAATGATACAATTTTACCATTCTTCTGCAATAACGACTCGATTTTGTCAAAAATGTGACACAATTCATGAAAATGATAGCAAAATCGTTCAGTTGAATTGAAAAGCGTGTCAAAATGAACGACTGAGTCTATTTTATTATACAATTTTACCATTCTTTTGCAATAACGACTCGATTTTGTCAAAAATGTGACAAAATACAGGAAAATTCAGCGCAAATGCTAGCTATAACGTTCAGTTGTATTGAAAGCGTGTCAAAATAAACGGCTGAGTCTATCTCATTATACAATTTTACCATTCTTCTGCAATAACGACTCGATTTTGCCAAGAATGTGACAAAATACAGGAAAATTCAGCGCAAATGCTAGCTATAACGTTCAGTTGTATTGAAAGCGTGTCAAAATAAACGGCTGAGTCTATCTCATTATACAATTTTACCATTCTTCTGCAATAACGACAAGATTTGGTCAAAAATGTGACAAAATTCATGCAAATTCAACGCAAATGCTAGCAAAATCGTTCAGTCGAATTGAAAAGCTTGTCAAAATGAACGACTGAGTCTATTTTATTATACAATTTTACCATTCTTCTAGAATTACGACTCGATTTTGAGAAAATTTTACAAAATTCAGGAAAATTCAGCGCAAATGCTAGCTATAACGTTCAGTTGTATTGAAAGCGTGTCAAAATAAACGGCTGAGTCTATCTCATTATACAATATTACCATTCTTCTGGAATTAATACTCGATTTTGACAAAAATGTGACAAAATACAGGAAAATTCAGCGCAAATCTAGCTATAACGTTCAGTTGTATTGAAAGCGTGTCAAAATAAACGGCTGAGTCTATCTAATGATACAATTTTACCATTCTTCTGCAATAACGACTCGATTTTGTCAAAAATGTGACACAATTCATGAAAATGATAGCAAAATCGTTCAGTTGAATTGAAAAGCGTGTCAAAATGAACGACTGAGTATTTTATTATACAATTTTACCATTCTTCTGGAATAACGGCTCGATTTTGCCAAAAATGTGACAAAATACAGGAAAATTCAGCGCAAATGCTAGCTATAACGTTCAGTTGTATTGAAAGCGTGTCAAAATAAACGGCTGAGTCTATCTAATGATACAATTTTACCATTCTTTTGCAATAACGACTCGATTTTGTCAAAAATGTGACAAAATACAGGAAAATTCAGCGCAAATGCTAGCTATAACGTTCAGTTGTATTGAAAGCGTGTCAAAATAAACGGCTGAGTCTATCTCATTATACAATTTTACCATTCTTCTGGAATTACGACTCGATTTTGTCAAAAATGTGACAAAATTCATGCAAATTCAACGCAAATTCCAGCAAAATCGTTCAGTTGTATTGAAAGCGTGTCAAAATAAACGGCTGAGTCTATCTCATTATACAATTTTACCATTCTTCTGCAATAACGACTCGATTTGGTAAAAAATGTGACAAAATACAGGAAAATTCAGCGCAAATGCTAGCTATAACGTTCAGTTGTATTGAAAGCGTGTCAAAATAAACGGCTGAGTCTATCTAATGATACAATTTTACCATTCTTCTGCAATAACGACTCGATTTTGTCAAAAATGTGACAAAATTCATGAAAATGATAGCAAAATCGTTCAGTTGAATTGAAAAGCGTGTCAAAATGAACGACTGAGTCTATTTTATTATACAATTTTACCATTCTTTTGCAATAACGACTCGATTTTGTCAAAAATGTGACAAAATACAGGAATATTCAGCGCAAATGCTAGCTATAACGTTCAGTTGTATTGAAAGCGTGTCAAAATAAACGGCTGAGTCTATCTAATGATACAATTTTACCATTCTTCTGCAATAACGACTCGATTTTGTCAAAAATGTGACACAATTCATGAAAATGATAGCAAAATCGTTCAGTTGAATTGAAAAGCGTGTCAAAATGAACGACTGAGTCTATTTTATTATACAATTTTACCATTCTTTTGCAATAACGACTCGATTTTGTCAAAAATGTGACAAAATACAGGAAAATTCAGCGCAAATGCTAGCTATAACGTTCAGTTGTATTGAAAGCGTGTCAAAATAAACGGCTGAGTCTATCTCATTATACAATTTTACCATTCTTCTGCAATAACGACTCGATTTTGCCAAGAATGTGACAAAATACAGGAAAATTCAGCGCAAATGCTAGCTATAACGTTCAGTTGGATTGAAAGCGTGTCAAAATAAACGGCTGAGTGTATCTAATGATTCAATTTTACCATTCTTCTGCAATAACGACTCGATTTTGTCAAAAATGTGACAAAATTCATGAAAATGATTGCAAAATCGTTCAGTTGTATTGAAAGCGTGTCAAAATAAACGGCTGAGTCTATCTAAATATACAATTTTACCATTCTTCTGCAATAACGACTCGATTTTGTCAAAAATGTGACAAAATTCATGAAAATGATAGCAAATGCTAGCAAAATCGTTCAGTTGTATTGAAAAGCGTGTCAAAATGAACGACTGAGTCTATTTTATTATACAATTTTACCATTCTATTGCAATAACGACTCGATTTTGTCAAAAATGTGACAAAATACAGGAAAATTCAGCGCAAATGCTAGCTATAACGTTCAGTTGTATTGAAAGCGTGTCAAAATAAACGGCTGAGTCTATCTCATTATACAATTTTACCATTCTTCTGCAATAACGACAAGATTTGGTCAAAAATGTGACAAAATTCATGCAAATTCAACGCAAATGCTAGCAAAATCGTTCAGTCGAATTGAAAAGCTTGTCAAAATGAACGACTGAGTCTATTTTATTATACAATTTTACCATTCTTCTAGAATTACGACTCGATTTTGAGAAAATTTTACAAAATTCAGGAAAATTCAGCGCAAATGCTAGCTATAACGTTCAGTTGTATTGAAAGCGTGTCAAAATAAACGGCTGAGTCTATCTCATTATACAATATTACCATTCTTCTGGAATTAATACTCGATTTTGACAAAAATGTGACAAAATACAGGAAAATTCAGCGCAAATCTAGCTATAACGTTCAGTTGTATTGAAAGCGTGTCAAAATAAACGGCTGAGTCTATCTAATGATACAATTTTACCATTCTTCTGCAATAACGACTCGATTTTGTCAAAAATGTGACACAATTCATGAAAATGATAGCAAAATCGTTCAGTTGAATTGAAAAGCGTGTCAAAATGAACGACTGAGTCTATTTTATTATACAATTTTACCATTCTTCTGGAATAACGGCTCGATTTTGCCAAAAATGTGACAAAATACAGGAAAATTCAGCGCAAATGCTAGCTATAACGTTCAGTTGTATTGAAAGCGTGTCAAAATAAACGGCTGAGTCTATCTAATGATACAATTTTACCATTCTTTTGCAATAACGACTCGATTTTGTCAAAAATGTGACAAAATACAGGAAAATTCAGCGCAAATGCTAGCTATAACGTTCAGTTGTATTGAAAGCGTGTCAAAATAAACGGCTGAGTCTATCTCATTATACAATTTTACCATTCTTCTGGAATCACGACTCGATTTTGTCAAAAATGTGACAAAATTCATGCAAATTCAACGCAAATGCCAGCAAAATCGTTCAGTTGTATTGAAAGCGTGTCAAAATAAACGGCTGAGTCTATCTCATTATACAATTTTACCATTCTTCTGCAATAACGACTCGATTTGGTAAAAAATGTGACAAAATACAGGAAAATTCAGCGCAAATGCTAGCTATAACGTTCAGTTGTATTGAAAGCGTGTCAAAATAAACGGCTGAGTCTATCTAATGATACAATTTTACCATTCTTCTGCAATAACGACTCGATTTTGTCAAAAATGTGACAAAATTCATGAAAATGATAGCAAAATCGTTCAGTTGAATTGAAAAGCGTGTCAAAATGAACGACTGAGTCTATTTTATTATACAATTTTACCATTCTTTTGCAATAACGACTCGATTTTGTCAAAAATGTGACAAAATACAGGAAAATTCAGCGCAAATGCTAGCTATAACGTTCAGTTGTATTGAAAGCGTGTCAAAATAAACGGCTGAGTCTATCTCATTATACAATTTTACCATTCTTCTGCAATAACGACTCGATTTTGCCAAGAATGTGACAAAATACAGGAAAATTCAGCGCAAATGCTAGCTATAACGTTCAGTTGGATTGAAAGCGTGTCAAAATAAACGGCTGAGTGTATCTAATGATTCAATTTTACCATTCTTCTGCAATAACGACTCGATTTTGTCAAAAATGTGACAAAATTCATGAAAATGATTGCAAAATCGTTCAGTTGTATTGAAAGCGTGTCAAAATAAACGGCTGAGTCTATCTAAATATACAATTTTACCATTCTTCTGCAATAACGGCTCGATTTTGTCAAAAATGTGACAAAATTCATGAAAATGATAGCAAATGCTAGCAAAATCGTTCAGTTGTATTGAAAAGCGTGTCAAAATGAACGACTGAGTCTATTTTATTATACAATTTTACCATTCTATTGCAATAACGACTCGATTTTGTCAAAAATGTGACAAAATACAGGAAAATTCAGCGCAAATGCTAGCTATAACGTTCAGTTGTATTGAAAGCGTGTCAAAATAAACGGCTGAGTCTATCTCATTATACAATTTTAACATTCTTCTGCAATAACGACTCGATTTTGTTAAAAATGTGACAAAATACAGGAAAATTCAGCGCAAATGCTAGCTATAACGTTCAGTTGTATTGAAAGCGTGTCAAAATAAACGGCTGAGTCTATTTCATTATACAATTTTACCATTCTTCTGGAATTACGACTCGATTTTGACAAAAATGTGACAAAATACAGGAAAATTCAGCGCAAATGCTAGCTATAACGTTCAGTTGTATTGAAAGCGTGTCAAAATAAACGGCTGTCTATCTCATTATACAATTTTAACATTCTTCTGCAATAACGACTCGATTTTGTTAAAAATGTGACAAAATACAGGAAAATTCAGCGCAAATGCTAGCTATAACGTTCAGTTGTATTGAAAGCGTGTCAAAATAAACGGCTGAGTCTATCTCATTATACAATTTTAACATTCTTCTGCAATAACGACTCGATTTTGTTAAAAATGTGACAAAATACAGGAAAATTCAGCGCAAATGCTAGCTATAACGTTCAGTTGTATTGAAAGCGTGTCAAAATAAACGGCTGAGTCATTCTAATGATACAATTTTACGATTCTTCTGCAATAACGACTCGATTTTGTCAAAAATGTGACAAAATTCATGAAAATGCTAGCAAAATCGTTCAGTTTGAAAAGCGTGTCAAAATGAACGACTGAGTCTATTTTATTATACAATTTTGCCATTCTTTTGCAATAACGACTCGATTTAGACAAAAATGTGACAAAATACAGGAAAATTCAGCGCAAATGCTAGCTATAACGTTCAGTTGTATTGAAAGCGTGTCAAAATAAACGGCTGAGTCTATTTCATTATACAATTTTACCATTCTTCTGGAATTACGACTCGATTTTGACAAAAATGTGACAAAATACAGGAAAATTCAGCGCAAATGCTAGCTGTAACGTTCAGTTGTATTGAAAGCGTGTCAAAATAAGCGGCTGAGTATTTTATTATACAATTTTACCATTCTTCTGCAATAACGACTCGATTTGGTCAAAAATGTGACAAAATACAGGAAAATTCAGCGCAAATGCTAGCTATAACGTTCAGTTGTATTGAAAGCGTGTCAAAATAAACGGCTGAGTCTATTTTATTATACAATTTTACCATTCTTTTGCAATAACGACTCGATTTTGTCAAAAATGTGACAAAATACAGGAAAATTCAGCGCAAATGCTAGCTATAACGTTCAGTTGTATTGAAAGCATGTCAAAATAAACGGCTGAGTCTATCTAATGATACAATTTTACCATTCTTCTGCAATAACGACTCGATTTTGTCAAAAATGTGACAAAATTCATGAAAATGATAGCAAAATCGTTCAATTGAATTGAAAAGCGTGTCAAAATGAACGACTGAGTCTATTTCATTATACAATTTTACCATTCTTCTGGAATAACGACTCGATTTTGACAAAAATGTGACAAAATCCAGGAAAATTCAGCGCAAATGCTAGCTATAACGTTCAGTTGTATTGAAAGCTTGTCAAAATAAACGGCTGAGTCTATCTCATTATACAATATTACCATTCTTCTGGAATTACGACTCGATTTTGACAAAAATGTGACAAAATACAGGAAAATTCAGCGCAAATGCTAGCTATAACGTTCAGTTGTATTGAAAGCGTGTCAAAATAAACGGCTCAGTCTATCTAATGATACAATTTTACCATTCTTCTGCAATAACGACTCGATTTTGTCAAAAATGTGACAAAATTCATGAAAATGATAGCAAAATCGTTCAGTTGAATTGAAAAGCGTGTCAAAATGAACGACCGAGTCCATTTTATTATACAATTTTACCATTCTTCTGGAATAACGACTCGATTTTGCCAAGAATGTGACAAAATACAGGAAAATTCAGCGCAAATGCTAGCTATAACGTTCAGTTGTATTGAAAGCGTGTCAAAATAAACGGCTGAGTGTATCTAATGATTCAATTTTACCATTCTTTTGCAATAACGACTCGATTTTGTCAAAAATGTGACAAAATACAGGAAAATTCAGCGCAAATGCTAGCTATAACGTTCAGTTGTATTGAAAGCGTGTCAAAATAAACGGCTGAGTCTATCTCATTATACAATTTTACCATTCTTCTGGAATCACGACTCGATTTTGTCAAAAATGTGACAAAATTCATGCAAATTCAACGCAAATGCCAGCAAAATCGTTCAGTTGTATTGAAAGCGTGTCAAAATAAACGGCTGAGTCTATCTCATTATACAATTTTACCATTCTTCTGCAATAACGACTCGATTTGGTAAAAAATGTGACAAAATACAGGAAAATTCAGCGCAAATGCTAGCTATAACGTTCAGTTGTATTGAAAGCGTGTCAAAATAAACGGCTGAGTCTATCTAATGATACAATTTTACCATTCTTCTGCAATAACGACTCGATTTTGTCAAAAATGTGACAAAATTCATGAAAATGATAGCAAAATCGTTCAGTTGAATTGAAAAGCGTGTCAAAATGAACGACTGAGTCTATTTTATTATACAATTTTACCATTCTTTTGCAATAACGACTCGATTTTGTCAAAAATGTGACAAAATACAGGAAAATTCAGCGCAAATGCTAGCTATAACGTTCAGTTGTATTGAAAGCGTGTCAAAATAAACGGCTGAGTCTATCTCATTATACAATTTTACCATTCTTCTGGAATCACGACTCGATTTTGTCAAAAATGTGACAAAATTCATGCAAATTCAACGCAAATGCCAGCAAAATCGTTCAGTTGTATTGAAAGCGTGTCAAAATAAACGGCTGAGTCTATCTCATTATACAATTTTACCATTCTTCTGCAATAACGACTCGATTTGGTAAAAAATGTGACAAAATACAGGAAAATTCAGCGCAAATGCTAGCTATAACGTTCAGTTGTATTGAAAGCGTGTCAAAATAAACGGCTGAGTCTATCTAATGATACAATTTTACCATTCTTCTGCAATAACGACTCGATTTTGTCAAAAATGTGACAAAATTCATGAAAATGATAGCAAAATCGTTCAGTTGAATTGAAAAGCGTGTCAAAATGAACGACTGAGTCTATTTTATTATACAATTTTACCATTCTTTTGCAATAACGACTCGATTTTGTCAAAAATGTGACAAAATACAGGAAAATTCAGCGCAAATGCTAGCTATAACGTTCAGTTGTATTGAAAGCGTGTCAAAATAAACGGCTGAGTCTATCTCATTATACAATTTTACCATTCTTCTGCAATAACGACTCGATTTTGCCAAGAATGTGACAAAATACAGGAAAATTCAGCGCAAATGCTAGCTATAACGTTCAGTTGGATTGAAAGCGTGTCAAAATAAACGGCTGAGTGTATCTAATGATTCAATTTTACCATTCTTCTGCAATAACGACTCGATTTTGTCAAAAATGTGACAAAATTCATGAAAATGATTGCAAAATCGTTCAGTTGTATTGAAAGCGTGTCAAAATAAACGGCTGAGTCTATCTAAATATACAATTTTACCATTCTTCTGCAATAACGGCTCGATTTTGTCAAAAATGTGACAAAATTCATGAAAATGATAGCAAATGCTAGCAAAATCGTTCAGTTGTATTGAAAAGCGTGTCAAAATGAACGACTGAGTCTATTTTATTATACAATTTTACCATTCTATTGCAATAACGACTCGATTTTGTCAAAAATGTGACAAAATACAGGAAAATTCAGCGCAAATGCTAGCTATAACGTTCAGTTGTATTGAAAGCGTGTCAAAATAAACGGCTGAGTCTATCTCATTATACAATTTTAACATTCTTCTGCAATAACGACTCGATTTTGTTAAAAATGTGACAAAATACAGGAAAATTCAGCGCAAATGCTAGCTATAACGTTCAGTTGTATTGAAAGCGTGTCAAAATAAACGGCTGAGTCTATTTCATTATACAATTTTACCATTCTTCTGGAATTACGACTCGATTTTGACAAAAATGTGACAAAATACAGGAAAATTCAGCGCAAATGCTAGCTATAACGTTCAGTTGTATTGAAAGCGTGTCAAAATAAACGGCTGTCTATCTCATTATACAATTTTAACATTCTTCTGCAATAACGACTCGATTTTGTTAAAAATGTGACAAAATACAGGAAAATTCAGCGCAAATGCTAGCTATAACGTTCAGTTGTATTGAAAGCGTGTCAAAATAAACGGCTGAGTCTATCTCATTATACAATTTTAACATTCTTCTGCAATAACGACTCGATTTTGTTAAAAATGTGACAAAATACAGGAAAATTCAGCGCAAATGCTAGCTATAACGTTCAGTTGTATTGAAAGCGTGTCAAAATAAACGGCTGAGTCATTCTAATGATACAATTTTACGATTCTTCTGCAATAACGACTCGATTTTGTCAAAAATGTGACAAAATTCATGAAAATGCTAGCAAAATCGTTCAGTTTGAAAAGCGTGTCAAAATGAACGACTGAGTCTATTTTATTATACAATTTTGCCATTCTTTTGCAATAACGACTCGATTTAGACAAAAATGTGACAAAATACAGGAAAATTCAGCGCAAATGCTAGCTATAACGTTCAGTTGTATTGAAAGCGTGTCAAAATAAACGGCTGAGTCTATTTCATTATACAATTTTACCATTCTTCTGGAATTACGACTCGATTTTGACAAAAATGTGACAAAATACAGGAAAATTCAGCGCAAATGCTAGCTGTAACGTTCAGTTGTATTGAAAGCGTGTCAAAATAAGCGGCTGAGTATTTTATTATACAATTTTACCATTCTTCTGCAATAACGACTCGATTTGGTCAAAAATGTGACAAAATACAGGAAAATTCAGCGCAAATGCTAGCTATAACGTTCAGTTGTATTGAAAGCGTGTCAAAATAAACGGCTGAGTCTATTTTATTATACAATTTTACCATTCTTTTGCAATAACGACTCGATTTTGTCAAAAATGTGACAAAATACAGGAAAATTCAGCGCAAATGCTAGCTATAACGTTCAGTTGTATTGAAAGCATGTCAAAATAAACGGCTGAGTCTATCTAATGATACAATTTTACCATTCTTCTGCAATAACGACTCGATTTTGTCAAAAATGTGACAAAATTCATGAAAATGATAGCAAAATCGTTCAATTGAATTGAAAAGCGTGTCAAAATGAACGACTGAGTCTATTTCATTATACAATTTTACCATTCTTCTGGAATAACGACTCGATTTTGACAAAAATGTGACAAAATCCAGGAAAATTCAGCGCAAATGCTAGCTATAACGTTCAGTTGTATTGAAAGCTTGTCAAAATAAACGGCTGAGTCTATCTCATTATACAATATTACCATTCTTCTGGAATTACGACTCGATTTTGACAAAAATGTGACAAAATACAGGAAAATTCAGCGCAAATGCTAGCTATAACGTTCAGTTGTATTGAAAGCGTGTCAAAATAAACGGCTCAGTCTATCTAATGATACAATTTTACCATTCTTCTGCAATAACGACTCGATTTTGTCAAAAATGTGACAAAATTCATGAAAATGATAGCAAAATCGTTCAGTTGAATTGAAAAGCGTGTCAAAATGAACGACCGAGTCCATTTTATTATACAATTTTACCATTCTTCTGGAATAACGACTCGATTTTGCCAAGAATGTGACAAAATACAGGAAAATTCAGCGCAAATGCTAGCTATAACGTTCAGTTGTATTGAAAGCGTGTCAAAATAAACGGCTGAGTGTATCTAATGATTCAATTTTACCATTCTTCTGCAATAACGACTCGATTTTGTCAAAAATGTGACAAAATTCATGAAAATGATAGCAAAATCGTTCAGTTGAATTGAAAAGCGTGTCAAAATGAACGACTGAGTCTATCTCATTATACAATTTTTCCATTCTTCTGCAAAAACGGCTCGATTTTGTTAAGAATGTGACAAAATAGTGGAAAATTCAACGCAAATGCTAGCTGTAACGTTCAGTTGTATTGAAAGCGTGTCAAAATAAGCGGCTGAGTCAATTTTATTATACAATTTTACCATTCTTCTGCAATAACGACTCGATTTGGTCAAAAATGTGACAAAATACAGGAAAATTCAACGCAAATGCTAGCTATAACGTTCAGTTGTATTGAAAGCGTGTCAAAATAAACGGCTGAGTCTATCTAAATATACAATTTTACCATTCTTCTGCAATAACGGCTCGATTTTGTCAAAAATGTGACAAAATTCATGAAAATGATAGCAAATGCTAGCAAAATCGTTCAGTTGTATTGAAAAGCGTGTCAAAATGAACGAATGAGTCTATTTTATTATACAATTTTACCATTCTATTGCAATAACGACTCGATTTTGTCAAAAATGTGACAAAATACAGGAAAATTCAGCGCAAATGCTAGCTATAACGTTCAGTTGTATTGAAAGCGTGTCAAAATAAACGGCTGAGTCTATCTCATTATACAATTTTACCATTCTTCTGCAATAACGACAAGATTTGGTCAAAAATGTGACAAAATTCATGCAAATTCAACGCAAATGCTAGCAAAATCGTTCAGTCGAATTGAAAAGCTTGTCAAAATGAACGACTGAGTCTATTTTATTATACAATTTTACCATTCTTCTGGAATTACGACTCGATTTTGACAAAAATGTGACAAAATTCAGGAAAATTCAGCGCAAATGCTAGCTATAACGTTCAGTTGTATTGAAAGCGTGTCAAAATAAACGGCTGAGTCTATCTCATTATACAATATTACCATTCTTCTGGAATTACGACTCGATTTTGACAAAAATGTGACAAAATACAGGAAAATTCAGCGCAAATGCTAGCTATAACGTTCAGTTGTATTGAAAGCGTGTCAAAATAAACGGCTGAGTCTATCTAATGATACAATTTTACCATTCTTCTGCAATAACGACTCGATTTTGTCAAAAATGTGACACAATTCATGAAAATGATAGCAAAATCGTTCAGTTGAATTGAAAAGCGTGTCAAAATGAACGACTGAGTCTATTTTATTATACAATTTTACCATTCTTCTGGAATAACGGCTCGATTTTGCCAAAAATGTGACAAAATACAGGAAAATTCAGCGCAAATGCTAGCTATAACGTTCAGTTGTATTGAAAGTGTGTCAAAATAAACGGCTGAGTCTATCTAATGATACAATTTTACCATTCTTCTGCAATAACGACTCGATTTTGTCAAAAATGTGACAAAATTCATGAAAATGATAGCAAAATCGTTCAGTTGAATTGAAAAGCGTGTCAAAATGAACGACTGAGTCTATCTCATTATACAATTTTTCCATTCTTCTGCAAAAACGGCTCGATTTTGTTAAGAATGTGACAAAATAGTGGAAAATTCAACGCAAATGCTAGCTGTAACGTTCAGTTGTATTGAAAGCGTGTCAAAATAAGCGGCTGAGTCTATTTTATTATACAATTTTACCATTCTTCTGCAATAACGACTCGATTTGGTCAAAAATGTGACAAAATACAGGAAAATTCAACGCAAATGCTAGCTATAACGTTCAGTTGTATTGAAAGCGTGTCAAAATAAACGGCTGAGTCTTTCTAAATATACAATTTTACCATTCTTCTGCAATAACGGCTCGATTTTGTCAAAAATGTGACAAAATTCATGAAAATGATAGCAAATGCTAGCAAAATCGTTCAGTTGTATTGAAAAGCGTGTCAAAATGAACGACTGAGTCTATTTTATTAAACAATTTTACCATTCTATTGCAATAACGACTCGATTTTGTCAAAAATGTGACAAAATACAGGAAAATTCAGCGCAAATGCTAGCTATAACGTTCAGTTGTATTGAAAGCGTGTCAAAATAAACGGCTGAGTCTATCTCATTATACAATTTTACCATTCTTCTGCAATAACGACTCGATTTGGTCAAAAATGTGACAAAATTCATGCAAATTCAACGCAAATGCTAGCAAAATCGTTCAGTCGAATTGAAAAGCTTGTCAAAATGAACGACTGAGTCTATTTTATTATACAATTTTACCATTCTTTTGCAATAACGACTCGATTTTGTCAAAAATGTGACAAAATACAGGAAAATTCAGCGCAAATGCTAGCTATAACGTTCAGTTGTATTGAAAGTGTGTCAAAATAAACGGCTGAGTCTATCTAATGATACAATTTTACCATTCTTCTGCAATAACGACTCGATTTTGTCAAAAATGTGACAAAATTCATGAAAATGATAGCAAAATTGTTCAGTTGAATTGAAAAGCGTGTCAAAATGAACGACTGAGTCTATTTTATTATACAATTTTACCATTCTTCTGGAATTACGACTCGATTTTGACAAAAATGTGACAAAATTCAGGAAAATTCAGCGCAAATGCTAGCTATAACGTTCAGTTGTATTGAAAGCGTGTCAAAATAAACGGCTGAGTCTATCTCATTATACAATATTACCATTCTTCTGGAATTACGACTCGATTTTGACAAAAATGTGACAAAATACAGGAAAATTCAGCGCAAATGCTAGCTATAACGTTCAGTTGTATTGAAAGCGTGTCAAAATAAACGGCTGAGTCTATCTAATGATACAATTTTACCATTCTTCTGCAATAACGACTCGATTTTGTCAAAAATGTGACAAAATTCATGAAAATGATGGCAAAATCGTTCAGTTGAATTGAAAAGCGTGTCAAAATGAACGACTGAGTCTATTTTATTATACAATTTTACCATTCTTCTGGAATAACGACTCGATTTTGCCAAAAATGTGACAAAATACAGGAAAATTCAGCGCAAATGCTAGCTATAACGTTCAGTTGTATTGAAAGCGTGTCAAAATAAACGGCTGAGTCTATATAATGATACAATTTTACCATTCTTATTATACAATTTTTCCATTCCATTGCAATAACGACTCGATTTTGTCAAAAATGTGACAAAATACAGGAAAATTCAGCGCAAATGCTAGTTGTAACGTTCAGTTGTATTGAAAGCGTGTCAAAATAAGCGGCTGAGTATTTTATTATACAATTTTAACATTCTTCTGCAATAACGACTCGATTTGGTCAAAAATGTGACAAAATACAGGAAAATTCAGCGCAAATGCTAGCTATAACGTTCAGTTGTATTGAAAGCGTGTCAAAATAAACGGCTGAGTCTATCTAATGATACAATTTTACCATTCTTCTGCAATAACGACTCGATTTTGTCAAAAATGTGACAAAATTCATGAAAATGATAGCAAAATCGTTCAGTTGAATTGAAAAGCGTGTCAAAATGAACGACTGAGTCTATTTCATTATACAATTTTACCATTTTTCTGGAATTACGGCTCGATTTTGACAAAAATGTGACAAAATACAGGAAAATTCAGCGCAAATGCTAGCTATAACGTTCAGTTGTATTGAAAGCGTGTCAAAATACACGGCTGAGTCTATCTCATTATACAATTTTACCATTCTTATTATACAATTTTACCATTCTATTGCAATAACGACTCGATTTTGTCAAAAATGTGACAAAATACAGGAAAATTCAGCGCAAATGCTAGCTGTAACGTTCAGTTGTATTGAAAGCGTGTCCAAATAAGCGGCTGAGTATTTTATTATACAATTTTACCATTCTTCTGCAATAACGACTCGATTTGGTCAAAAATGTGACAAAATACAGGAAAATTCAGCGCAAATGCTAGCTATAACGTTCAGTTGTATTGAAAGCGTGTCAAAATAAACGGCTGAGTCTATTTTATTATACAATTTTAACATTCTTCTGGAATAACGACTCGATTTTGCCAAACATGTGACAAAATACAGGAAAATTCATGAAAATGATAGCAAAATCGTTCAGTTGAATTGAAAAGCGTGTCAAAATGAACGACTGAGTCTATTTTATTATACAATTTTACCATTCTTTTGCAATAACGACTCGATTTTGTCAAAAATGTGACAAAATACAGGAAAATTCAGCGCAAATGCTAGCTATAACGTTCAGTTGTATTGAAAGCGTGTCAAAATAAACGGCTGAGTCTATCTCATTATACAATTTTACCATTCTTCTGCAATAACGACTCGATTTTGTCAAAAATGTGACAAAATTCATGAAAATGATAGCAAAATCGTTCAGTTGAATTGAAAAGCGTGTCAAAATGAACGACTGAGTCTATTTTATTATACAATTTTACCATTCTTCTGGAATAACGACTCGATTTTGCCAAAAATGTGACAAAATACAGGAAAATTCAGCGCAAATGCTAGCTATAACGTTCAGTTGTATTGAAAGCGTGTCAAAATAAACGGCTGGGTCTATTTTATTATACAATTTTAACATTCTTCTGGAATAACGACTCGATTTTGCCAAACATGTGACAAAATACAGGAAAATTCATGAAAATGATAGCAAAATCGTTCAGTTGAATTGAAAAGCGTGTCAAAATGAAAGACTGAGTCTATTTTATTACACAATTTTACCATTCTTTTGCAATAACGACTCGATTTTGTCAAAAATGTGACAAAATACAGGAAAATTCAGCGCAAATGCTAGCTATAACGTTCAGTTGTATTGAAAGCGTGTCAAAATAAACGGCTGAGTCTATCTCATTATACAATTTTACCATTCTTCTGGAATTACGACTCGATTTTGTCAAAAATGTGACAAAATTCATGCAAATTCAACGCAAATGCCAGCAAAATCGTTCAGTTGTATTGAAAGCGTGTCAAAATAAACGGCTGAGTCTATCTCATTATACAATTTTACCATTCTTCTGCAATAACGACTCGATTTGGTAAAAAATGTGACAAAATACAGGAAAATTCAGCGCAAATGCTAGCTATAACGTTCAGTTGTATTGAAAGCGTGTCAAAATAAACGGCTGAGTCTATCTAATGATACAATTTTACCATTCTTCTGCAATAACGACTCGATTTTGTCAAAAATGTGACAAAATTCATGAAAATGATAGCAAAATCGTTCAGTTGAATTGAAAAGCGTGTCAAAATGAACGACTGAGTCTATTTTATTATACAATTTTACCATTCTTTTGCAATAACGACTCGATTTTGTCAAAAATGTGACAAAATACAGGAATATTCAGCGCAAATGCTAGCTATAACGTTCAGTTGTATTGAAAGCGTGTCAAAATAAACGGCTGAGTCTATCTAATGATACAATTTTACCATTCTTCTGCAATAACGACTCGATTTTGTCAAAAATGTGACAAAATTCATGAAAATGATGGCAAAATCGTTCAGTTGAATTGAAAAGCGTGTCAAAATGAACGACTGAGTCTATTTTATTATACAATTTTACCATTCTTCTGGAATAACGACTCGATTTTGCCAAAAATGTGACAAAATACAGGAAAATTCAGCGCAAATGCTAGCTATAACGTTCAGTTGTATTGAAAGCGTGTCAAAATAAACGGCTGAGTCTATATAATGATACAATTTTACCATTCTTATTATACAATTTTTCCATTCCATTGCAATAACGACTCGATTTTGTCAAAAATGTGACAAAATACAGGAAAATTCAGCGCAAATGCTAGTTGTAACGTTCAGTTGTATTGAAAGCGTGTCAAAATAAGCGGCTGAGTATTTTATTATACAATTTTAACATTCTTCTGCAATAACGACTCGATTTGGTCAAAAATGTGACAAAATACAGGAAAATTCAGCGCAAATGCTAGCTATAACGTTCAGTTGTATTGAAAGCGTGTCAAAATAAACGGCTGAGTCTATCTAATGATACAATTTTACCATTCTTCTGCAATAACGACTCGATTTTGTCAAAAATGTGACAAAATTCATGAAAATGATAGCAAAATCGTTCAGTTGAATTGAAAAGCGTGTCAAAATGAACGACTGAGTCTATTTCATTATACAATTTTACCATTTTTCTGGAATTACGGCTCGATTTTGACAAAAATGTGACAAAATACAGGAAAATTCAGCGCAAATGCTAGCTATAACGTTCAGTTGTATTGAAAGCGTGTCAAAATACACGGCTGAGTCTATCTCATTATACAATTTTACCATTCTTATTATACAATTTTACCATTCTATTGCAATAACGACTCGATTTTGTCAAAAATGTGACAAAATACAGGAAAATTCAGCGCAAATGCTAGCTGTAACGTTCAGTTGTATTGAAAGCGTGTCCAAATAAGCGGCTGAGTATTTTATTATACAATTTTACCATTCTTCTGCAATAACGACTCGATTTGGTCAAAAATGTGACAAAATACAGGAAAATTCAGCGCAAATGCTAGCTATAACGTTCAGTTGTATTGAAAGCGTGTCAAAATAAACGGCTGAGTCTATTTTATTATACAATTTTAACATTCTTCTGGAATAACGACTCGATTTTGCCAAACATGTGACAAAATACAGGAAAATTCATGAAAATGATAGCAAAATCGTTCAGTTGAATTGAAAAGCGTGTCAAAATGAACGACTGAGTCTATTTTATTATACAATTTTACCATTCTTTTGCAATAACGACTCGATTTTGTCAAAAATGTGACAAAATACAGGAAAATTCAGCGCAAATGCTAGCTATAACGTTCAGTTGTATTGAAAGCGTG
The DNA here is from genome assembly GCA_947389935.1 of Agrilus cyanescens. Classification (NCBI taxonomy): domain Eukaryota; kingdom Metazoa; phylum Arthropoda; class Insecta; order Coleoptera; family Buprestidae; genus Agrilus; species Agrilus cyanescens. The sequence goes on along the minus strand of OX376708.1, from coordinate 17,168,980 downwards.
TCAAAATAAACGGCTGAGTCTATCTCATTATACAATTTTACCATTCTTCTGCAATAACGACTCGATTTTGTCAAAAATGTGACAAAATTCATGAAAATGATAGCAAAATCGTTCAGTTGAATTGAAAAGCGTGTCAAAATGAACGACTGAGTCTATTTTATTATACAATTTTACCATTCTTCTGGAATAACGACTCGATTTTGCCAAAAATGTGACAAAATACAGGAAAATTCAGCGCAAATGCTAGCTATAACGTTCAGTTGTATTGAAAGCGTGTCAAAATAAACGGCTGGGTCTATTTTATTATACAATTTTAACATTCTTCTGGAATAACGACTCGATTTTGCCAAACATGTGACAAAATACAGGAAAATTCATGAAAATGATAGCAAAATCGTTCAGTTGAATTGAAAAGCGTGTCAAAATGAAAGACTGAGTCTATTTTATTACACAATTTTACCATTCTTTTGCAATAACGACTCGATTTTGTCAAAAATGTGACAAAATACAGGAAAATTCAGCGCAAATGCTAGCTATAACGTTCAGTTGTATTGAAAGCGTGTCAAAATAAACGGCTGAGTCTATCTCATTATACAATTTTACCATTCTTCTGGAATTACGACTCGATTTTGTCAAAAATGTGACAAAATTCATGCAAATTCAACGCAAATGCCAGCAAAATCGTTCAGTTGTATTGAAAGCGTGTCAAAATAAACGGCTGAGTCTATCTCATTATACAATTTTACCATTCTTCTGCAATAACGACTCGATTTGGTAAAAAATGTGACAAAATACAGGAAAATTCAGCGCAAATGCTAGCTATAACGTTCAGTTGTATTGAAAGCGTGTCAAAATAAACGGCTGAGTCTATCTAATGATACAATTTTACCATTCTTCTGCAATAACGACTCGATTTTGTCAAAAATGTGACAAAATTCATGAAAATGATAGCAAAATCGTTCAGTTGAATTGAAAAGCGTGTCAAAATGAACGACTGAGTCTATTTTATTATACAATTTTACCATTCTTTTGCAATAACGACTCGATTTTGTCAAAAATGTGACAAAATACAGGAATATTCAGCGCAAATGCTAGCTATAACGTTCAGTTGTATTGAAAGCGTGTCAAAATAAACGGCTGAGTCTATCTAATGATACAATTTTACCATTCTTCTGCAATAACGACTCGATTTTGTCAAAAATGTGACACAATTCATGAAAATGATAGCAAAATCGTTCAGTTGAATTGAAAAGCGTGTCAAAATGAACGACTGATTCTATTTTATTATACAATTTTACCATTCTTTTGCAATAACGACTCGATTTTGTCAAAAATGTGACAAAATACAGGAAAATTCAGCGCAAATGCTAGCTATAACGTTCAGTTGTATTGAAAGCGTGTCAAAATAAACGGCTGAGTCTATCTCATTATACAATTTTACCATTCTTCTGCAATAACGACTCGATTTTGTCAAAAATGTGACAAAATTCATGAAAATGATAGCAAAATCGTTCAGTTGAATTGAAAAGCGTGTCAAAATGAACGACTGAGTCTATTTTATTATACAATTTTACCATTCTTCTGGAATAACTACTCGATTTTGCCAAAAATGTGACAAAATACAGGAAAATTCATCGCAAATGCTAGCTATAACGTTCAGTTGTATTGAAAGCGTGTCAAAATAAACGGCTGAGTCTATCTAATGATACAATTTTACCATTCTTATTATACAATTTTACCATTCTATTGCAATAACGACTCGATTTTGTCAAAAATGTGACAAAATACAGGAAAATTCAGCGCAAATGCTAGTTGTAACGTTCAGTTGTATTGAAAGCGTGTCAAAATAAGCGGCTGAGTATTTTATTATACAATTTTAACATTCTTCTGCAATAACGACTCGATTTGGTCAAAAATGTGACAAAATACAGGAAAATTCAGCGCAAATGCTAGCTATAACGTTCAGTTGTATTGAAAGCGTGTCAAAATAAACGGCTGAGTCTATCTAATGATACAATTTTACCATTCTTCTGCAATAACGACTCGATTTTGTCAAAAATGTGACAAAATTCATGAAAATGATAGCAAAATCGTTCAGTTGAATTGAAAAGCGTGTCAAAATGAACGACTGAGTCTATTTCATTATACAATATTACCATTTTTCTGGAATTACGACTCGATTTTGACAAAAATGTGACAAAATACAGGAAAATTCAGCGCAAATGCTAGCTATAACGTTCAGTTGTATTGAAAGCGTGTCAAAATACACGGCTGAGTCTATCTCATTATACAATTTTACCATTCTTATTATACAATTTTACCATTCTATTGCAATAACGACTCGATTTTGTCAAAAATGTGACAAAATACAGGAAAATTCAGCGCAAATGCTAGCTGTAACGTTCAGTTGTATTGAAAGCGTGTCCAAATAAGCGGCTGAGTATTTTATTATACAATTTTACCATTCTTCTGCAATAACGACTCGATTTGGTCAAAAATGTGACAAAATACAGGAAAATTCAGCGCAAATGCTAGCTATAACGTTCAGTTGTATTGAAAGCGTGTCAAAATAAACGGCTGAGTCTATTTTATTATACAATTTTAACATTCTTCTGGAATAACGACTCGATTTTGCCAAACATGTGACAAAATACAGGAAAATTCATGAAAATGATAGCAAAATCGTTCAGTTGAATTGAAAAGCGTGTCAAAATAAACGACTGAGTCTATTTTATTATACAATTTTACCATTCTTTTGCAATAACGACTCGATTTTGTCAAAAATGTGACAAAATACAGGAAAATTCAGCGCAAATGCTAGCTATAACGTTCAGTTGTATTGAAAGCGTGTCAAAATAAACGGCTGAGTCTATCTCATTATACAATTTTACCATTCTTCTGGAATTACGACTCGATTTTGTCAAAAATGTGACAAAATTCATGCAAATTCAACGCAAATGCTAGCAAAATCGTTCAGTTGTATTGAAAGCGTGTCAAAATAAACGGCTGAGTCTATCTCATTATACAATTTTACCATTCTTCTGCAATAACGACTCGATTTGGTAAAAAATGTGACAAAATACAGGAAAATTCAGCGCAAATGCTAGCTATAACGTTCAGTTGTATTGAAAGCGTGTCAAAATAAACGGCTGAGTCTATCTAATGATACAATTTTACCATTCTTCTGCAATAACGACTCGATTTTGTCAAAAATGTGACACAATTCATGAAAATGATAGCAAAATCGTTCAGTTGAATCGAAAAGCGTGTCAAAATGAACGACTGATTCTATTTTATTATACAATTTTACCATTCTTTTGCAATAACGACTCGATTTTGTCAAAAATGTGACAAAATACAGGAAAATTCAGCGCAAATGCTAGCTATAACGTTCAGTTGTATTGAAAGCGTGTCAAAATAAACGGCTGGGTCTATTTTATTATACAATTTTAACATTCTTCTGGAATAACGACTCGATTTTGCCAAACATGTGACAAAATACAGGAAAATTCATGAAAATGATAGCAAAATCGTTCAGTTGAATTGAAAAGCGTGCCAAATGAAAGACTGAGTCTATTTTATTACACAATTTTACCATTCTTTTGCAATAACGACTCGATTTTGTCAAAAATGTGACAAAATACAGGAAAATTCAGCGCAAATGCTAGCTATAACGTTCAGTTGTATTGAAAGCGTGTCAAAATAAACGGCTGAGTCTATCTCATTATACAATTTTACCATTCTTCTGGAATTACGACTCGATTTTGTCAAAAATGTGACAAAATTCATGCAAATTCAACGCAAATGCCAGCAAAATCGTTCAGTTGTATTGAAAGCGTGTCAAAATAAACGGCTGAGTCTATCTCATTATACAATTTTACCATTCTTCTGCAATAACGACTCGATTTGGTAAAAAATGTGACAAAATACAGGAAAATTCAGCGCAAATGCTAGCTATAACGTTCAGTTGTATTGAAAGCGTGTCAAAATAAACGGCTGAGTCTATCTAATGATACAATTTTACCATTCTTCTGCAATAACGACTCGATTTTGTCAAAAATGTGACAAAATTCATGAAAATGATAGCAAAATCGTTCAGTTGAATTGAAAAGCGTGTCAAAATGAACGACTGAGTCTATTTTATTATACAATTTTACCATTCTTTTGCAATAACGACTCGATTTTGTCAAAAATGTGACAAAATACAGGAATATTCAGCGCAAATGCTAGCTATAACGTTCAGTTGTATTGAAAGCGTGTCAAAATAAACGGCTGAGTCTATCTAATGATACAATTTTACCATTCTTCTGCAATAACGACTCGATTTTGTCAAAAATGTGACACAATTCATGAAAATGATAGCAAAATCGTTCAGTTGAATTGAAAAGCGTGTCAAAATGAACGACTGATTCTATTTTATTATACAATTTTACCATTCTTTTGCAATAACGACTCGATTTTGTCAAAAATGTGACAAAATACAGGAAAATTCAGCGCAAATGCTAGCTATAACGTTCAGTTGTATTGAAAGCGTGTCAAAATAAACGGCTGGGTCTATTTTATTATACAATTTTAACATTCTTCTGGAATAACGACTCGATTTTGCCAAACATGTGACAAAATACAGGAAAATTCATGAAAATGATAGCAAAATCGTTCAGTTGAATTGAAAAGCGTGCCAAATGAAAGACTGAGTCTATTTTATTACACAATTTTACCATTCTTTTGCAATAACGACTCGATTTTGTCAAAAATGTGACAAAATACAGGAAAATTCAGCGCAAATGCTAGCTATAACGTTCAGTTGTATTGAAAGCGTGTCAAAATAAACGGCTGAGTCTATCTCATTATACAATTTTACCATTCTTCTGCAATAACGACTCGATTTTGTCAAAAATGTGACAAAATTCATGAAAATGATAGCAAAATCGTTCAGTTGAATTGAAAAGCGTGTCAAAATGAACGACTGAGTCTATTTTATTATACAATTTTACCATTCTTCTGGAATAACGACTCGATTTTGCCAAAAATGTGACAAAATACAGGAAAATTCAGCGCAAATGCTAGCTATAACGTTCAGTTGTATTGAAAGCGTGTCAAAATAAACGGCTGAGTCTATCTAATGATACAATTTTACCATTCTTGTTATACAATTTTACCATTCTATTGCAATAACGACTCGATTTTGTCAAAAATGTGACAAAATACAGGAAAATTCAGCGCAAATGCTAGTTGTAACGTTCAGTTGTATTGAAAGCGTGTCAAAATAAGCGGCTGAGTATTTTATTATACAATTTTAACATTCTTCTGCAATAACGACTCGATTTGGTCAAAAATGTGACAAAATACAGGAAAATTCAGCGCAAATGCTAGCTATAACGTTCAGTTGTATTGAAAGCGTGTCAAAATAAACGGCTGAGTCTATCTAATGATACAATTTTACCATTCTTCTGCAATAACGACTCGATTTTGTCAAAAATGTGACAAAATTCATGAAAATGATAGCAAAATCGTTCAGTTGAATTGAAAAGCGTGTCAAAATGAACGACTGAGTCTATTTCATTATACAATATTACCATTTTTCTGGAATTACGACTCGATTTTGACAAAAATGTGACAAAATACAGGAAAATTCAGCGCAAATGCTAGCTATAACGTTCAGTTGTATTGAAAGCGTGTCAAAATACACGGCTGAGTCTATCTCATTATACAATTTTACCATTCTTATTATACAATTTTACCATTCTATTGCAATAACGACTCGATTTTGTCAAAAATGTGACAAAATACAGGAAAATTCAGCGCAAATGCTAGCTGTAACGTTCAGTTGTATTGAAAGCGTGTCCAAATAAGCGGCTGAGTATTTTATTATACAATTTTACCATTCTTCTGCAATAACGACTCGATTTGGTCAAAAATGTGACAAAATACAGGAAAATTCAGCGCAAATGCTAGCTATAACGTTCAGTTGTATTGAAAGCGTGTCAAAATAAACGGCTGAGTCTATTTTATTATACAATTTTAACATTCTTCTGGAATAACGACTCGATTTTGCCAAACATGTGACAAAATACAGGAAAATTCATGAAAATGATAGCAAAATCGTTCAGTTGAATTGAAAAGCGTGTCAAAATAAACGACTGAGTCTATTTTATTATACAATTTTACCATTCTTTTGCAATAACGACTCGATTTTGTCAAAAATGTGACAAAATACAGGAAAATTCAGCGCAAATGCTAGCTATAACGTTCAGTTGTATTGAAAGCGTGTCAAAATAAACGGCTGAGTCTATCTCATTATACAATTTTACCATTCTTCTGGAATTACGACTCGATTTTGTCAAAAATGTGACAAAATTCATGCAAATTCAACGCAAATGCTAGCAAAATCGTTCAGTTGTATTGAAAGCGTGTCAAAATAAACGGCTGAGTCTATCTCATTATACAATTTTACCATTCTTCTGCAATAACGACTCGATTTGGTAAAAAATGTGACAAAATACAGGAAAATTCAGCGCAAATGCTAGCTATAACGTTCAGTTGTATTGAAAGCGTGTCAAAATAAACGGCTGAGTCTATCTAATGATACAATTTTACCATTCTTCTGCAATAACGACTCGATTTTGTCAAAAATGTGACACAATTCATGAAAATGATAGCAAAATCGTTCAGTTGAATTGAAAAGCGTGTCAAAATGAACGACTGATTCTATTTTATTATACAATTTTACCATTCTTTTGCAATAACGACTCGATTTTGTCAAAAATGTGACAAAATACAGGAAAATTCAGCGCAAATGCTAGCTATAACGTTCAGTTGTATTGAAAGCGTGTCAAAATAAACGGCTGAGTCTATCTCATTATACAATTTTACCATTCTTCTGCAATAACGACTCGATTTTGTCAAAAATGTGACAAAATTCATGAAAATGATAGCAAAATCGTTCAGTTGAATTGAAAAGCGTGTCAAAATGAACGACTGAGTATATTTTATTATACAATTTTACCATTCTTCTGGAATAACGACTCGATTTTGCCAAAAATGTGACAAAATACAGGAAAATTCAGCGCAAATGCTAGCTATAACGTTCAGTTGTATTGAAAGCGTGTCAAAATAAACGGCTGAGTCTATCTAATGATACAATTTTACCATTCTTATTATACAATTTTACCATTCTATTGCAATAACGACTCGATTTTGTCAAAAATGTGACAAAATACAGGAAAATTCAGCGCAAATGCTAGTTGTAACGTTCAGTTGTATTGAAAGCGTGTCAAAATAAGCGGCTGAGTATTTTATTATACAATTTTAACATTCTTCTGCAATAACGACTCGATTTGGTCAAAAATGTGACAAAATACAGGAAAATTCAGCGCAAATGCTAGCTATAACGTTCAGTTGTATTGAAAGCGTGTCAAAATAAACGGCTGAGTCTATCTAATGATACAATTTTACCATTCTTCTGCAATAACGACTCGATTTTGTCAAAAATGTGACAAAATTCATGAAAATGATAGCAAAATCGTTCAGTTGAATTGAAAAGCGTGTCAAAATGAACGACTGAGTCTATTTCATTATACAATATTACCATTTTTCTGGAATTACGACTCGATTTTGACAAAAATGTGACAAAATACAGGAAAATTCAGCGCAAATGCTAGCTATAACGTTCAGTTGTATTGAAAGCGTGTCAAAATACACGGCTGAGTCTATCTCATTATACAATTTTACCATTCTTATTATACAATTTTACCATTCTATTGCAATAACGACTCGATTTTGTCAAAAATGTGACAAAATACAGGAAAATTCAGCGCAAATGCTAGCTGTAACGTTCAGTTGTATTGAAAGCGTGTCCAAATAAGCGGCTGAGTATTTTATTATACAATTTTACCATTCTTCTGCAATAACGACTCGATTTGGTCAAAAATGTGACAAAATACAGGAAAATTCAGCGCAAATGCTAGCTATAACGTTCAGTTGTATTGAAAGCGTGTCAAAATAAACGGCTGAGTCTATTTTATTATACAATTTTAACATTCTTCTGGAATAACGACTCGATTTTGCCAAACATGTGACAAAATACAGGAAAATTCATGAAAATGATAGCAAAATCGTTCAGTTGAATTGAAAAGCGTGTCAAAATAAACGACTGAGTCTATTTTATTATACAATTTTACCATTCTTTTGCAATAACGACTCGATTTTGTCAAAAATGTGACAAAATACAGGAAAATTCAGCGCAAATGCTAGCTATAACGTTCAGTTGTATTGAAAGCGTGTCAAAATAAACGGCTGAGTCTATCTAATGATACAATTTTACCATTCTTATTATACAATTTTACCATTCTATTGCAATAACGACTCGATTTTGTCAAAAATGTGACAAAATACAGGAAAATTCAGCGCAAATGCTAGTTGTAACGTTCAGTTGTATTGAAAGCGTGTCAAAATAAGCGGCTGAGTATTTTATTATACAATTTTAACATTCTTCTGCAATAACGACTCGATTTGGTTAAAAATGTGACAAAATACAGGAAAATTCAGCGCAAATGCTAGCTATAACGTTCAGTTGTATTGAAAGCGTGTCAAAATAAACGGCTGAGTCTATCTAATGATACAATTTTACCATTCTTCTGCAATAACGACTCGATTTTGTCAAAAATGTGACAAAATTCATGAAAATGATAGCAAAATCGTTCAGTTGAATTGAAAAGCGTGTCAAAATGAACGACTGAGTCTATTTCATTATACAATATTACCATTTTTCTGGAATTACGACTCGATTTTGACAAAAATGTGACAAAATACAGGAAAATTCAGCGCAAATGCTAGCTATAACGTTCAGTTGTATTGAAAGCGTGTCAAAATACACGGCTGAGTCTATCTCATTATACAATTTTACCATTCTTATTATACAATTTTACCATTCTATTGCAATAACGACTCGATTTTGTCAAAAATGTGACAAAATACAGGAAAATTCAGCGCAAATGCTAGCTGTAACGTTCAGTTGTATTGAAAGCGTGTCCAAATAAGCGGCTGAGTATTTTATTATACAATTTTACCATTCTTCTGCAATAACGACTCGATTTGGTCAAAAATGTGACAAAATACAGGAAAATTCAGCGCAAATGCTAGCTATAACGTTCAGTTGTATTGAAAGCGTGTCAAAATAAACGGCTGAGTCTATTTTATTATACAATTTTAACATTCTTCTGGAATAACGACTCGATTTTGCCAAACATGTGACAAAATACAGGAAAATTCATGAAAATGATAGCAAAATCGTTCAGTTGAATTGAAAAGCGTGTCAAAATAAACGACTGAGTCTATTTTATTATACAATTTTACCATTCTTTTGCAATAACGACTCGATTTTGTCAAAAATGTGACAAAATACAGGAAAATTCAGCGCAAATGCTAGCTATAACGTTCAGTTGTATTGAAAGCGTGTCAAAATAAACGGCTGAGTCTATCTCATTATACAATTTTACCATTCTTCTGCAATAACGACTCGATTTGGTAAAAAATGTGACAAAATACAGGAAAATTCAGCGCAAATGCTAGCTATAACGTTCAGTTGTATTGAAAGCGTGTCAAAATAAACGGCTGTGTCTATCTAATGATACAATTTTACCATTCTTCTGCAATAACGACTCGATTTTGTCAAAAATGTGACAAAATTCATGAAAATGATAGCAAAATCGTTCAGTTGAATTGAAAAGCGTGTCAAAATGAACGACTGAGTCTATTTTATTATACAATTTTACCATTCTTTTGCAATAACGACTCGATTTTGTCAAAAATGTGACAAAATACAGGAAAATTCAGCGCAAATGCTAGCTATAACGTTCAGTTGTATTGAAAGCGTGTCAAAATAAACGGCTGAGTCTATCTCATTATACAATTTTACCATTCTTCTGGAATTACGACTCGATTTTGTCAAAAATGTGACAAAATTCATGCAAATTCAACGCAAATGCTAGCAAAATCGTTCAGTTGTATTGAAAGCGTGTCAAAATAAACGGCTGAGTCTATCTCATTATACAATTTTACCATTCTTCTGTAATAACGACTCGATTTGGTAAAAAATGTGACAAAATACAGGAAAATTCAGCGCAAATGCTAGTTGTAACGTTCAGTTGTATTGAAAGCGTGTCAAAATAAGCGGCTGAGTATTTTATTATACAATTTTAACATTCTTCTGCAATAACGACTCGATTTGGTCAAAAATGTGACAAAATACAGGAAAATTCAGCGCAAATGCTAGCTATAACGTTCAGTTGTATTGAAAGCGTGTCAAAATAAACGGCTGAGTCTATCTAATGATACAATTTTACCATTCTTCTGCAATAACGACTCGATTTTGTCAAAAATGTGACAAAATTCATGAAAATGATAGCAAAATCGTTCAGTTGAATTGAAAAGCGTGTCAAAATGAACGACTGAGTCTATTCATTATACAATTTTACCATTTTTCTGGAATTACGACTCGATTTTGACAAAAATGTGACAAAATACAGGAAAATTCAGCGCAAATGCTAGCTATAACGTTCAATTGTATGGAAAGCGTGTCAAAATACACGGCTGAGTCTATCTCATTATACAATTTTACCATTCTTATTATACAATTTTACCATTCTATTGCAATAACGACTCGATTTTGTCAAAAATGTGACAAAATACAGGAAAATTCAGCGCAAATGCTAGCTGTAACGTTCAGTTGTATTGAAAGCGTGTCCAAATAAGCGGCTGAGTATTTTATTATACAATTTTACCATTCTTCTGCAATAACGACTCGATTTGGTCAAAAATGTGACAAAATACAGGAAAATTCAGCGCAAATGCTAGCTATAACGTTCAGTTGTATTGAAAGCGTGTCAAAATAAACGGCTGAGTCTATCTCATTATACAATTTTACCATTCTTCTGCAATAACTACTGGATTTTGTCAAATATGTGACCAAATACAGGAAAATTCAACGCTAACGCTAGCTAAATCGTTCAGTTGTATCGAATGCGTGCCAAAATAAACGGCTGAGTCTATATCATTATACAATTTTACCATTCTTCTGCAAAAACGGCTCGATTTTGTTAATAATGTGACAAAATACAGGAAAATAGAACGCAAAAGCTAGCAATATCGTTCAGTTGAATTGAAAAGCGTGTTAAAATGAACGACTGAGTCTATCTCATTATACAATTTTACCATTCTTCCGCAATAACGACTCGATTTTGTCAAAAATGTGACAAAATTCATGCAAATTCAACGCAAATGCTAGCAAAATCGTTCAGTTGTATTGAAAGCGTGTCAAAATAAGCGGCTGTCTATCTCATACAATTTTACCATTCTTCTGCAAAAACGGCTCGATTTTGTTAAGAATGTGACAAAATACAGGAAAATTCAACGCAAATGCTAGCTATAACGTTCAGTTGTATTGAAAGCGTGTCAAAATAAACGGCTGAGTCTATCTAATAATTCAAATTTACCATTCTTCTGCAATAACGACTCGATTTTGTCAAAAATGTGACAAGCTTCATAAAAATTCAACGCAAAAGCCATCAATATCGTTCAGTTGTATCGAATGCGTGTCAAAATAAACGGCTGAGTCTATCTCATTATACAATTTTACCATTCTTCTGCAAAAACGGCTCGATTGTGTTAATAATGTGACAAAATACAGGAAAATAGAACGCAAATGCTAGCAATATCGTTCAGTTGAATTGAAAAGCGTGTTAAAATGAACGACTGAATCTATCTCATTATACAATTTTACCATTCTTCTGCAATAACGACTCGATTTTGTCAAAAATGTGACAAAATTCATGCAAATTCAACGCAAATGCTAGCAAAATCGTTCAGAGGTTTTGAAAGCGTGTCAAAATAAACGGCTGAGTCTATCTCATTATACAATTTTACCATTCTTCTGCAATAACGACTCGATTTTGTCAAAAATGTGACAAAATTCATGAAAATTCAACGCAAATGCTAGCAATATCGTTCAGTTGTATTGAATGCGTTTCAAAATAAACGGCTGAGTCTATCTCATTTTACAATTTTACCATTCTTCCTCAATAACGACTCGATTTTGTCAAAAATGTGACAAAATACAGGAAAATGGTACGCAAATGCTAGCAAAATCGTTCAGTTGTATTGAAAAGCGTGTCAAAATAAACGGCTGAGTCGATCTAATTATACAATTTTACGATTCTTCTGCAATAACGACTCGATTTTGTCAAAAATGTGACAAAATTCATGAAAATTCAACGCAAATGCTAGCAATATCGTTCAGTTGTATTGAATGCGTGTCAAAATAAACGGCTGAGACTATCTCATTATACAATTTTACCATTCTTCTGCAATAACTACTGGATTTTGTCAAATATGTGACCAAATACAGGAAAATTCAACGCTAACGCTAGCTATATCGTTCAGTTGTATCGAATGCGTGTCAAAATAAACGGCTGAGTGTATATCATTATACAATTTTACCATTCTTCTGCAAAAACGGCTCGATTTTGTTAATAATGTGACAAAATACAGGAAAATAGAACGCAAAAGCTAGCAATATCGTTCAGTTGTATTGAATGCGTGTCAAAATAAACGGCTGAGTCTATCTCATTATACAATTTTACCATTCTTCTGCAATAACTACTGGATTTTGTCAAATATGTGACCAAATACAGGAAAATTCAACGCTAACGCTAGCTATATCGTTCAGTTGAATTGAAAAGCGTGTTAAAATGAACGACTGAGTCTATCTCATTATACAATTTTACCATTCTTCTGCAATAACGACTCGATTTTGTCAAAAATGTGACAAAATTCATGCAAATTCAACGCAAATGCTAGCAAAATCGTTCAGTTGTATTGAAAGCGTGTCAAAATAAGCGGCTGAGTCTATCTCATACAATTTTACCATTCTTCTGCAAAAACGGCTCGATTTTGTTAAGAATGTGACAAAATACAGGAAAATTCAACGCAAATGCTAGCTATAACGTTCAGTTGTATTGAAAGCGTGTCAAAATAAACGGCTGAGTCTATCTAATTATTCAAATTTACCATTCTTCTGCAATAACGACTCGATTTTGTCAAAAATGTGACAAACTTCATACAAATTCAACGCAAAAGCGATCAATATCGTTCAGTTGTATCGAATGCGTGTCAAAATAAACGGCTGAGTCTATCTCATTATACAATTTTACCATTCTTCTGCAAAAACGGCTCGATTTTGTTAATAATGTGACAAAATACAGGAAAATAGAACGCAAATGCTAGCAATATCGTTCAGTTGAATTGAAAAGCGTGTTAAAATGAACGACTGAGTCTATCTCATTATACAATTTTACCATTCTTCTGCAATAACGACTCGATTTTGTCAAAAATGTGACAAAATTCATGCAAATTCAACGCAAATGCTAGCAAAATCGTTCAGAGGTTTTGAAAGCGTGTCAAAATAAACGGCTGAGTCTATCTCATTATACAATTTTACCATTCTTCCTCAATAACGACTCGATTTTGTCAAAAATGTGACAAAATACAGGAAAATAGTACGCAAATGCTAGCAAAATCGTTCAGTTGTATTGAAAAGCGTGCCAAAATAAACGGCTGAGTCTATCTAATTATACAATTTTACGATTCTTCTGCAATAACGACTCGATTTTGTCAAAAATGTGACAAAATTCATGAAAATTCAACGCAAATGCTAGCAATATCGTTCAGTTGTATTGAATGCGTGTCAAAATAAACGGCTGAGTCTATCTCATTATACAATTTTACCATTCTTCTGCAATAACTACTGGATTTTGTCAAATATGTGACCAAATACAGGAAAATTCAACGCTAACGCTAGCTATATCGTTCAGTTGAATTGAAAAGCGTGTTAAAATGAACGACTGAGTCTATCTCATTATACAATTTTACCATTCTTCTGCAATAACGACTCGATTTTGTCAAAAATGTGACAAAATTCATGCAAATTCAACGCAAATGCTAGCAAAATCGTTCAGTTGTATTGAAAGCGTGTCAAAATAAGCGGCTGAGTCTATCTCATACAATTTTACCATTCTTCTGCAAAAACGGCTCGATTTTGTTAAGAATGTGACAAAATACAGGAAAATTCAACGCAAATGCTAGCTATAACGTTCAGTTGTATTGAAAGCGTGTCAAAATAAACGGCTGAGTCTATCTAATTATTCAAATTTACCATTCTTCTGCAATAACGACTCGATTTTGTCAAAAATGTGACAAACTTCATAAAAATTCAACGCAAAAGCGATCAATATCGTTCAGTTGTATCGAATGCGTGTCAAAATAAACGGCTGAGTCTATCCCATTATACAATTTTACCATTCTTCTGCAGAAACGGCTCGATTTTGTTAAGAATGTGACAAAATACAGGAAAATTCAACGCAAATGCTAGCTATAACGTTCAGTTGTATTGAAAGCGTGTCAAAATAAACGGCTGAGTCTATCTAATTATTCAAATTTACCATTCTTCTGCAATAACGACTCGATTTTGTCAAAAATGTGACAAACTTCATAAAAATTCAACGCAAAAGCGATCAATATCGTTCAGTTGTATCGAATGCGTGTCAAAATAAACGGCTGAGTCTATCTCATTATACAATTTTACCATTCTTCTGCAAAAACGGCTCGATTTTGTTAATAATGTGACAAAATACAGGAAAATAGAACGCAAATGCTAGCAATATCGTTCAGTTGAATTGAAAAGCGTGTTAAAATGAACGACTGAGTCTATCTCATTATACAATTTTACCATTCTTCTGCAATAACGACTCGATTTTGTCAAAAATGTGACAAAATTCATGCAAATTCAACGCAAATGCTAGCAAAATCGTTCAGAGGTTTTGAAAGCGTGTCAAAATAAACGGCTGAGTCTATCTCATTATACAATTTTACCATTCTTCTGCAATAACGACTCGATTTTGTCAAAAATGTGACAAAATTCATGAAAATTCAACGCAAATGCTAGCAATATCGTTCAGTTGTATTGAATGCGTGTCAAAATAAACGGCTGAGTCTATCTCATTTTACAATTTTACCATTCTTCCTCAATAACGACTCGATTTTGTCAAAAATGTGACAAAATACAGGAAAATAGTAAGCAAATGCTAGCAAAATCGTTCAGTTGTATTGAAAAGCGTGTCAAAATAAACGGCTGAGTCGATCTAATTATACAATTTTACGATTCTTCTGCAATAACGACCCGATTTTGTCAAAAATGTGACAAAATTCATGAAAATTCAACGCAAATGCTAGCAATATCGTTCAGTTGTATTGAATGCGTGTCAAAATAAACGGCTGAGTCTATCTCATTATACAATTTTACCATTCTTCTGCAATAACTACTGGATTTTGTCAAATATGTGACCAAATACAGGAAAATAGAACGCAAAAGCTAGCAATATCGTTCAGTTGAATTGAAAAGCGTGTTAAAATGAACGACTGAGTCTATCTCATTATACAATTTTACCATTCTTCTGCAATAACGACTCGATTTTGTCAAAAATGTGACAAAATTCATGCAAATTCAACGCAAATGCTAGCAAAATCGTTCAGTGGTATTGAAAGCGTGTCAAAATAAACGGCTGAGTCTATCTCATTATACAATTTTACCATTCTTCTGCAATAACGACTCGATTTTGTCAAAAATGTGACAAAATTCATGAAAATTCAACGCAAATGCTAGCAATATCGTTCAGTTGTATTGAAGGCGTGTCAAAATAAACGGCTGAGTCTATCTCATTTTACAATTTTACCATTCTTCCTCAATAACGACTCGATTTTGTCAAAAATGTGACAAAATTCATGCAAATTCAACGCAAATGCTAGCAAAATCTTTCAGTGGTATTGAAAGCGTGTCAAAATAAACGGCTGAGTCTATCTCATTATACAATTTTACCATTCTTCTGCAATAACGACTCGATTTTGTCAAAAATGTGACAAAATTCATGAAAATTCAACGCAAATGCTAGCAATATCGTTCAGTTGTATTGAATGCGTGTCAAAATAAACGGCTGAGTCTATCAGGAACGAATTTAACGGATTTTGTTACATTTAGCATGATTTCTTGACAAAATCGAGTCGTTATTGCAAAAGAATGGTAAAATTGCATTATAAAATAGACTCTCTCGTTTATTTTGACACGATTTTCAAAACAGCTGAACGCTATTGGTAGCATTTGCGTTGTATTTTCTTGTGTTTTGTCACATAATGCTACAACTATGCGTATGAGACGATCAGGTATGTATGAATTTAACGGATATTGTTCCATTTAGCATGATTTCTTGACAAAATCGAATCTTTTCTGCAAAGGAATGGTAACATTGTCTAATAAAATAGACTCAGCCGTCTATTTTGACACGATTTGCAAAACAATTGAACGCAATTGGTAGCATTTGCGTTCTATTTTCCTGTGTTTTGTCACATAATGCTGTAATTATGCGTATGAGACGATCAGGTATGTATGTATTTAACGGATATTGTTCCATTTAGCATGATTTCTTGACAAAATCGAGTCTTTTCTGCAAAGGAATGGTAAAATTGTATAATAAAATAGACTCAGCCGTCTATTTTGACACGATTTGCAAAACAATTGAACGCAATTGGTAGCATTTGCGTTCTATTTTCCTGTGTTTTCTCACATAATGCTGTTGTTATGCGTAAGAGACGATCGGGAACGAATTTAACGGATATTTTTGCATTTAGCATGATTTCTTGACAAAATCGGGTCGTAATTGCAAAAGAATGGTAAAATTGCATTATAAAATAGACTCGGACGTTTATTTTGACACGATTTTCAAAACAGCTGAACGCTATTGGTAGCATTTGCGTTGTATTTTCTTGTGTTTTGTCACATAATGCTACAACTATGCGTATGAGACGATCAGGTATGTATGAATTTAACGGATATTGTTCCATTTAGCATGATTTCTTGACAAAATCGAATCTTTTCTGCAAAGGAATGGTAACATTGTCTAATAAAATAGACTCAGCCGTCTATTTTGACACGATTTGCAAAACAATTGAACGCAATTGGTAGCATTTGCGTTCTATTTTCCTGTGTTTTGTCACATAATGCTGTAATTATGCGTATGAGACGATCAGGTATGTATGAATTTATCGGATATTGTTCCATTTAGCATGATTTCTTGACAAAATCGAGTCGTTGTTGCAAGAGAATGGTAAAATTGTTTAATAGAATAGACTCAGTCGTTTATTTTGACACGATTTGCAAAACAATTGAACGCAATTGGTTGCATTTTCGTTCTATATTCCTGTTATTTGTCACATAATGGAGTTGTTATGCGGATGAGACGATCAGGAACGAATTTAACGGATTTTGTTACATTTAGCATGATTTCTTGACAAAGTCGAGTCTTTTCTGCAAAGGAATTCTAAAATTGTATAATAAAATAGACTCAGCCGTCTATTTTGACACGATTTGCAAAACAATTGAACGCAATTGGTAGCATTTGCGTTCTATTTTCCTGTGTTTTCTCACATAATGCTGTTGTTATGCGTAAGAGACGATCGGGAACGAATTTAACGGATATTTTTGCATTTAGCATGATTTCTTGACATAAGCGAGTCGTAATTGCAAAAGAGTGGCAAAATTATACAATAAAATACACTCGGCCGTTAATTTTGACACGATTTGCAAAACAATTGAACGCAATTGGTAGAATTTGCGTTCTATATTCCTGTTATTTGTCACATAATTCTGTTGTTATGCGTATGAGACGATCAGGAACGAATTTAACGGATTTTGTTACATTTAGCATGATTTCTTGACAAAATCGAGTCGTTGTTGCAAGAGAATGGTAAAATTGTTTAATAGAATAGACTCGGACGTTTATTTTGACACGATTTTCAAAACATCTGAACGCTATTGGTAGCATTTGCGTTCTATTTTCCTGTGTTTTGTCACATAATGCTGTAATTATTCGTAAAAGACGATCGGGAACGAATTTAACGGATATTTTTGCATTTAGCATGATTTCTTGACAAAAGCGAGTCGTAATTGCAAAAGAGTGGCAAAATTATACAATAAAATACACTCGGCCGTTAACTTTGACACGATTTGCAAAACAATTGAACGCAATTGGTAGCATTTGCGTTCTATATTCCTGTTATTTGTCACATAATGCTGTTGTTATGCGTATGAGACGATCAGGAACGAATTAAACGGATTTTGTTACATTTAGCATGATTTCTTGACAAAATCGAGTCGTTGTTGCAAGAGAATGGTAAAATTGTATAATAAAATAGACTCAGCCGTCTATTTTGACACGATTTGCAAAACAATTGAACGCAATTGGTAGAATTTGCGTTCTATTTTCCTGTGTTTTGTCACATAATGCTGTAATTATGCGTATGAGACGATCAGGTATGTATGTATTTAACGGATATTGTTCCATTTAGCATGATTTCTTGACAAAATCGAGTCTTTTCTGCAAAGGAATGGTAAAATTGTATAATAAAATAGACTCAGCCGTCTATTTTGACACGATTTGCAAAACAATTGAACGCAATTGGTAGCATTTGCGTTCTATTTTCCTGTGTTTTCTCACATAATGCTGTTGTTATGCGTAAGAGACGATCGGGAACGAATTTAACGGATATTTTTGCATTTAGCATGATTTCTTGACAAAATCGAGTCGTAATTGCAAAAGAGTGGCAAAATTATACTATAAAATAGACTCGGCCGTTTATTTTGACACGATTTGCAAAACAACTGAACGCAATTGGTAGCATTTGCGGTCTATATTCCTTTTATTTGTCACATAATGCTACAACTACGCGTATTAGACGATCAGGTATGTATGAGTTTAACGGATATTGTTCCATTTAGCATGATTTCTTGACAAAATCGAGTCTTTTCTGCAAAAGAATGGTAAAATTGTATAATAAAATAGACTCAGCCGTCTATTTTGACACGATTTGCAAAACAATTGAACGCAATTGGTAGCATTTGCGTTTTAGTTTCCTGTGTTTTGTCACATAATGCTGTAATTATGCGTAAAAGACGATCGGGAACGAATTTAACGGATATTTTTGCATTTAGCATGATTTCTTGACAAAAGCGAGTCGTAATTGCAAAAGAGTGGCAAAATTATACAATAAAATACACTCGGCCGTTAACTTTGACACGATTTGCAAAACAATTGAACGGAATTGGTAGAATTTGCGTTCTATATTCCTGTTATTTGTCACATAAAGCTGTTGTTATGCGTATGAGACGATCAGGAACGAACTTAACGGATTTTGTTACATTTAGCATGATTTCTTGACAAAATCGAGTCGTTGTTGCAAGAGAATGGTAAAATTGTTTAATAAAATAGACTTAGTCGTTTATTTTGACACGATTTGCGAAACAATTGAACGCAATTGGTGGCATATGCGTTCTATATTCCTGTTATTTGTCACATAATGCTGTTGTTATGCGTATGAGACGATCAGGAACGAATTTAACGGATTTTGTTACATTTAGCATGATTTCTTGACAAAATCGAGTCGTTGTTGCAAGAGAATGGTAAAATTGTTTAATAAAATAGACTTAGTCGTTTATTTTGACACGATTTGCGAAACAATTGAACGCAATTGGTTGCATTTGCGTTCTATATTCCTGTTATTTGTCTCATAATGGAGTTGTTATGCGTATGAGACGATCAGGAACGAATTTAACGGATTTTGTTACATTTAGCATGATTTCTTGACAAAATCGAGTCGTTATTGCAAAAGAATGGTAAAATTGCATTATAAAATAGACTCGGACGTTTATTTTGACACGATTTTTAAAACATCTGAACGCTATTGGTAGCATTTGCGTTCTATTTTCCTGTGTTTTGTCACATAATGCTGTAATTATGCGTATGAGACGATCAGGTATGTATGTATTTAACGGATATTGTTCCATTTAGCATGATTTCTTGACAAAATCGAGTCTTTTCTGCAAAGGAATGGTAAAATTGTATAATAAAATAGACTCAGCCGTCTATTTTGACACGATTTGCAAAACAATTGAACGCAATTGGTAGCATTTGCGTTCTATTTTCCTGTGTTTTGTCACATAATGCTGTAATTATGCGTATGAGACGATCAGGTATGTGTGTATTTAACGGATATTGTTCCATTTAGCATGATTCCTTGACAAAATCGAGTCTTTTCTGCAAAGGAATGGTAAAATTGTATAATAAAATAGACTCAGCCGTCTATTTTGACACGATTTGCAAAACAATTGAACGCAATTGGTAGCACTTGCGTTCTATTTTCCTGTGTTTTCTCACATAATGCTGTTGTTATGCGTAAGAGACGATCGGGAACGAATTTAACGGATATTTTTGCATTTAGCATGATTTCTTGACAAAATCGAGTCGTAATTGCAAAAGAATTGTAAAATTGCATTATAAAATAGACTCGGACGTTTATTTTGACACGATTTTCAAAACAGCTGAACGCTATTGGTAGCATTTGCGTTGTATTTTCTTGTGTTTTGTCACATAATGCTACAACTATGCGTATGAGACGATCAGGTATGTATGAATTTAACGGATATTGTTCCATTTAGCATGATTTCTTGACAAAATCGAATCTTTTCTGCAAAGGAATGGTAACATTGTCTAATAAAATAGACTCAGCCGTCTATTTTGACACGATTTGCAAAACAATTGAACGCAATTGGTAGCACTTGCGTTCTATTTTCCTGTGTTTTCTCACATAATGCTGTTGTTATGCGTAAGAGACGATCGGGAACGAATTTAACGGATATTTTTGCATTTAGCATGATTTCTTGACAAAATCGAGTCGTAATTGCAAAAGAATTGTAAAATTGCATTATAAAATAGACTCGGACGTTTATTTTGACACGATTTTCAAAACAGCTGAACGCTATTGGCTAGCGTTGTATTTTCTTGTGTTTTGTCACATAATGCTACAACTATGCGTATGAGACGATCAGGTATGTATGAATTTAACGGATATTGTTCCATTTAGCATGATTTCTTGACAAAATCGAATCTTTTCTGCAAAGGAATGGTAACATTGTCTAATAAAATAGACTCAGCCGTCTATTTTGACACGATTTGCAAAACAATTGAACGCAATTGGTAGCATTTGCGTTCTATTTTCCTGTGTTTTCTCACATAATGCTGTTGTTATGCGTAAGAGACGATCGGGAACGAATTTAACGGATATTTTTGCATTTAGCATGATTTCTTGACAAAATCGAGTCGTAATTGCAAAAGAGTGGCAAAATTATACGATAAAATAGACTCGGCCGTTTATTTTGACACGATTTGCAAAACAATTGAACGCAATTGGTAGTATTTGCGTTCTATTCTCCTGTTTTGTCACATAATGCTGTAAATATGCGTCAGAGACGATCGGGAACGAATTTGACGGATATTTTTGCATTTAGCATGATTTCTTGACAAAATCGAGTCGTAATTGCAAAAGAGTGGCAAAATTATACAATAAAATAGACTCGGCCGTTTATTCTGACACGATTTGCAAAACAGTTGAACGCATTTGGTAGCATTTGCGGTCTATTTTCCTGTTATTTGTCACATAATGCTACAACTACGCGTATGAGACGATCAGGTATGTATGAATTTATCGGATATTGTTCCATTTAGCATGATTTCTTGACAAAATCGAGTCGTTATTGCAAAAGAATGGTAAAATTGCATTATAAAATAGACTCCGACGTTTATTTTGACACGATTTTCAAAACAGCTGAACGCTATTGGTAGCATTTGCGTTGTATTTTCTTGTGTTTTGTCACATAATGCTACAACTATGCGTATGAGACGATCAGGTATGTATGAATTTAACGGATATTGTTCCATTTAGCATGATTTCTTGACAAAATCGAATCTTTTCTGCAAAGGAATGGTAACATTGTATAATAAAATAGACTCAGCCGTCTATTTTGACACGATTTGCAAAACAATTGAACGCAATTGGTAGCATTTGCGTTCTATTTTCCTGTGTTTTGTCACATAATGCTGTAATTGTGCGTATGAGACGATCAGGTATGTATGTATTTAACGGATATTGTTCCATTTAGCATGATTTCTTGACAAAATCGAGTCTTTTCTGCAAAGGAATGGTAAAATTGTATAATAAAATAGACTCAGCCGTCTATTTTGACACGATTTGCAAAACAATTGAACGCAATTGGTAGCATTTGCGTTCTATTTTCCTGTGTTTTCTCACATAATGCTGTTGTTATGCGTAAGAGACGATCGGGAACGAATTTAACGGATATTTTTGCATTTAGCATGATTTCTTGACAAAATCGAGTCGTAATTGCAAAAGAGTGGCAAAATTATCCTATAAAATAGACTCGGCCGTTTATTTTGACACGATTTGCAAAACAACTGAACGCAATTGGTAGCATTTGCGGTCTAAATTCCTTTTATTTGTCACATAATGCTACAACTACGCGTATTAGACGATCAGGTATGTATGAATTTAACGGATATTGTTCCATTTAGCATGATTTCTTGACAAAATCGAATGTTCTGCAAAGGAATGGTAACATTGTATAATAAAATAGACTCAGCCGTCTATTTTGACACGATTTGCAAAATAATTGAACGCAATTGGTAGCATTTGCGTTCTATTTTCCTGTGTTTTGTCACATAATGCTGTAATTATGCGTATGAGACGATCAGGTATGTATGTATTTAACGGATATTGTTCCATTTAGCATGATTTCTTGACAAAATCGAGTCTTTTCTGCAAAGGAATGGTAAAATTGTATAATAAAATAGACTCAGCCGTCTATTTTGACACGATTTGCAAAACAATTGAACGCAATTGGTAGCATTTGCGTTCTATTTTCCTGTGTTTTCTCACATAATGCTGTTGTTATGCGTAAGAGACGATCGGGAACGAATTTAACGGATATTTTTGCATTTAGCATGATTTCTTGACAAAATCGAGTCGTAATTGCAAAAGAGTGGCAA
This sequence comes from Agrilus cyanescens, assembly GCA_947389935.1. Lineage (NCBI taxonomy): Eukaryota > Metazoa > Arthropoda > Insecta > Coleoptera > Buprestidae > Agrilus > Agrilus cyanescens. The sequence continues at coordinate 17,145,980 of OX376708.1, read as the reverse complement.
AATTATACAATAAAATACACTCGGCCGTTAACTTTGACACGATTTGCAAAACAATTGAACGCAATTGGTAGCATTTGCGTTCTATATTCCTGTTATTTGTCACATAATGCTGTTGTTATGCGTATGAGACGATCAGGAACGAATTAAACGAATTTTGTTACATTTAGCATGATTTCTTGACAAAACCGAGTCGTTGTTGCAAGAGAATCGTAAAATTGTTTAATAAAATAGACTTAGTCGTTTATTTTGACACGATTTGCGAAACAATTGAACGCAATTGGTAGAATTTGCGTTCTATTTCCCTGTTATTTGTCACATAATGCTGTTGTTATGCGTATGAGACGATCAGGAACGAACTTAACGGATTTTGTTACATTTAGCATGATTTCTTGACAAAATCGAGTCGTTGTTGCAAGAGAATGGTAAAATTGTTTAATAAAATAGACTTAGTCGTTTATTTTGACACGATTTGCGAAACAATTGAACGCAATTGGTTGCATTTGCGTTCTATATTCCTGTTATTTATCACATAATGCTGTTGTTATGCGTATGAGACGATCAGGAACGAATTTAACGGATTTTGTTACATTTAGCATGATTTCTTGACAAAATCGAGTCGTTGTTGCAAGAGAATGGTAAAATTGTTTAATAAAATAGACTTAGTCGTTTATTTTAACACGATTTGCGAAACAATTGAACGCAATTGGTTGCATTTGCGTTCTATATTTCTGTTATTTGTCACATAATGGAGTTGTTATGCGTATGAGACGATCAGGAACGAATTTAACGGATTTTGTTACATTTAGCATGATTTCTTGACAAAATCGAGTCTTTTCTGCAAAGGAATGGTAAAATTGTATAATAAAATAGACTCAGCCGTCTATTTTGACACGATTTGCAAAACAATTGAACGCAGTTGGTAGCATTTGCGTTCTATTTTCCTGTGTTTTGTCACATAATGCTGTAAATATGCGTATGAGACGGTCGGGAACGAATTTAACGGATATTGTTCCATTTAGCATGATTTCTTGACAAAATCGAGTCGTTATTGCAAAAGAATGGTAAAATTGCATTATAAAATAGACTCGGACGTTTATTTTGACACGATTTTCAAAACAGCTGAACGCTATTGGTAGCATTTGCGTTCTATTTTCTTGTGTTTTGTCACATAATGCTACAACTATGCATATGAGACGATCAGGTATGTATGAATTTAACGGATATTGTTCCATTTAGCATGATTTCTTGACAAAATAGAGTCTTTTCTGCAAAGGAATGGTAAAATTGTATAATAAAATAGACTCAGCCGTCTATCTTGACACGATTTGCAAAACAATTGAACGCAATTGGTAGCATTTGCGTTCTATTTTCCTGTGTTTTCTCACATAATGCTGTTGTTATGCGTAAGAGACGATCGGGAACGAATTTAACGGATATTTTTGCATTTAGCATGATTTCTTGACAAAATCGAGTCGTTATTGCAAAAGAATGGTAAAATTGCATTATAAAATAGACTCGGACGTTTATTTTGACACGATTTTCAAAACAGCTGAACGCTATTGGTAGCATTTGCGTTCTATTTTCTTGTGTTTTGTCACATAATGCTACTTACTATGCATATGAGACGATCAGGTATGTATGAATTTAACGGATATTGTGCCATTTAGCATGATTTCTTGACAAAATAGAGTCTTTTCTGCAAAGGAATGGTAAAATTGTATAATAAAATAGACTCAGCCGTCTATTTTGACACGATTTGCAAAACAATTGAACGCAATTGGTAGCATTTGCGTTCTATTTTCCTGTGTTTTCTCACATAATGCTGTTGTTATGCGTAAGAGACGATCGGGAACGAATTTAACGGATATTTTTGCATTTAGCATGATTTCTTGACAAAATCGAGTCGTAATTGCAAAAGAGTGGCAAAATTATACAATAAAATACACTCGGCCGTTAACTTTGACACGATTTGCAAGACAATTGAACGCAATTGGTAGCAGTTGCGTTCTATATTCCTGTTATTTGTCACATAATGCTGTTGTTATGCGTATGAGACGATCAGGAACGAATTTAACGGATTTTGTTACATTTAGCATTATTTCTTGACAAAATCGAGTCGTTGTTGCAAGAGAATGGTAAAATTGTTTAATAAAATAGACTCAGTCGTTTATTTTGACACGATTTGCGAAGCAATTGAACGCAATTGGTTGCATTTGCGTTCTATATTCCTGTTATTTGTCACATAATGCTGTTGTTATGCGTATGAGACGATCAGGAACGAATTTTACGGATTTTCTTACATTTAGCATGATTTCTTGACAAAATCGAGTCGTTGTTGCAAGAGAATGGTAAAATTGTTTAATAAAATAGACTTAGTCGTTTATTTTGACACGATTTGCGAAACAATTGAACGCAATTGGTTGCATTTGCGTTCTATATTTCTGTTATTTGTCACATAATGGAGTTGTTATGCGTATGAGACGATCAGGAACGAATTTAACGGATTTTGTTACATTTAGCATGATTTCTTGACAAAATCGAGTCTTTTCTGCAAAGGAATGGTAAAATTGTATAATAAAATAGACTCAGCCGTCTATTTTGACACGATTTGCAAAACAATTGAACGCTATTGGTAGCATTTGCGTTCCATTTTCCAGTGTTTTGTCACATAATGCTGTAATTATGCGTATGAGACGATCAGGTATGTATGAATTTAACGGATATTGTTCCATTTAGCATGATTTCTTGACAAAATCGAATCTTTTCTGCAAAGGAATGGTAACATTGTCTAATAAAATAGACTCAGCCGTCTATTTTGACACGATTTGCAAAACAATTGAACGCAATTGGTAGCATTTGCGTTCTATTTTCCTGTGTTTTGTCACATAATGCTGTAATTATGCGTATGAGACGATCAGGTATGTATGTATTTAACGGATATTGTTCCATTTAGCATGATTTCTTGACAAAATCGAGTCTTTTCTGCAAAGGAATGGTAAAATTGTATAATAAAATAGACTCAGCCGTCTATTTTGACACGATTTGCAAAACAATTGAACGCAATTGGTAGCATTTGCGTTCTATTTTCCTGTGTTTTCTCACATAATGCTGTTGTTATGCGTAAGAGACGATCGGGAACGAATTTATCGGATATTTTTGCATTTAGCATGATTTCTTGACAAAATCGAGTCGTAATTGCAAAAGAGTGGCAAAATTATACTATAAAATACACTCGGCCGTTTATATTGACACGATTTGCAAAACAATTGAACGCAATTGGTAGCATTTGCGTTCTATTCTCCTGTTTTGTCACATAATGCTGTAAATATGCGTTAGAGACGATCGGGAACGAATTTGACGGATATTTTTGCATTTAGCATGATTTCTTGACAAAATCGAGTCGTAGTTGCAAAAGAGTGGCAAAATTATACAATAAAATAGACTCGGCCGTTTATTCTGACACGATTTGCAAAACAGTTGAACGCATTTGGTAGCATTTGCGGTATATTTTCCTGTTATTTGTCACATAATGCTACAACTACGCGTATGAGACGATCAGGTATGTATGAATTTATCGGATATTGTTCCATTTAGCATGATTTCTTGACAAAATCGAGTCGTTATTGCAAAAGAATGGTAAAATTGCATTATAAAATAGACTCGGACGTTTATTTTGACACGATTTTCAAAACAGCTGAACGCTATTGGTAGCATTTGCGTTGTATTTTCTTGTGTTTTGTCACATAATGCTACAACTATGCGTATGAGACGATCAGGTATGTATGAATTTAACGGATATTGTTCCATTTAGCATGATTTCTTGACAAAATCGAATCTTTTCTGCAAAGGAATGGTAACATTGTATAATAAAATAGACTCAGCCGTCTATTTTGACACGATTTGCAAAACAATTGAACGCAATTGGTAGCATTTGCGTTCTATTTTCCTGTGTTTTGTCACATAATGCTGTAATTATGCGTATGAGACGATCAGGTATGGATGTATTTAACGGATATTGTTCCATTTAGCATGATTTCTTGACAAAATCGAGTCTTTTCTGCAAAGGAATGGTAAAATTGTATAATAAAATAGACTCAGCCGTCTATTTTGACACGATTTGCAAAACAATTGAACGCAATTGGTAGCATTTGCGTTCTATTTTCCTGTGTTTTCTCACATAATGCTGTTGTTATGCGTAAGAGACGATCGGGAACGAATTTAACGGATATTTTTGCATTTAGCATGATTTCCTGACAAAATCGAGTCGTAATTGCAAAAGAGTGGCAAAATTATCCTATAAAATAGACTCGGCCGTTTATTTTGACACGATTTGCAAAACAACTGAACGCAATTGGTAGCATTTGCGGTCTATATTCCTTTTATTTGTCACATAATGCTACAACTATGCGTATGAGACGATCAGGTATGTATGAATTTAACGGATATTGTTCCATTTAGCATGATTTCTTGACAAAATCGAGTCGTAATTGCAAAAGAGTGGCAAAATTATACAATAAAATACACTCGGCCGTTAACTTTGACACGATTTGCAAAACAATTGAACGCAATTGGTAGTATTTGCGTTTTATTTTCCTGTGTTTTGTCACATAATGCTGTAATTATGCGTAAAAGACGATCGGGAACGAATTTAACGGATATTTTTGCATTTAGCATGATTTCTTGACAAAAGCGAGTCGTAATTGCAAAAGAGTGGCAAAATTATACAATAAAATACACTCGGCCGTTAACTTTGACACGATTTGCAAAACAATTGAACGCAATTGGTAGCATTTGCGTTCTATATTCCTGTTATTTGTCACATAATGCTGTTGTTATGCGTATGAGACGATCAGGAACGAATTAAACGGATTTTGTTACATTTAGCATGATTTCTTGACAAAACCGAGTCGTTGTTGCAAGAGAATCGTAAAATTGTTTAATAAAATAGACTTAGTCGTTTATTTTGACACGATTTGCGAAACAATTGAACGCAATTGGTAGAATTTGCGTTCTATTTTCCTGTTATTTGTCACATAATGCTGTTGTTATGCGTATGAGACGATCAGGAACGAACTTAACGGATTTTGTTACATTTAGCATGATTTCTTGACAAAATCGAGTCGTTGTTGCAAGAGAATGGTAAAATTGTTTAATAAAATAGACTCAGTCGTTTATTTTGACACGATTTGCGAAGCAATTGAACGCAATTGGTAGAATTTGCGTTCTATATTCCTGTTATTTGTCACATAATTCTGTTGTTATGCGTATGAGACGATCAGGAACGAATTTAACGGATTTTGTTACATTTAGCATTATTTCTTGACAAAATCGAGTCGTTGTTGCAAGAGAATGGTAAAACTGTTTAATAAAATAGACTTAGTCGTTTATTTTGACACGATTTGCGAAACAATTGAACGCAATTGGTGGCATATGCGTTCTATATTCCTGTTATTTGTCACATAATGCTGTTGTTATGCGTATGAGACGATCAGGAACGAAATTAACGGATTTTGTTACATTTAGCATGATTTCTTGACAAAATCGAGTCGTTGTTGCAAGAGAATGGTAAAATTGTTTAATAAAATAGACTCAGTCGTTTATTTTGACACGATTTGCGAAGCAATTGAACGCAATTGGTAGAATTTGCGTTCTATATTCCTGTTATTTGTCACATAATTCTGTTGTTATGCGTATGAGACGATCAGGAACGAATTTAACGGATTTTGTTACATTTAGCATTATTTCTTGACAAAATCGAGTCGTTGTTGCAAGAGAATGGTAAAACTGTTTAATAAAATAGACTTAGTCGTTTATTTTGACACGATTTGCAAAACAATTGAACGCAATTGGTTGCATTTGCGTTCCATTTTCCAGTGTTTTGTCACATAATGCTGTAATTATGCGTATGAGACGATCAGGTATGTATGTATTCAACGGAAATTGTTCCATTTAGCATGATTCCTTGACAAAATCGAGTCTTTCTGCAAAGGAATGGTAAAATTGTATAATAAAATAGACTCAGCCGTCTATTTTGACACGATTTGCAAAACAATTGAACGCAATTGGTTGCATTTGCGTTCCATTTTCCTGTGCTTTGTCACATAATTTTGTAAATATGCGTATGAGACGGTCGGGAACGAATTTAACGGATATTGTTGCATTTAGCATGATTTCTTGACAAAATCGAGTCGTAATTGCAAAAGAGTGGCAAAATTATACAATAAAATACACTCGGCCGTTAACTTTGACACGATTTGCAAAACAATTGAACGCAATTGGTAGCATTTGCGTTCTATATTCCTGTTATTTGTCACATAATTCTGTTGTTATGCGTATGAGACGATCAGGGACGAATTTAACGGATTTTGTTACATTTAGCATTATTTCTTGACAAAATCGAGTCGTTGTTGCAAGAGAATGGTAAAATTGTATAATAAAATAGACTCAGCCGTCTATTTTGACACGATTTGCAAAACAATTGAACGCAATTGGTAGCATTTGCGTTCTATTTTCCTGTGTTTTGTCACATAATGCTGTAATTATGCGTATGAGACGATCAGGTATGTATGTATTTAACGGATATTGTTCCATTTAGCATGATTTCTTGACAAAATCGAGTCTTTTCTGCAAAGGAATGGTAAAATTGTATAATAAAATAGACTCAGCCGTCTATTTTGACACGATTTGCAAAACAATTGAACGCAATTGGTAGCATATGCGTTCTATTTTCCTGTGTTTTGTCACATAATGCTGTAAATATGCGTATGAGACGGTCGGGAACATATTTAACGGATATTGTTCCATTTAGCATGATTTCTTGACAAAATCGAGTCGTTATTGCAAAAGAATGGTAAAATTGCATTATAAAATAGACTCGGACGTTTATTTTGACACGATTTTCAAAACAGCTGAACGCTATTGGTAGCATTTGCTTTGTATTTTCTTGTGTTTTGTCACATAATGCTACAACTATGCGTATGAGACGATCAGGTATGTATGAATTTAACGGATATTGTTCCATTTAGCATGATTTCTTGACAAAATCGAATCTTTTCTGCAAAGGAATGGTAACATTGTCTAATAAAATAGACTCAGCCGTCTATTTTGACACGATTTGCAAAACAATTGAACGCAATTGGTAGCATTTGCGTTCTATGTTCCTGTGTTTTGTCACATAATGCTGTAATTATGCGTATGAGACGATCAGGTATGTATGTATTTAACGGATATTGTTCCATTTAGCATGATTTCTTGACAAAATCGAGTCTTTTCTGCAAAGGAATGGTAAAACTGTATAATAAAATAGACTCAGCCGTCTATTTTGACATGATTTGCAAAACAATTGAACGCAATTGGTAGCATTTGCGTTCTATTTTCCTGTGTTTTCTCACATAATGCTGTTGTTATGCGTAAGAGACGATCGGGAACGAATTTAACGGATATTTTTGCATTTAGCATGATTTCTTGACAAAATCGAGTCGTAATTGCAAAGGAATGGTAAAATTGCATTATAAAATAGACTCGGACGTTTATTTTGACACGATTTTCAAAACAGCTGAACGCTATTGGTAGCATTTGCGTTGAATTTTCTTGTGTTTTGTCACATAATGCTACAACTATGCGTATGAGACGATCAGGTATGTATGAATTTAACGGATATTGTTCCATTTAGCATGATTTCTTGACAAAATCGAATCTTTTCTGCAAAGGAATGGTAACATTGTCTAATAAAATAGACTCAGCCGTCTATTTTGACACGATTTGCAAAACAATTGAACGCAATTGGTAGCATTTGCGTTCTATTTTCCTGTGTTTTGTCACATAATGCTGTAATTATGCGTATGAGACGATCAGGTATGTATGAATTTATCGGATATTGTTCCATTTAGCATGATTTCTTGACAAAATCGAGTCGTTATTGCAAAAGAATGGTAAAATTGCATTATAAAATAGACTCGGACGTTTATTTTGACACGATTTTCAAAACAGCTGAACGCTATTGGTAGCATTTGCGTTGTATTTTCTTGTGTTTTGTCACATAATGCTGTTGTTATGCGTAAAAGACGATCGGGAACGAATTTAACGGATATTTTTGCATTTAGCATGATTTCTTGACAAAAGCGAGTCGTAATTGCAAAAGAGTGGCAAAATTATTCAATAAAATACACTCGGCCGTTAATTTTGACACGATTTGCAAAAAAAATTGAACGCAATTGGTAGAATTTGCGTTCTATATTCCTGTTATTTGTCACATAATTCTGTTGTTATGCGTATGAGACGATCAGGGACGAATTTAACGGATTTTGTTACATTTAGCATTATTTCTTGACAAAATCGAGTCGTTGTTGCAAGAGAATGGTAAAATTGTATAATAAAATAGACTCAGCCGTCTATTTTGACACGATTTGCAAAACAATTGAACGCAATTGGTAGCATTTGCGTTCTATTTTCCTGTGTTTTGTCACATAATGCTGTAATTATGCGTATGAGACGATCAGGTATGTATGTATTTAACGGATATTGTTCCATTTAGCATGATTTCTTGACAAAATCGAGTCTTTTCTGCAAAGGAATGGTAAAATTGTATAATAAAATAGACTCAGCCGTCTATTTTGACACGATTTGCAAAACAATTGAACGCAATTGGTAGCATTTGCGTTCTATTTTCCTGTGTTTTGTCACATAATGCTGTAAATATGCGTATGAGACGGTCGGGAACATATTTAACGGATATTGTTCCATTTAGCATGATTTCTTGACAAAATCGAGTCGTTATTGCAAAAGAATGGTAAAATTGCATTATAAAATAGACTCGGACGTTTATTTTGACACGATTTTCAAAACAGCTGAACGCTATTGGTAGCATTTGCTTTGTATTTTCTTGTGTTTTGTCACATAATGCTACAACTATGCGTATGAGACGATCAGGTATGTATGAATTTAACGGATATTGTTCCATTTAGCATGATTTCTTGACAAAATCGAATCTTTTCTGCAAAGGAATGGTAACATTGTCTAATAAAATAGACTCAGCCGTCTATTTTGACACGATTTGCAAAACAATTGAACGCAATTGGTAGCATTTGCGTTCTATGTTCCTGTGTTTTGTCACATAATGCTGTAATTATGCGTATGAGACGATCAGGTATGTATGTATTTAACGGATATTGTTCCATTTAGCATGATTTCTTGACAAAATCGAGTCTTTTCTGCAAAGGAATGGTAAAATTGTATAATAAAATAGACTCAGCCGTCTATTTTGACATGATTTGCAAAACAATTGAACGCAATTGGTAGCATTTGCGTTCTATTTTCCTGTGTTTTCTCACATAATGCTGTTGTTATGCGTAAGAGACGATCGGGAACGAATTTAACGGATATTTTTGCATTTAGCATGATTTCTTGACAAAATCGAGTCGTAATTGCAAAAGAATGGTAAAATTGCATTATAAAATAGACTCGGACGTTTATTTTGACACGATTTTCAAAACAGCTGAACGCTATTGGTAGCATTTGCGTTGAATTTTCTTGTGTTTTGTCACATAATGCTACAACTATGCGTATGAGACGATCAGGTATGTATGAATTTAACGGATATTGTTCCATTTAGCATGATTTCTTGACAAAATCGAATCTTTTCTGCAAAGGAATGGTAACATTGTCTAATAAAATAGACTCAGCCGTCTATTTTGACACGATTTGCAAAACAATTGAACGCAATTGGTAGCATTTGCGTTCTATTTTCCTGTGTTTTGTCACATAATGCTGTAATTATGCGTATGAGACGATCAGGTATGTATGAATTTATCGGATATTGTTCCATTTAGCATGATTTCTTGACAAAATCGAGTCGTTATTGCAAAAGAATGGTAAAATTGCATTATAAAATAGACTCGGACGTTTATTTTGACACGATTTGCAAAAAAATTGAACGCAATTGGTAGAATTTGCGTTCTATATTCCTGTTATTTGTCACATAATTCTGTTGTTATGCGTATGAGACGATCAGGGACGAATTTAACGGATTTTGTTACATTTAGCATTATTTCTTGACAAAATCGAGTCGTTGTTGCAAGAGAATGGTAAAATTGTTTAATAGAATAGACTCAGTCGTTTATTTTGACACGATTTGCAAAACAATTGAACGCAATTGGTTGCATTTTCGTTCTATATTCCTGTTATTTGTCACATAATGGAGTTGTTATGCGGATGAGACGATCAGGAACGAATTTAACGGATTTTGTTACATTTAGCATGATTTCTTGACAAAGTCGAGTCTTTTCTGCAAAGGAATGGTAAAATTGCATAATAAAATAGACTCAGCCGTCTATTTTGACACGATTTGCAAAACAATTGAACGCAATTGGTAGCATTTGCGTTCTATTTTCCTGTGTTTTCTCACATAATGCTGTTGTTATGCGTAAGAGACGATCGGGAACGAATTTAACGGATATTTTTGCATTTAGCATGATTTCTTGACAAAATCTAGTCGTAATTGCAAAAGAATGGTAAAATTGCATTATAAAATAGACTCGGACGTTTATTTTGACACGATTTTCAAAACAGCTGAACGCTATTGGTAGCATTTGCGTTGTATTTTCTTGTGTTTTGTCACATAATGCTACAACTATGCGTATGAGACGATCAGGTATGTATGAATTTAACGGATATTGTTCCATTTAGCATGATTTCTTGACAAAATCGAATCTTTTCTGCAAAGGAATGGTAACATTGTCTAATAAAATAGACTCAGCGGTCTATTTTGACACGATTTGCAAAACAATTGAACGCAATTGGTAGCATTTGCGTTCTATTTTCCTGTGTTTTGTCACATAATGCTGTAATTATGCGTATGAGACGATCAGGTATGTATGTATTTAACGGATATTGTTCCATTTAGCATGATTTCTTGACAAAATCGAGTCGTTATTGCAAAAGAATGGTAAAATTGCATTATAAAATAGACTCGGACGTTTATTTTGACACGATTTTCAAAACAGCTGAACGCTATTGGTAGCATTTGCGTTGTATTTTCTTGTGTTTTGTCACATAATGCTGTTGTTATGCGTAAAAGACGATCGGGAACGAATTTAACGGATATTTTTGCATTTAGCATGATTTCTTGACAAAAGCGAGTCGTAATTGCAAAAGAGTGGCAAAATTATACAATAAAATACACTCGGCCGTTAATTTTGACACGATTTGCAAAAAAATTGAACGCAATTGGTAGAATTTGCGTTCTATATTCCTGTTATTTTTCACATAATTCTGTTGTTATGCGTATGAGACGATCAGGAACGAATTTAACGGATTTTGTTACATTTAGCATTATTTCTTGACAAAATCGAGTCGTTGTTGCAAGAGAATGGTAAAATTGTTTAATAGAATAGACTCAGTCGTTTATTTTGACACGATTTGCAAAACAATTGAACGCAATTGGTTGCATTTTCGTTCTATATTCCTGTTATTTGTCACATAATGGAGTTGTTATGCGGATGAGACGATCAGGAACGAATTTAACGGATTTTGTTACATTTAGCATGATTTCTTGACAAAGTCGAGTCTTTTCTGCAAAGGAATTCTAAAATTGTATAATAAAATAGACTCAGCCGTCTATTTTGACACGATTTGCAAAACAATTGAACGCAATTGGTAGCATTTGCGTTCTATTTTCCTGTGTTTTCTCACATAATGCTGTTGTTATGCGTATGAGACGATCGGGAACGAATTTAACGGATATTTTTGCATTTAGCATGATTTCTTGACAAAAGCGAGTCGTAATTGCAAAAGAGTGGCAAAATTATACAATAAAATACACTCGGCCGTTAACTTTGACACGATTTGCAAAACAATTGAACGCAATTGGTAGCATTTGCGTTCTATATTCCTGTTATTTGTCACATAATGCTGTTGTTATGCGTATGAGACGATCAGGAACGAATTAAACGGATTTTGTTACATTTAGCATGATTTCTTGACAAAATCGAGTCGTTGTTGCAAGAGAATGGTAAAATTGTATAATAAAATAGACTCAGCCGTCTATTTTGACACGATTTGCAAAACAATTGAACGCAATTGGTAGAATTTCCGTTCTATTTTCCTGTGTTTTGTCACATAATGCTGTAATTATGCGTATGAGACGATCAGGTATGTATGTATTTAACGGATATTGTTCCATTTAGCATGATTTCTTGACAAAATCGAGTCTTTTCTGCAAAGGAATGGTAAAATTGTATAATAAAATAGACTCAGCCGTCTATTTTGACACGATTTGCAAAACAATTGAACGCAATTGGTAGCATTTGCGTTCTATTTTCCTGTGTTTTCTCACATAATGCTGTTGTTATGCGTAAGAGACGATCGGGAACGAATTTAACGGATATTTTTGCATTTAGCATGATTTCTTGACAAAATCGAGTCGTAATTGCAAAAGAGTGGCAAAATTATACAATAAAATAGACTCGGCCGTTAATTTTGACACGATTTGCAAAACAACTGAACGCAATTGGTAGCATTTGCGGTCTATAATCCTTTTATTTGTCACATAATGCTACAACTACGCGTATTAGACGATCAGGTATGTATGAGTTTAACGGATATTGTTCCATTTAGCATGATTTCTTGACAAAATCGAGTCTTTTCTGCAAAAGAATGGTAAAATTGTATAATAAAATAGACTCAGCCGTCTATTTTGACACGATTTGCAAAACAATTGACCGCAATTGGTAGCATTTGCGTTTTAGTTTCCTGTGTTTTGTCACATAATGCTGTAATTATGCGTAAAAGACGATCGGGAACGAATTTAACGGATATTTTTGCATTTAGCATGATTTCTTGACAAAAGCGAGTCGTAATTGCAAAAGAGTGGCAAAATTATACAATAAAATACACTCGGCCGTTAACTTTGACACGATTTGCAAAACAATTGAACGGAATTGGTAGAATTTGCGTTCTATATTCCTGTTATTTGTCACATAAAGCTGTTGTTATGCGTATGAGACGATCAGGAACGAACTTAACGGATTTTGTTACATTTAGCATGATTTCTTGACAAAATCGAGTCGTTGTTGCAAGAGAATGGTAAAACTGTTTAATAAAATAGACTTAGTCGTTTATTTTGACACGATTTGCGAAACAATTGAACGCAATTGGTGGCATATGCGTTCTATATTCCTGTTATTTGTCACATAATGCTGTTGTTATGCGTATGAGACGATCAGGAACGAATTTAACGGATTTTGTTACATTTAGCATGATTTCTTGACAAAATCGAGTCGTTGTTGCAAGAGAATGGTAAAATTGTTTAATAAAATAGACTTAGTCGTTTATTTTGACACGATTTGCGAAACAATTGAACGCAATTGGTTGCATTTGCGTTCTATATTCCTGTTATTTGTCTCATAATGGAGTTGTTATGCGTATGAGACGATCAGGAACGAATTTAACGGATATTTTTGCATTTAGCATGATTTCTTGACAAAAGCGAGTCGTAATTGCAAAAGAGTGGCAAAATTATACAATAAAATACACTCGGCCGTTAACTTTGACACGATTTGCAAAACAATTGAACGCAATTGGTAGCATTTGCGTTTTAGTTTCCTGTGTTTTGTCACATAATGCTGTAATTATGCGTAAAAGACGATCGGGAACGAATTTAACGGATATTTTTGCATTTAGCATGATTTCTTGACAAAAGCGAGTCGTAATTGCAAAAGAGTGGCAAAATTATACAATAAAATACACTCGGCCGTTAACTTTGACACGATTTGCAAAACAATTGAACGGAATTGGTAGAATTTGCGTTCTATATTCCTGTTATTTGTCACATAAAGCTGTTGTTATGCGTATGAGACGATCAGGAACGAACTTAACGGATTTTATTACATTTAGCATGATTTCTTGACAAAATCGAGTCGTTGTTGCAAGAGAATGGTAAAACTGTTTAATAAAATAGACTTAGTCGTTTATTTTGACACGATTTGCGAAACAATTGAACGCAATTGGTGGCATATGCGTTCTATATTCCTGTTATTTGTCACATAATGCTGTTGTTATGCGTATGAGACGATCAGGAACGAATTTAACGGATTTTGTTACATTTAGCATGATTTCTTGACAAAATCGAGTCGTTGTTGCAAGAGAATGGTAAAACTGTTTAATAAAATAGACTTAGTCGTTTATTTTGACACGATTTGCGAAACAATTGAACGCAATTGGTGGCATATGCGTTCTATATTCCTGTTATTTGTCACATAATGCTGTTGTTATGCGTATGAGACGATCAGGAACGAAATTAACGGATTTTGTTACATTTAGCATGATTTCTTGACAAAATCGAGTCGAAATTGCAAAAGAGTGGCAAAATTATACGATAAAATAGACTCGGCCGTTTATTTTGACACGATTTGCAAAACAATTGAACGCAATTGGTAGCATTTGCGTTCTATTCTCCTGTTTTGTCACATAATGCTGTAAATATGCGTCAGAGACGATCGGGAACGAATTTGACGGATATTTTTGCATTTAGCATGATTTCTTGACAAAATCGAGTCGTAATTGCAAAAGAGTGGCAAAATTATACAATAAAATAGACTCGGCCGTTTATTCTGACACGATTTGCAAAACAGTTGAACGCATTTGGTAGCATTTGCGGTCTATTTTCCTGTTATTTGTCACATAATGCTACAACTACGCGTATGAGACGATCAGGTATGTATGAATTTATCGGATTTTGTTCCATTTAGCATGATTTCTTGACAAAATCGAGTCGTTATTGCAAAAGAATGGTAAAATTGCATTATAAAATAGACTCGGACGTTTATTTTGACACGATTTTCAAAACAGCTGAACGCTATTGGTAGCATTTGCGTTGTATTTTCTTGTGTTTTGTCACATAGTGCTACAACTATGCGTATGAGACGATCAGGTATGTATGAATTTAACGGATATTGTTCCATTTAGCATGATTTCTTGACAAAATCGAATCTTTTCTGCAAAGGAATGGTAACATTGTATAATAAAATAGACTCAGCCGTCTATTTTGACACGATTTGCAAAACAATTGAACGCAATTGGTAGCATTTGCGTTCTATTTTCCTGTGTTTTGTCACATAATGCTGTAATTATGCGTATGAGACGATCAGGTATGTATGAATTTAACGGATATTGTTCCATTTAGCATGATTTCTTGACAAAATCGAATCTTTTCTGCAAAGGAATGGTAACATTGTCTAATAAAATAGACTCAGCCGTCTATTTTGACACGATTTGCAAAACAATTGAACGCAATTGGTAGCATTTGCGTTCTATTTTCCTGTGTTTTGTCACATAATGCTGTAATTATGCGTATGAGACGATCAGGTATGTATGTATTTAACGGATATTGTTCCATTTAGCATGATTTCTTGACAAAATCGAGTCTTTTCTGCAAAGGAATGGTAAAATTGTATAATAAAATAGACTCAGCCGTCTATTTTGACACGATTTGCAAAACAATTGAACGCAATTGGTAGCATTTGCGTTCTATTTTCCTGTGTTTTGTCACATAATGCTGTAATTATGCGTATGAGACGATCAGGTATGTATGAATTTATCGGATTTTGTTCCATTTAGCATGATTTCTTGACAAAATCGAGTCGTTATTGCAAAAGAATGGTAAAATTGCATTATAAAATAGACTCGGACGTTTATTTTGACACGATTTTCAAAACAGCTGAACGCTATTGGTAGCATTTGCGTTCTATTTTCCTGTGTTTTCTCACATAATGCTGTTGTTATGCGTATGAGACGATCAGGAACGAATTAAACGAATTTTGTTACATTTAGCATGATTTCTTGACAAAACCGAGTCGTTGTTGCAAGAGAATCGTAAAATTGTTTAATAAAATAGACTTAGTCGTTTATTTTGACACGATTTGCGAAACAATTGAACGCAATTGGTAGAATTTGCGTTCTATTTTCCTGTTATTTGTCACATAATGCTGTTGTTATGAGTATGAGACGATCAGGAACGAACTTAACGGATTTTCTTACATTTAGCATGATTTCTTGACAAAATCGAGTCGTTGTTGCAAGAGAATGGTAAAATTGTTTAATAAAATAGACTTAGTCGTTTATTTTGACACGATTTGCGAAACAATTGAACGCAATTGGTTGCATTTGCGTTCTATATTCCTGTTATTTATCACATAATGCTGTTGTTATGCGTATGAGACGATCAGGAACGAATTTAACGGATTTTGTTACATTTAGCATGATTTCTTGACAAAATCGAGTCGTTGTTGCAAGAGAATGGTAAAATTGTTTAATAAAATAGACTTAGTCGTTTATTTTGACACGATTTGCGAAACAATTGAACGCAATTGGTTGCATTTGCGTTCTATATTTCTGTTATTTGTCACATAATGGAGTTGTTATGCGTATGAGACGATCAGGAACGAATTTAACGGATTTTGTTACATTTAGCATGATTTCTTGACAAAATCGAGTCGTTGTTGCAAAGGAATGGTAAAATTGTATAATAAAATAGACTCAGCCGTCTATTTTGACACGATTTGCAAAACAATTGAACGCAGTTGGTAGCATTTGCGTTCTATTTTCCTGTGTTTTGTCACATAATGCTGTAAATATGCGTATGAGACGGTCGGGAACGAATTTAACGGATATTGTTCCATTTAGCATGATTTCTTGACAAAATCGAGTCGTTATTGCAAAAGAATGGTAAAATTGCATTATAAAATAGACTCGGACGTTTATTTTGACACGATTTTCAAAACAGCTGAACGCTATTGGTAGCATTTGCGTCCTATTTTCTTGTGTTTTGTCACATAATGCTACAACTATGCGTATGAGACGATCAGGTATGTATGAATTTAACGGATATTGTTCCATTTAGCATGATTTCTTGACAAAATAGAGTCTTTTCTGCAAAGGAATGGTAAAATTGTATAATAAAATAGACTCAGCCGTCTATTTTGACACGATTTGCAAAACAATTGAACGCAATTGGTAGCATTTGCGTTCTATTTTCCTGTGTTTTCTCACATAATGCTGTTGTTATGCGTAAGAGACGATCGGGAACGAATTTAACGGATATTTTTGCATTTAGCATGATTTCTTGACAAAATCGAGTCGTAATTGCAAAAGAGTGGCAAAATTATACAATAAAATACACTCGGCCGTTAACTTTGACACGATTTGCAAAACAATTGAACGCAATTGGTAGCATTTGCGTTCTATATTCCTGTTATTTGTCACATAATGCGGTTGTTATGCGTATGAGACGATCAGGAACGAATTTAACGGATTTTGTTACATTTAGCATGATTTCTTGACAAAATCGAGTCGTTGTTGCAAGAGAATGGTAAAATTGTTTAATAAAATAGACTCAGTCGTTTATTTTGACACGATTTGCGAAGCAATTGAACGCAATTGGTTGCATTTGCGTTCTATATTCCTGTTATTTGTCACATAATGGAGTTGTTATGCGTATGAGACGATCAGGAACGAATTTAACGGATTTTGTTACATTTAGCATGATTTCTTGACAAAATCGAGTCGTTATTGCAAAAGAATGGTAAAATTGCATTATAAAATAGACTCGGACGTTTATTTTGACACGATTTTAAAAACATCTGAACGCTATTGGTAGCATTTGCGTTCCATTTTCCAGTGTTTTGTCACATAATGCTGTAATTATGCGTATGAGACGATCAGGTATGTATGAATTTAACGGATATTGTTCCATTTAGCATGATTTCTTGACAAAATCGAATCTTTTCTGCAAAGGAATGGTAACATTGTCTAATAAAATAGACTCAGCCGTCTATTTTGACACGATTTGCAAAACAATGGAACGCAATTGGTAGCATTTGCGTTCTATTTTCCTGTGTTTTGTCACATAATGCTGTAATTATGCGTATGAGACGATCAGGTATGTATGTATTTAACGGATATTGTTCCATTTAGCATGATTTCTTGACAAAATCGAGTCGTTATTGCAAAAGAATGGTAAAATTGCATTATAAAATAGACTCGGACGTTTATTTTGACACGATTTTAAAAACATCTGAACGCTATTGGTAGCATTTGCGTTCCATTTTCCTGTGTTTTCTCACATAATGCTGTTGTTATGCGTATGAGACGATCAGGAACGAATTTTACGGATTTTCTTACATTTAGCATGATTTCTTGACAAAATCGAGTCGTTGTTGCAAGAGAATGGTAAAATTGTTTAATAGAATAGACTCAGTCGTTTATTTTGACACGATTTGCAAAACAATTGAACGCAATTGGTTGCATTTGCGTTCTATATTCCTGTTATTTGTCACATAATGGAGTTGTTATGCGTATGAGACGATCAGGAACGAATTTAACGGATTTTGTTACATTTAGCATGATTTCTTGACAAAATCGAGTCGTTATTGCAAAAGAATGGTAAAATTGCATTATAAAATAGACTCGGACGTTTATTTTGACACGATTTTAAAAACATCTGAACGCTATTGGTAGCATTTGCGTTCCATTTTCCTGTGTTTTCTCACATAATGCTGTTGTTATGCGTATGAGACGATCAGGAACGAATTTTACGGATTTTCTTACATTTAGCATGATTTCTTGACAAAATCGAGTCGTTGTTGCAAGAGAATGGTAAAATTGTTTAATAGAATAGACTCAGTCGTTTATTTTGACACGATTTGCAAAACAATTGAACGCAATTGGTTGCATTTGCGTTCTATATTCCTGTTATTTGTCACATAATGGAGTTGTTATGCGTATGAGACGATCAGGAACGAATTTAACGGATTTTGTTACATTTAGCATGATTTCTTGACAAAATCGAGTCGTTATTGCAAAAGAATGGTAAAATTGCATTATAAAATAGACTCGGACGTTTATTTTGACACGATTTTAAAAACATCTGAACGCTATTGGTAGCATTTGCGTTCCATTTTCCAGTGTTTTGTCACATAATGCTGTAATTATGCGTATGAGACGATCAGGTATGTATGAATTTAACGGATATTGTTCCATTTAGCATGATTTCTTGACAAAATCGAATCTTTTCTGCAAAGGAATGGTAACATTGTCTAATAAAATAGACTCAGCCGTCTATTTTGACACGATTTGCAAAACAATTGAACGCAATTGGTAGCATTTGCGTTCTATTTTCCTGTGTTTTCTCACATAATGCTGTTGTTATGCGTAAGAGACGATCGGGAACGAATTTAACGGATATTTTTGCATTTAGCATGATTTCTTGACAAAATCGAGTCGTAATTGCAAAAGAGTGGCAAAATTATACTGTAAAATACACTCGGCCGTTTATATTGACACGATTTGCAAAATAATTGAACGCAATTGGTAGCATTTGCGTTCTATTCTCCTGTTTTGTCACATAATGCTGTAAATATGCGTTAGAGACGATCGGGAACGAATTTGACGGATATTTTTGCATTTAGCATGATTTCTTGACAAAATCGAGTCGTAATTGCAAAAGAGTGGCAAAATTATACAATAAAATAGACTCGGCCGTTTATTCTGACACGATTTGCAAAACAGTTGAACGCATTTGGTAGCATTTGCGGTCTATTTTCCTGTTATTTGTCACATAATGCTACAACTACGCGTATGAGACGATCTGGTATGTATGAATTTATCGGATATTGTTCCATTTAGCATGATTTCTTGACAAAATCGAGTCGTTATTGCAAAAGAATGGTAAAATTGCATTATAAAATAGACTCGGACGTTTATTTTGACACGATTTTCAAAACAGCTGAACGCTATTGGTAGCATTTGCGTTGTATTTTCTTGTGTTTTGTCACATAATGCTACAACTATGCGTATGAGACGATCAGGTATGTATGAATTTAACGGATATTGTTCCATTTAGCATGATTTCTTGACAAAATCGAATCTTTTCTGCAAAGGAATGGTAACATTGTATAATAAAATAGACTCGGACGTTTATTTTGACACGATTTTAAAAACATCTGAACGCTATTGGTAGCATTTGCGTTCCATTTTCCAGTGTTTTGTCACATAATGCTGTAATTATGCGTATGAGACGATCAGGTATGTATGAATTTAACGGATATTGTTCCATTTAGCATGATTTCTTGACAAAATCGAATCTTTTCTGCAAAGGAATGGTAACATTGTCTAATAAAATAGACTCAGCCGTCTATTTTGACACGATTTGCAAAACAATTGAACGCAATTGGTAGCATTTGCGTTCTATTTTCCTGTGTTTTGTCACATAATGCTGTTGTTATGCGTAAGAGACGATCGGGAACGAATTTAACGGATATTTTTGCATTTAGCATGATTTCTTGACAAAATCGAGTCGTAATTGCAAAAGAGTGGCAAAATTATACTATAAAATACACTCGGCCGTTTATATTGACACGATTTGCAAAACAATTGAACGCAATTGGTGGCATTTGCGTTCTATTCTCCTGTTTTGTCACATAATGCTGTAAATATGCGTTAGAGACGATCGGGAACGAATTTGACGGATATTTTTGCATTTAGCATGATTTCTTGACAAAATCGAGTCGTAATTGCAAAAGAGTGGCAAAATTATACTATAAAATACACTCGGCCGTTTATATTGACACGATTTGCAAAACAATTGAACGCAATTGGTAGCATTTGCGTTCTATTTTCCTGTGTTTTGTCACATAATGCTGTAATTATGCGTATGAGACGATCAGGTATGTATGTATTTAACGGATATTGTTCCATTTAGCATGATTTCTTGACAAAATCGAGTCGTTATTGCAAAAGAATGGTAAAATTGCATTATAAAATAGACTCGGACGTTTATTTTGACACGATTTTAAAAACATCTGAACGCTATTGGTAGCATTTGCGTTCCATTTTCATGTGTTTTCTCACATAATGCTGTTGTTATGCGTATGAGACGATCAGGAACGAATTTTACGGATTTTCTTACATTTAGCATGATTTCTTGACAAAATCGAGTCGTTGTTGCAAGAGAATGGTAAAATTGTTTAATAGAATAGACTCAGTCGTTTATTTTGACACGATTTGCAAAACAATTGAACGCAATTGGTTGCATTTGCGTTCTATATTCCTGTTATTTGTCACATAATGGAGTTGTTATGCGTATGAGACGATCAGGAACGAATTTAACGGATTTTGTTACATTTAGCATGATTTCTTGACAAAATCGAGTCGTTATTGCAAAAGAATGGTAAAATTGCATTATAAAATAGACTCGGACGTTTATTTTGACACGATTTTAAAAACATCTGAACGCTATTGGTAGCATTTGCGTTCCATTTTCCAGTGTTTTGTCACATAATGCTGTAATTATGCGTATGAGACGATCAGGTATGTATGAATTTAACGGATATTGTTCCATTTAGCATGATTTCTTGACAAAATCGAATCTTTTCTGCAAAGGAATGGTAACATTGTCTAATAAAATAGACTCAGCCGTCTATTTTGACACGATTTGCAAAACAATGGAACGCAATTGGTAGCATTTGCGTTCTATTTTCCTGTGTTTTGTCACATAATGCTGTAATTATGCGTATGAGACGATCAGGTATGTATGTATTTAACGGATATTGTTCCATTTAGCATGATTTCTTGACAAAATCGAGTCTTTTCTGCAAAGGAATGGTAAAATTGTATAATAAAATAGACTCAGCCGTCTATTTTGACACGATTTGCAAAACAATTGAACGCAATTGGTAGCATTTGCGTTCTATTTTCCTGTGTTTTCTCACATAATGCTGTTGTTATGCGTAAGAGACGATCGGGAACGAATTTAACGGATATTTTTGCATTTAGCATGATTTCTTGACAAAATCGAGTCGTAATTGCAAAAGAGTGGCAAAATTATACTGTAAAATACACTCGGCCGTTTATATTGACACGATTTGCAAAATAATTGAACGCAATTGGTAGCATTTGCGTTCTATTCTCCTGTTTTGTCACATAATGCTGTAAATATGCGTTAGAGACGATCGGGAACGAATTTGACGGATATTTTTGCATTTAGCATGATTTCTTGACAAAATCGAGTCGTAATTGCAAAAGAGTGGCAAAATTATACAATAAAATAGACTCGGCCGTTTATTCTGACACGATTTGCAAAACAGTTGAACGCATTTGGTAGCATTTGCGGTCTATTTTCCTGTTATTTGTCACATAATGCTACAACTACGCGTATGAGACGATCTGGTATGTATGAATTTATCGGATATTGTTCCATTTAGCATGATTTCTTGACAAAATCGAGTCGTTATTGCAAAAGAATGGTAAAATTGCATTATAAAATAGACTCGGACGTTTATTTTGACACGATTTTCAAAACAGCTGAACGCTATTGGTAGCATTTGCGTTGTATTTTCTTGTGTTTTGTCACATAATGCTACAACTATGCGTATGAGACGATCAGGTATGTATGAATTTAACGGATATTGTTCCATTTAGCATGATTTCTTGACAAAATCGAATCTTTTCTGCAAAGGAATGGTAACATTGTATAATAAAATAGACTCGGACGTTTATTTTGACACGATTTTAAAAACATCTGAACGCTATTGGTAGCATTTGCGTTCCATTTTCCAGTGTTTTGTCACATAATGCTGTAATTATGCGTATGAGACGATCAGGTATGTATGAATTTAACGGATATTGTTCCATTTAGCATGATTTCTTGACAAAATCGAATCTTTTCTGCAAAGGAATGGTAACATTGTCTAATAAAATAGACTCAGCCGTCTATTTTGACACGATTTGCAAAACAATTGAACGCAATTGGTAGCATTTGCGTTCTATTTTCCTGTGTTTTGTCACATAATGCTGTTGTTATGCGTAAGAGACGATCGGGAACGAATTTAACGGATATTTTTGCATTTAGCATGATTTCTTGACAAAATCGAGTCGTAATTGCAAAAGAGTGGCAAAATTATACTATAAAATACACTCGGCCGTTTATATTGACACGATTTGCAAAACAATTGAACGCAATTGGTGGCATTTGCGTTCTATTCTCCTGTTTTGTCACATAATGCTGTAAATATGCGTTAGAGACGATCGGGAACGAATTTGACGGATATTTTTGCATTTAGCATGATTTCTTGACAAAATCGAATCTTTTCTGCAAAGGAATGGTAACATTGTCTAATAAAATAGACTCAGCCGTCTATTTTGACACGATTTGCAAAACAATGGAACGCAATTGGTAGCATTTGCGTTCTATTTTCCTGTGTTTTGTCACATAATGCTGTAATTATGCGTATGAGACGATCAGGTATGTATGTATTTAACGGATATTGTTCCATTTAGCATGATTTCTTGACAAAATCGAATCTTTTCTGCAAAGGAATGGTAACATTGTCTAATAAAATAGACTCAGCCGTCTATTTTGACACGATTTGCAAAACAATGGAACGCAATTGGTAGCATTTGCGTTCTATTTTCCTGTGTTTTGTCACATAATGCTGTAATTATGCGTATGAGACGATCAGGTATGTATGTATTTAACGGATATTGTTCCATTTAGCATGATTTCTTGACAAAATCGAGTCTTTTCTGCAAAGGAATGGTAAAATTGTATAATAAAATAGACTCAGCCGTCTATTTTGACACGATTTGCAAAACAATTGAACGCAATTGGTAGCATTTGCGTTCTATTTTCCTGTGTTTTCTCACATAATGCTGTTGTTATGCGTAAGAGACGATCGGGAACGAATTTAACGGATATTTTTGCATTTAGCATGATTTCTTGACAAAATCGAGTCGTAATTGCAAAAGAGTGGCAAAATTATACTGTAAAATACACTCGGCCGTTTATATTGACACGATTTGCAAAATAATTGAACGCAATTGGTAGCATTTGCGTTCTATTCTCCTGTTTTGTCACATAATGCTGTAAATATGCGTTAGAGACGATCGGGAACGAATTTGACGGATATTTTTGCATTTAGCATGATTTCTTGACAAAATCGAGTCGTAATTGCAAAAGAGTGGCAAAATTATACAATAAAATAGACTCGGCCGTTTATTCTGACACGATTTGCAAAACAGTTGAACGCATTTGGTAGCATTTGCGGTCTATTTTCCTGTTATTTGTCACATAATGCTACCTACAACTACGCGTATGAGACGATCTGGTATGTATGAATTTATCGGATATTGTTCCATTTAGCATGATTTCTTGACAAAATCGAGTCGTTATTGCAAAAGAATGGTAAAATTGCATTATAAAATAGACTCGGACGTTTATTTTGACACGATTTTCAAAACAGCTGAACGCTATTGGTAGCATTTGCGTTGTATTTTCTTGTGTTTTGTCACATAATGCTACAACTATGCGTATGAGACGATCAGGTATGTATGAATTTAACGGATATTGTTCCATTTAGCATGATTTCTTGACAAAATCGAATCTTTTCTGCAAAGGAATGGTAACATTGTATAATAAAATAGACTCGGACGTTTATTTTGACACGATTTTAAAAACATCTGAACGCTATTGGTAGCATTTGCGTTCCATTTTCCAGTGTTTTGTCACATAATGCTGTAATTATGCGTATGAGACGATCAGGTATGTATGAATTTAACGGATATTGTTCCATTTAGCATGATTTCTTGACAAAATCGAATCTTTTCTGCAAAGGAATGGTAACATTGTCTAATAAAATAGACTCAGCCGTCTATTTTGACACGATTTGCAAAACAATTGAACGCAATTGGTAGCATTTGCGTTCTATTTTCCTGTGTTTTGTCACATAATGCTGTTGTTATGCGTAAGAGACGATCGGGAACGAATTTAACGGATATTTTTGCATTTAGCATGATTTCTTGACAAAATCGAGTCGTAATTGCAAAAGAGTGGCAAAATTATACTATAAAATACACTCGGCCGTTTATATTGACACGATTTGCAAAACAATTGAACGCAATTGGTGGCATTTGCGTTCTATTCTCCTGTTTTGTCACATAATGCTGTAAATATGCGTTAGAGACGATCGGGAACGAATTTGACGGATATTTTTGCATTTAGCATGATTTCTTGACAAAATCGAGTCGTAATTGCAAAAGAGTGGCAAAATTATACTATAAAATACACTCGGCCGTTTATATTGACACGATTTGCAAAACAATTGAACGCAATTGGTAGCATTTGCGTTCTATTTTCCTGTGTTTTGTCACATAATGCTGTAATTATGCGTATGAGACGATCAGGTATGTATGTATTTAACGGATATTGTTCCATTTAGCATGATTTCTTGACAAAATCGAGTCGTTATTGCAAAAGAATGGTAAAATTGCATTATAAAATAGACTCGGACGTTTATTTTGACACGATTTTAAAAACATCTGAACGCTATTGGTAGCATTTGCGTTCCATTTTCCTGTGTTTTCTCACATAATGCTGTTGTTATGCGTATGAGACGATCAGGAACGAATTTTACGGATTTTCTTACATTTAGCATGATTTCTTGACAAAATCGAGTCGTTGTTGCAAGAGAATGGTAAAATTGTTTAATAGAATAGACTCAGTCGTTTATTTTGACACGATTTGCAAAACAATTGAACGCAATTGGTTGCATTTGCGTTCTATATTCCTGTTATTTGTCACATAATGGAGTTGTTATGCGTATGAGACGATCAGGAACGAATTTAACGGATTTTGTTACATTTAGCATGATTTCTTGACAAAATCGAGTCGTTATTGCAAAAGAATGGTAAAATTGCATTATAAAATAGACTCGGACGTTTATTTTGACACGATTTTAAAAACATCTGAACGCTATTGGTAGCATTTGCGTTCCATTTTCCAGTGTTTTGTCACATAATGCTGTAATTATGCGTATGAGACGATCAGGTATGTATGAATTTAACGGATATTGTTCCATTTAGCATGATTTCTTGACAAAATCGAATCTTTTCTGCAAAGGAATGGTAACATTGTCTAATAAAATAGACTCAGCCGTCTATTTTGACACGATTTGCAAAACAATGGAACGCAATTGGTAGCATTTGCGTTCTATTTTCCTGTGTTTTGTCACATAATGCTGTAATTATGCGTATGAGACGATCAGGTATGTATGTATTTAACGGATATTGTTCCATTTAGCATGATTTCTTGACAAAATCGAGTCTTTTCTGCAAAGGAATGGTAAAATTGTATAATAAAATAGACTCAGCCGTCTATTTTGACACGATTTGCAAAACAATTGAACGCAATTGGTAGCATTTGCGTTCTATTTTCCTGTGTTTTCTCACATAATGCTGTTGTTATGCGTAAGAGACGATCGGGAACGAATTTAACGGATATTTTTGCATTTAGCATGATTTCTTGACAAAATCGAGTCGTAATTGCAAAAGAGTGGCAAAATTATACTGTAAAATACACTCGGCCGTTTATATTGACACGATTTGCAAAATAATTGAACGCAATTGGTAGCATTTGCGTTCTATTCTCCTGTTTTGTCACATAATGCTGTAAATATGCGTTAGAGACGATCGGGAACGAATTTGACGGATATTTTTGCATTTAGCATGATTTCTTGACAAAATCGAGTCGTAATTGCAAAAGAGTGGCAAAATTATACAATAAAATAGACTCGGCCGTTTATTCTGACACGATTTGCAAAACAGTTGAACGCATTTGGTAGCATTTGCGGTCTATTTTCCTGTTATTTGTCACATAATGCTACAACTACGCGTATGAGACGATCTGGTATGTATGAATTTATCGGATATTGTTCCATTTAGCATGATTTCTTGACAAAATCGAGTCGTTATTGCAAAAGAATGGTAAAATTGCATTATAAAATAGACTCGGACGTTTATTTTGACACGATTTTCAAAACAGCTGAACGCTATTGGTAGCATTTGCGTTGTATTTTCTTGTGTTTTGTCACATAATGCTACAACTATGCGTATGAGACGATCAGGTATGTATGAATTTAACGGATATTGTTCCATTTAGCATGATTTCTTGACAAAATCGAATCTTTTCTGCAAAGGAATGGTAACATTGTATAATAAAATAGACTCGGACGTTTATTTTGACACGATTTTAAAAACATCTGAACGCTATTGGTAGCATTTGCGTTCCATTTTCCAGTGTTTTGTCACATAATGCTGTAATTATGCGTATGAGACGATCAGGTATGTATGAATTTAACGGATATTGTTCCATTTAGCATGATTTCTTGACAAAATCGAATCTTTTCTGCAAAGGAATGGTAACATTGTCTAATAAAATAGACTCAGCCGTCTATTTTGACACGATTTGCAAAACAATTGAACGCAATTGGTAGCATTTGCGTTCTATTTTCCTGTGTTTTGTCACATAATGCTGTTGTTATGCGTAAGAGACGATCGGGAACGAATTTAACGGATATTTTTGCATTTAGCATGATTTCTTGACAAAATCGAGTCGTAATTGCAAAAGAGTGGCAAAATTATACTATAAAATACACTCGGCCGTTTATATTGACACGATTTGCAAAACAATTGAACGCAATTGGTGGCATTTGCGTTCTATTCTCCTGTTTTGTCACATAATGCTGTAAATATGCGTTAGAGACGATCGGGAACGAATTTGACGGATATTTTTGCATTTAGCATGATTTCTTGACAAAATCGAGTCGTAATTGCAAAAGAGTGGCAAAATTATACAATAAAATAGACTCGGCCGTTTATTCTGACACGATTTGCAAAACAGTTGAACGCATTTGGTAGCATTTGCGGTCTATTTTCCTGTTATTTGTCACATAATGCTACAACTACGCGTATGAGACGATCTGGTATGTATGAATTTATCGGATATTGTTCCATTTAGCATGATTTCTTGACAAAATCGAGTCGTTATTGCAAAAGAATGGTAAAATTGCATTATAACATAGACTCGGACGTTTATTTTGACACGATTTTCAAAACAGCTGAACGCTATTGGTAGCATTTGCGTTGTATTTTCTTGTGTTTTGTCACATAATGCTGTTGTTATGCGTAAAAGACGATCGGGAACGAATTTAACGGATATTTTTGCATTTAGCATGATTTCTTGACAATAGCGAGTCGTAATTGCAAAAGAGTGGCAAAATTATACAATAAAATACACTCGGCCGTTAACTTTGACACGATTTGCAAAACAATTGAACGCAATTGGTAGCATTTGCGTTCTATTTTCCTGTGTTTTGTCACATAATGCTGTAATTAGGCGTATGAGACGATCAGGTATGTATGAATTTATCGGATATTGTTCCATTTAGCATGATTTCTTGACAAAATCGAGTCGTTATTGCAAAAGAATGGTAAAATTGCATTATAAAATAGACTCGGACGTTTATTTTGACACGATTTTCAAAACAGCTGAACGCTATTGGTAGCATTTGCGTTGTATTTTCTTGTGTTTTGTCACATAATGCTGTTGTTATGCGTAAAAGACGATCGGGAACGAATTTAACGGATATTTTTGCATTTAGCATGATTTCTTGACAAAAGCGAGTCGTAATTGCAAAAGAGTGGCAAAATTATACAATAAAATACACTCGGCCGTTAACTTTGACACGATTTGCAAAACAATTGAACGCAATTGGTAGCATTTGCGTTCTATATTCCTGTTATTTGTCACATAATGCTGTTGTTATGCGTATGAGACGATCAGGAACGAATTAAACGGATTTTGTTACATTTAGCATGATTTCTTGACAAAATCGAGTCGTTGTTGCAAGAGAATGGTAAAATTGTATAATAAAATAGACTCAGCCGTCTATTTTGACACGATTTGCAAAACAATTGAACGCAATTGGTAGCATTTGCGTTCTATTTTCCTGTGTTTTGTCACATAATGCTGTAATTATGCGTATGAGACGATCAGGTATGTATGCATTTAACGGATATTGTTCCATTTAGCATGATTTCTTGACAAAATCGAGTCTTTTCTGCAAAGGAATGGTAAAATTGTATAATAAAATAGACTCAGCCGTCTATTTTGACACGATTTGCAAAACAATTGAACGCAATTGGTAGCACTTGCGTTCTATTTTCCTGTGTTTTCTCACATAATGCTGTTGTAATGCGTAAGAGACGATCGGGAACGAATTTAACGGATATTTTTGCATTTAGCATGATTTCTTGACAAAATCGAGTCGTAATTGCAAAAGAATGGTAAAATTGCATTATAAAATAGACTCGGACGTTTATTTTGACACGATTTTCAAAACAGCTGAACGCTATTGGTAGCATTTGCGTTGTATTTTCTTGTGTTTTGTCACATAATGCTACAACTATGCGTATGAGACGATCAGGTATGTATGAATTTAACGGATATTGTTCCATTTAGCATGATTTCTTGACAAAATCGAATCTTTTCTGCAAAGGAATGGTAACATTGTCTAATAAAATAGACTCAGCCGTCTATTTTGACACGATTTGCAAAACAATTGAACGCAATTGGTAGCATTTGCGTTCTATTTTCCTGTGTTTTGTCACATAATGCTGTAGTTATGCGTATGAGACGATCAGGTATGTATGTATTTAACGGATATTGTTCCATTTAGCATGATTTCTTGACAAAATCGAGTCTTTTCTGCAAAGGAATGGTAAAATTGTATAATAAAATAGACTCAGCCGTCTATTTTGACACGATTTGCAAAACAATTGAACGCAATTGGTAGCACTTGCGTTCTATTTTCCTGTGTTTTCTCACATAATGCTGTTGTAATGCGTAAGAGACGATCGGGAACGAATTTAACGGATATTTTTGCATTTAGCATGATTTCTTGACAAAATCGAGTCGTAATTGCAAAAGAATGGTAAAATTGCATTATAAAATAGACTCGGACGTTTATTTTGACACGATTTTCAAAACAGCTGAACGCTATTGGTAGCATTTGCGTTGTATTTTCTTGTGTTTTGTCACATAATGCTACAACTATGCGTATGAGACGATCAGGTATGTATGAATTTAACGGATATTGTTCCATTTAGCATGATTTCTTGACAAAATCGAATCTTTTCTGCAAAGGAATGGTAACATTGTCTAATAAAATAGACTCAGCCGTCTATTTTGACACGATTTGCAAAACAATTGAACGCAATTGGTAGCATTTGCGTTCTATTTTCCTGTGTTTTGTCACATAATGCTGTAGTTATGCGTATGAGACGATCAGGTATGTATGTATTTAACGGATATTGTTCCATTTAGCATGATTTCTTGACAAAATCGAGTCGTTATTGCAAAAGAATGGTAAAATTGCATTATAAAATAGACTCGGACGTTTATTTTGACACGATTTTCAAAACAGCTGAACGCTATTGGTAGCATTTGCGTTGTATTTTCTTGTGTTTTGTCACATAATGCTGTTGTTATGCGTAAAAGACGATCGGGAACGAATTTAACGGATATTTTTGCATTTAGCATGATTTCTTGACAAAATCGAGTCGTAATTGCAAAAGAGTGGCAAAATTATACAATAAAATACACTCGGCCGTTAATTTTGACACGATTTGCAAAAAAATTGAACGCAATTGGTAGAATTTGCGTTCTATATTCCTGTTATTTGTCACATAATTCTGTTGTTATGCGTATGAGACGATCAGGAACGAATTTAACGGATTTTGTTACATTTAGCATGATTTCTTGACAAAATCGAGTCGTTATTGCAAAAGAATGGTAAAATTGCATTATAAAATAGACTCGGACGTTTATTTTGACACGATTTTCAAAACAGCTGAACGCTATTGGTAGCATTTGCGTTGTATTTTCTTGTGTTTTGTCACATAATGCTACAACTATGCGTATGAGACGATCAGGTATGTATGAATTTAACGGATATTGTTCCATTTAGCATGATTTCTTGACAAAATCGAATCTTTTCTGCAAAGGAATGGTAACATTGTATAATAAAATAGACTCGGACGTTTATTTTGACACGATTTTAAAAACATCTGAACGCTATTGGTAGCATTTGCGTTCCATTTTCCAGTGTTTTGTCACATAATGCTGTAATTATGCGTATGAGACGATCAGGTATGTATGAATTTAACGGATATTGTTCCATTTAGCATGATTTCTTGACAAAATCGAATCTTTTCTGCAAAGGAATGGTAACATTGTCTAATAAAATAGACTCAGCCGTCTATTTTGACACGATTTGCAAAACAATTGAACGCAATTGGTAGCATTTGCGTTCTATTTTCCTGTGTTTTGTCACATAATGCTGTTGTTATGCGTAAGAGACGATCGGGAACGAATTTAACGGATATTTTTGCATTTAGCATGATTTCTTGACAAAATCGAGTCGTAATTGCAAAAGAGTGGCAAAATTATACTATAAAATACACTCGGCCGTTTATATTGACACGATTTGCAAAACAATTGAACGCAATTGGTGGCATTTGCGTTCTATTCTCCTGTTTTGTCACATAATGCTGTAAATATGCGTTAGAGACGATCGGGAACGAATTTGGCGGATATTTTTGCATTTAGCATGATTTCTTGACAAAATCGAGTCGTAATTGCAAAAGAGTGGCAAAATTATACAATAAAATAGACTCGGCCGTTTATTCTGACAGGATTTGCAAAACAGTTGAACGCATTTGGTAGCATTTGCGGTCTATTTTCCTGTTATTTGTCACATAATGCTACAACTACGCGTATGAGACGATCTGGTATGTATGAATTTATCGGATATTGTTCCATTTAGCATGATTTCTTGACAAAATCGAGTCGTTATTGCAAAAGAATGGTAAAATTGCATTATAACATAGACTCGGACGTTTATTTTGACACGATTTTCAAAACAGCTGAACGCTATTGGTAGCATTTGCGTTGTATTTTCTTGTGATTTGTCACATAATGCTGTTGTTATGCGTAAAAGACGATCGGGAACGAATTTAACGGATATTTTTGCATTTAGCATGATTTCTTGACAATAGCGAGTCGTAATTGCAAAAGAGTGGCAAAATTATACAATAAAATACACTCGGCCGTTAACTTTGACACGATTTGCAAAACAATTGAACGCAATTGGTAGCATTTGCGTTCTATTTTCCTGTGTTTTGTCACATAATGCTGTAATTAGGCGTATGAGACGATCAGGTATGTATGAATTTATCGGATATTGTTCCATTTAGCATGATTTCTTGACAAAATCGAGTCGTTATTGCAAAAGAATGGTAAAATTGCATTATAAAATAGACTCGGACGTTTATTTTGACACGATTTTCAAAACAGCTGAACGCTATTGGTAGCATTTGCGTTGTATTTTCTTGTGTTTTGTCACATAATGCTGTTGTTATGCGTAAAAGACGATCGGGAACGAATTTAACGGATATTTTTGCATTTAGCATGATTTCTTGACAAAAGCGAGTCGTAATTGCAAAAGAGTGGCAAAATTATACAATAAAATACACTCGGCCGTTAACTTTGACACGATTTGCAAAACAATTGAACGCAATTGGTAGCATTTGCGTTCTATATTCCTGTTATTTGTCACATAATGCTGTTGTTATGCGTATGAGACGATCAGGAACGAATTAAACGGATTGTGTTACATTTAGCATGATTTCTTGACAAAATCGAGTCGTTGTTGCAAGAGAATGGTAAAATTGTATAATAAAATAGACTCAGCCGTCTATTTTGACACGATTTGCAAAACAATTGAACGCAATTGGTAGCATTTGCGTTCTATTTTCCTGTGTTTTGTCACATAATGCTGTAATTATGCGTATGAGACGATCAGGTATGTATGCATTTAACGGATATTGTTCCATTTAGCATGATTTCTTGACAAAATCGAGTCTTTTCTGCAAAGGAATGGTAAAATTGTATAATAAAATAGACTCAGCCGTCTATTTTGACACGATTTGCAAAACAATTGAACGCAATTGGTAGCACTTGCGTTCTATTTTCCTGTGTTTTCTCACATAATGCTGTTGTTATGCGTAAGAGACGATCGGGAACGAATTTAACGGATATTTTTGCATTTAGCATGATTTCTTGACAAAATCGAGTCGTAATTGCAAAAGAATGGTAAAATTGCATTATAAAATAGACTCGGACGTTTATTTTGACACGATTTTCAAAACAGCTGAACGCTATTGGTAGCATTTGCGTTGTATTTTCTTGTGTTTTGTCACATAATGCTACAACTATGCGTATGAGACGATCAGGTATGTATGAATTTAACGGATATTGTTCCATTTAGCATGATTTCTTGACAAAATCGAATCTTTTCTGCAAAGGAATGGTAACATTGTCTAATAAAATAGACTCAGCCGTCTATTTTGACACGATTTGCAAAACAATTGAACGCAATTGGTAGCATTTGCGTTCTATTTTCCTGTGTTTTGTCACATAATGCTGTAGTTATGCGTATGAGACGATCAGGTATGTATGTATTTAACGGATATTGTTCCATTTAGCATGATTTCTTGACAAAATCGAGTCTTTTCTGCAAAGGAATGGTAAAATTGTATAATAAAATAGACTCAGCCGTCTATTTTGACACGATTTGCAAAACAATTGAACGCAATTGGTAGCATTTGCGTTCTATTTTCCTGTGTTTTCTCACATAATGCTGTTGTTATGCGCAA
The DNA here is from genome assembly GCA_947389935.1 of Agrilus cyanescens. Taxonomy (NCBI): domain Eukaryota; kingdom Metazoa; phylum Arthropoda; class Insecta; order Coleoptera; family Buprestidae; genus Agrilus; species Agrilus cyanescens. Next base: position 17,112,380 of record OX376708.1, on the reverse strand, counting down.
GAGACGATCGGGAACGAATTTAACGGATATTTTTGCATTTAGCATGATTTCTTGACAAAATCGAGTCGTAATTGCAAAAGAGTGGCAAAATTATACGATAAAATAGACTCGGCCGTTTATTTTGACACGATTTGCAAAACAATTGAACGCAATTGGTAGCATTTGCGTTCTATTCTCCTGTTTTGTCACATAATGCTGTAAATATGCGTCAGAGACGATCGGGAACGAATTTGACGGATATTTTTGCATTTAGCATGATTTCTTGACAAAATCGAGTCGTAATTGCAAAAGAGTGGCAAAATTATACAATAAAATAGACTCGGCCGTTTATTCTGACACGATTTGCAAAACAGTTGAACGCATTTGGTAGCATTTGCGGTCTATTTTCCTGTTATTTGTCACATAATGCTACAACTACGCGTATGAGACGATCAGGTATATATGAATTTATCGGATTTTGTTCCATTTAGCATGATTTCTTGACAAAATCGAGTCGTTATTGCAAAAGAATGGTAAAATTGCATTATAAAATAGACTCGGACGTTTATTTTGACACGATTTTCAAAACAGCTGAACGCTATTGGTAGCATTTGCGTTGTATTTTCTTGTGTTTTGTCACATAGTGCTACAACTATGCGTATAAGACGATCAGGTATGTATGAATTTAACGGATATTGTTCCATTTTGCATGATTTCTTGACAAAATCGAATCTTTTCTGCAAAGGAATGGTAACATTGTATAATAAAATAGACTCAGCCGTCTATTTTGACACGATTTGCAAAACAATTGAACGCAATTGGTAGCATTTGCGTTCTATTTTCCTGTGTTTTGTCACATAATGCTGTAATTATGCGTATGAGACGATCAGGTATGTATGTATTTAACGGATATTGTTCCATTTAGCATGATTTCTTGACAAAATCGAGTCTTTTCTGCAAAGGAATGGTAAAATTGTATAATAAAATAGACTCAGCCGTCTATTTTGACACGATTTGCAAAACAATTGAACGCAATTGGTAGCATTTGCGTTCTATTTTCCTGTGTTTTCTCACATAATGCTGTTGTTATGCGTAAGAGACGATCGGGAACGAATTTAACGGATATTTTTGCATTTAGCATGATTTCTTGACAAAATCGAGTCGTAATTGCAAAAGAGTGGCAAAATTATACAATAAAATACACTCGGCCGTTAACTTTGACACGATTTGCGAAACAATTGAACGCAATTGGTAGCATTTGCGTTCTATATTCCTGTTATTTGTCACATAATGCTGTTGTTATGCGTATGAGACGATCAGGAACGAATTAAACGAATTTTGTTACATTTAGCATGATTTCTTGACAAAACCGAGTCGTTGTTGCAAGAGAATCGTAAAATTGTTTAATAAAATAGACTTAGTCGTTTATTTTGACACGATTTGCGAAACAATTCAACGCAATTGGTAGAATTTGCGTTCTATTTTCCTGTTATTTGTCACATAATGCTGTTGTTATGCGTATGAGACGATCAGGAACGAACTTAACGGATTTTCTTACATTTAGCATGATTTCTTGACAAAATCGAGTCGTTGTTGCAAGAGAATGGTAAAATTGTTTAATAAAATAGACTTAGTCGTTTATTTTGACACGATTTGCGAAACAATTGAACGCAATTGGTTGCATTTGCGTTCTATATTCCTGTTATTTATCACATAATGCTGTTGTTATGCGTATGAGACGATCAGGAACGAATTTAACGGATTTTGTTACATTTAGCATGATTTCTTGACAAAATCGAGTCGTTGTTGCAAGAGAATGGTAAAATTGTTTAATAAAATAGACTTAGTCGTTTATTTTGACACGATTTGCGAATCAATTGAACGCAATTGGTTGCATTTGCGTTCTATATTTCTGTTATTTGTCACATAATGGAGTTGTTATGCGTATGAGACGATCAGGAACGAATTTAACGGATTTTGTTACATTTAGCATGATTTCTTGACAAAATCGAGTCGTTGTTGCAAAGGAATGGTAAAATTGTATAATAAAATAGACTCAGCCGTCTATTTTGACACGATTTGCAAAACAATTGAACGCAGTTGGTAGCATTTGCGTTCTATTTTCCTGTGTTTTGTCACATAATGCTGTAAATATGCGTATGAGACGATCAGGTATGTATGAATTTAACGGATATTGTTCCATTTAGCATGATTTCTTGACAAAATAGAGTCTTTTCTGCAAAGGAATGGTAAAATTGTATAATAAAATAGACTCAGCCGTCTATTTTGACACGATTTGCAAAACAATTGAACGCAATTGGTAGCATTTGCGTTCTATTTTCCTGTGTTTTCTCACATAATGCTGTTGTTATGCGTAAGAGACGATCGGGAACGAATTTAACGGATATTTTTGCATTTAGCATGATTTCTTGACAAAATCGAGTCGTAATTGCAAAAGAGTGGCAAAATTATACAATAAAATACACTCGGCCGTTAACTTTGACACGATTTGCGAAACAATTGAACGCAATTGGTAGCATTTGCGTTCTATATTCCTGTTATTTGTCACATAATGCTGTTGTTATGCGTATGAGACGATCAGGAACGAATTAAACGAATTTTGTTACATTTAGCATGATTTCTTGACAAAACCGAGTCGTTGTTGCAAGAGAATCGTAAAATTGTTTAATAAAATAGACTTAGTCGTTTATTTTGACACGATTTGCGAAACAATTCAACGCAATTGGTAGAATTTGCGTTCTATTTTCCTGTTATTTGTCACATAATGCTGTTGTTATGCGTATGAGACGATCAGGAACGAACTTAACGGATTTTCTTACATTTAGCATGATTTCTTGACAAAATCGAGTCGTTGTTGCAAGAGAATGGTAAAATTGTTTAATAAAATAGACTTAGTCGTTTATTTTGACACGATTTGCGAAACAATTGAACGCAATTGGTTGCATTTGCGTTCTATATTCCTGTTATTTATCACATAATGCTGTTGTTATGCGTATGAGACGATCAGGAACGAATTTAACGGATTTTGTTACATTTAGCATGATTTCTTGACAAAATCGAGTCGTTGTTGCAAGAGAATGGTAAAATTGTTTAATAAAATAGACTTAGTCGTTTATTTTGACACGATTTGCGAATCAATTGAACGCAATTGGTTGCATTTGCGTTCTATATTTCTGTTATTTGTCACAAAATGGAGTTGTTATGCGTATGAGACGATCAGGAACGAATTTAACGGATTTTGTTACATTTAGCATGATTTCTTGACAAAATCGAGTCGTTGTTGCAAAGGAATGGTAAAATTGTATAATAAAATAGACTCAGCCGTCTATTTTGACACGATTTGCAAAACAATTGAACGCAGTTGGTAGCATTTGCGTTCTATTTTCCTGTGTTTTGTCACATAATGCTGTAAATATGCGTATGAGACGATCAGGTATGTATGAATTTAACGGATATTGTTCCATTTAGCATGATTTCTTGACAAAATAGAGTCTTTTCTGCAAAGGAATGGTAAAATTGTATAATAAAATAGACTCAGCCGTCTATTTTGACACGATTTGCAAAACAATTGAACGCAATTGGTAGCATTTGCGTTCTATTTTCCTGTGTTTTCTCACATAATGCTGTTGTTATGCGTAAGAGACGATCGGGAACGAATTTAACGGATATTTTTGCATTTAGCATGATTTCTTGACAAAATCGAGTCGTAATTGCAAAAGAGTGGCAAAATTATACAATAAAATACACTCGGCCGTTAACTTTGACACGATTTGCAGAACAATTGAACGCAATTGGTAGCATGTGCGTTCTATATTCCTGTTATTTGTCACATAATGGAGTTGTTATGCGTATGAGACGATCAGGGACGAATTTAACGGATTTTGTTACATTTAGCATGATTTCTTGACAAAATCGAGTCTTTTCTGCAAAGGAATGGTAAAATTGTATAATAAAATAGACTCAGCCGTCTATTTTGACACGATTTGCAAAACAATTGAACGCAATTGGTAGCACTTGCGTTCTATTTTCCTGTGTTTTCTCACATAATGCTGTTGTTATGCGTAAGAGACGATCGGGAACGAATTTAACGGATATTTTTGCATTTAGCATGATTTCTTGACAAAATCGAGTCGTAATTGCAAAAGAGTGGCAAAATTATACTATAAAATACACTCGGCCGTTTATATTGACACGATTTGCAAAACAATTGAACGCAATTGGTAGCATTTGCGTTCTATTCTCCTGTTTTGTCACATAATGCTGTAAATATGCGTTAGAGACGATCGGGAACGAATTTGACGGATATTTTTGCATTTAGCATGATTTCTTGATAAAATCGAGTAGTAATTGCAAAAGAGTGGCAAAATTATACAATAAAATAGACTCGGCCGTTTATTCTGACACGATTTGCAAAACAGTTGAACGCATTTGGTAGCATTTGCGGTCTATTTTCCTGTTATTTGTCACATAATGCTACAACTACGCGTATGAGACGATCTGGTATGTATGAATTTATCGGATATTGTTCCATTTAGCATGATTTCTTGACAAAATCGAGTCGTTATTGCAAAAGAATGGTAAAATTGCATTATAAAATAGACTCGGACGTTTATTTTGACACGATTTTCAAAACAGCTGAACGCTATTGGTAGCATTTGCGTTGTATTTTCTTGTGTTTTGTCACATAATGCTGTTGTTATGCGTAAAAGACGATCGGGAACGAATTTAACGGATATTTTTGCATTTAGCATGATTTCTTGACAAAAGCGAGTCGTAATTGCAAAAGAGTGGCAAAATTATACAATAAAATACACTCGGCCGTTAATTTTGACACGATTTGCAAAACAATTGAACGCAATTGGTAGAATTTGCGTTCTATATTCCTGTTATTTGTCACATAATTCTGTTGTTATGCGTATGAGACGATCAGGAACGAATTTAACGGATTTTGTTACATTTAGCATGATTTCTTGACAAAATCGAGTCGTTGTTGCAAGAGAATGGTAAAATTGTTTAATAGAATAGACTCGGACGTTTATTTTGACACGATTTTCAAAACATCTGAACGCTATTGGTAGCATTTGCGTTCTATTTTCCTGTGTTTTGTCACATAATGCTGTTGTTATGCGTAAAAGACGATCGGGAACGAATTTAACGGATATTTTTGCATTTAGCATGATTTCTTGACAAAAGCGAGTCGTAATTGCAAAAGAGTGGCAAAATTATACAATAAAATACACTCGGCCGTTAATTTTGACACGATTTGCAAAAAAATTGAACGCAATTGGTAGAATTTGCGTTCTATATTCCTGTTATTTGTCACATAATTCTGTTGTTATGCGTATGAGACGATCAGGAACGAATTTAACGGATTTTGTTACATTTAGCATTATTTCTTGACAAAATCGAGTCGTTGTTGCAAGAGAATGGTAAAATTGTTTAATAGAATAGACTCAGTCGTTTATTTTGACACGATTTGCAAAACAATTGAACGCAATTGGTTGCATTTTCGTTCTATATTCCTGTTATTTGTCACATAATGGAGTTGTTATGCGGATGAGACGATCAGGAACGAATTTAACGGATTTTGTTACATTTAGCATGATTTCTTGACAAAGTCGAGTCTTTTCTGCAAAGGAATTCTAAAATTGTATAATAAAATAGACTCAGCCGTCTATTTTGACACGATTTGCAAAACAATTGAACGCAATTGGTAGCATTTGCGTTCTATTTTCCTGTGTTTTCTCACATAATGCTGTTGTTATGCGTATGAGACGATCGGGAACGAATTTAACGGATATTTTTGCATTTAGCATGATTTCTTGACAAAAGCGAGTCGTAATTGCAAAAGAGTGGCAAAATTATACAATAAAATACACTCGGCCGTTAACTTTGACACGATTTGCAAAACAATTGAACGCAATTGGTAGCATTTGCGTTCTATATTCCTGTTATTTGTCACATAATGCTGTTGTTATGCGTATGAGACGATCAGGAACGAATTAAACGGATTTTGTTACATTTAGCATGATTTCTTGACAAAATCGAGTCGTTGTTGCAAGAGAATGGTAAAATTGTATAATAAAATAGACTCAGCCGTCTATTTTGACACGATTTGCAAAACAATTGAACGCAATTGGTAGAATTTCCGTTCTATTTTCCTGTGTTTTGTCACATAATGCTGTAATTATGCGTATGAGACGATCAGGTATGTATGTATTTAACGGATATTGTTCCATTTAGCATGATTTCTTGACAAAATCGAGTCTTTTCTGCAAAGGAATGGTAAAATTGTATAATAAAATAGACTCAGCCGTCTATTTTGACACGATTTGCAAAACAATTGAACGCAATTGGTAGCATTTGCGTTCTATTTTCCTGTGTTTTCTCACATAATGCTGTTGTTATGCGTAAGAGACGATCGGGAACGAATTTAACGGATATTTTTGCATTTAGCATGATTTCTTGACAAAATCGAGTCGTAATTGCAAAAGAGTGGCAAAATTATACTATAAAATAGACTCGGCCGTTTATTTTGACACGATTTGCAAAACAACTGAACGCAATTGGTAGCATTTGCGGTCTATATTCCTTTTATTTGTCACATAATGCTACAACTACGCGTATTAGACGATCAGGTATGTATGAGTTTAACGGATATTGTTCCATTTAGCATGATTTCTTGACAAAATCGAGTCTTTTCTGCAAAAGAATGGTAAAATTGTATAATAAAATAGACTCAGCCGTCTATTTTGACACGATTTGCAAAACAATTGAACGCAATTGGTAGCATTTGCGTTTTAGTTTCCTGTGTTTTGTCACATAATGCTGTAATTATGCGTAAAAGACGATCGGGAACGAATTTAACGGATATTTTTGCATTTAGCATGATTTCTTGACAAAAGCGAGTCGTAATTGCAAAAGAGTGGCAAAATTATACAATAAAATACACTCGGCCGTTAACTTTGACACGATTTGCAAAACAATTGAACGCAATTGGTAGCATTTGCGTTCTATATTCCTGTTATTTGTCACATAATGCTGTTGTTATGCGTATGAGACGATCAGGAACGAATTTAACGGATTTTGTTACATTTAGCATGATTTCTTGACAAAATCGAGTCGTTGTTGCAAGAGAATGGTAAAATTGTTTAATAAAATAGACTTAGTCGTTTATTTTGACACGATTTGCGAAACAATTGAACGCAATTGGTTGCATTTGCGTTCTATATTCCTGTTATTTGTCTCATAATGGAGTTGTTATGCGTATGAGACGATCAGGAACGAATTTAACGGATTTTGTTACATTTAGCATGATTTCTTGACAAAATCGAGTCGTTATTGCAAAAGAATGGTAAAATTGCATTATAAAATAGACTCGGACGTTTATTTTGACACGATTTTTAAAACATCTGAACGCTATTGGTAGCATTTGCGTTCTATTTTCCTGTGTTTTGTCACATAATGCTGTAATTATGCGTATGAGACGATCAGGTATGTATGTATTTAACGGATATTGTTCCATTTAGCATGATTTCTTGACAAAATCGAGTCTTTTCTGCAAAGGAATGGTAAAATTGTATAATAAAATAGACTCAGCCGTCTATTTTGACACGATTTGCAAAACAATTGAACGCAATTGGTAGCATTTGCGTTCTATTTTCCTGTGTTTTGTCACATAATGCTGTAATTATGCGTATGAGACGATCAGGTATGTATGTATTTAACGGATATTGTTCCATTTAGCATGATTTCTTGACAAAATCGAGTCTTTTCTGCAAAGGAATGGTAAAATTGTATAATAAAATAGACTCAGCCGTCTATTTTGACACGATTTGCAAAACAATTGAACGCAATTGGTAGCACTTGCGTTCTATTTTCCTGTGTTTTCTCACATAATGCTGTTGTTATGCGTAAGAGACGATCGGGAACGAATTTAACGGATATTTTTGCATTTAGCATGATTTCTTGACAAAATCGAGTCGTAATTGCAAAAGAATGGTAAAATTGCATTATAAAATAGACTCGGACGTTTATTTTGACACGATTTTCAAAACAGCTGAACGCTATTGGTAGCATTTGCGTTGTATTTTCTTGTGTTTTGTCACATAATGCTACAACTATGCGTATGAGACGATCAGGTATGTATGAATTTAACGGATATTGTTCCATTTAGCATGATTTCTTGACAAAATCGAGTCTTTTCTGCAAAGGAATGGTAAAATTGTATAATAAAATAGACTCAGCCGTCTATTTTGACACGATTTGCAAAACAATTGAACGCAATTGGTAGCATTTGCGTTCTATTTTCCTGTGTTTTGTCACATAATGCTGTAATTATGCGTATGAGACGATCAGGTATGTATGTATTTAACGGATATTGTTCCATTTAGCATGATTTCTTGACAAAATCGAGTCTTTTCTGCAAAGGAATGGTAAAATTGTATAATAAAATAGACTCAGCCGTCTATTTTGACACGATTTGCAAAACAATTGAACGCAATTGGTAGCACTTGCGTTCTATTTTCCTGTGTTTTCTCACATAATGCTGTTGTTATGCGTAAGAGACGATCGGGAACGAATTTAACGGATATTTTTGCATTTAGCATGATTTCTTGACAAAATCGAGTCGTAATTGCAAAAGAATGGTAAAATTGTCTAATAAAATAGACTCAGCCGTCTATTTTGACACGATTTGCAAAACAATTGAACGCAATTGGTAGCATTTGCGTTCTATTTTCCTGTGTTTTGTCACATAATGCTGTAGTTATGCGTATGAGACGATCAGGTATGTATGTATTTAACGGATATTGTTCCATTTAGCATGATTTCTTGACAAAATCGAGTCTTTTCTGCAAAGGAATGGTAAAATTGTATAATAAAATAGACTCAGCCGTCTATTTTGACACGATTTGCAAAACAATTGAACGCAATTGGTAGCATTTGCGTTCTATTTTCCTGTGTTTTCTCACATAATGCTGTTGTTATGCGTAAGAGACGATCGGGAACGAATTTAACGGATATTTTTGCATTTAGCATGATTTCTTGACAAAATCGAGTCGTAATTGCAAAAGAGTGGCAAAATTATACGATAAAATAGACTCGGCCGTTTATTTTGACACGATTTGCAAAACAATTGAACGCAATTGGTAGCATTTGCGTTCTATTCTCCTGTTTTGTCACATAATGCTGTAAATATGCGTCAGAGACGATCGGGAACGAATTTGACGGATATTTTTGCATTTAGCATGATTTCTTGACAAAATCGAGTCGTAATTGCAAAAGAGTGGCAAAATTATACAATAAAATAGACTCGGCCGTTTATTCTGACACGATTTGCAAAACAGTTGAACGCATTTGGTAGCATTTGCGGTCTATTTTCCTGTTATTTGTCACATAATGCTACAACTACGCGTATGAGACGATCAGGTATGTATGAATTTATCGGATTTTGTTCCATTTAGCATGATTTCTTGACAAAATCGAGTCGTTATTGCAAAAGAATGGTAAAATTGCATTATAAAATAGACTCGGACGTTTATTTTGACACGATTTTCAAAACAGCTGAACGCTATTGGTAGCATTTGCGTTGTATTTTCTTGTGTTTTGTCACATAGTGCTACAACTATGCGTATGAGACGATCAGGTATGTATGAATTTAACGGATATTGTTCCATTTAGCATGATTTCTTGACAAAATCGAATCTTTTCTGCAAAGGAATGGTAACATTGTATAATAAAATAGACTCAGCCGTCTATTTTGACACGATTTGCAAAACAATTGAACGCAATTGGTAGCATTTGCGTTCTATTTTCCTGTGTTTTGTCACATAATGCTGTAATTATGCGTATGAGACGATCAGGTATGTATGTATTTAACGGATATTGTTCCATTTAGCATGATTTCTTGACAAAATCGAGTCTTTTCTGCAAAGGAATGGTAAAATTGTATAATAAAATAGACTCAGCCGTCTATTTTGACACGATTTGCAAAACAATTGAACGCAATTGGTAGCATTTGCGTTCTATTTTCCTGTGTTTTCTCACATAATGCTGCTGTTATGCGTAAGAGACGATCGGGAACGAATTTAACGGATATTTTTGCATTTAGCATGATTTCTTGACAAAATCGAGTCGTAATTGCAAAAGAGTGGCAAAATTATACAATAAAATACACTCGGCCGTTAACTTTGACACGATTTGCAAAACAATTGAACGCAATTGGTAGCATTTGCGTTCTATATTCCTGTTATTTGTCACATAATGCTGTTGTTATGCGTATGAGACGATCAGGAACGAATTAAACGAATTTTGTTACATTTAGCATGATTTCTTGACAAAACCGAGTCGTTGTTGCAAGAGAATCGTAAAATTGTTTAATAAAATAGACTTAGTCGTTTATTTTGACACGATTTGCGAAACAATTGAACGCAATTGGTAGAATTTGCGTTCTATTTTCCTGTTATTTGTCACATAATGCTGTTGTTATGCGTATGAGACGATCAGGAACGAACTTAACGGATTTTCTTAAATTTAGCATGATTTCTTGACAAAATTGAGTCGTTGTTGCAAGAGAATGGTAAAATTGTTTAATAAAATAGACTTAGTCGTTTATTTTGACACGATTTGCGAAACAATTGAACGCAATTGGTTGCATTTGCGTTCTATATTCCTGTTATTTATCACATAATGCTGTTGTTATGCGTATGAGACGATCAGGAACGAATTTAACGGATTTTGTTACATTTAGCATGATTTCTTGACAAAATCGAGTCGTTGTTGCAAGAGAATGGTAAAATTGTTTAATAAAATAGACTTAGTCGTTTATTTTGACACGATTTGCGAAACAATTGAACGCAATTGGTTGCATTTGCGTTCTATATTTCTGTTATTTGTCACATAATGGAGTTGTTATGCGTATGAGACGATCAGGAACGAATTTAACGGATTTTGTTACATTTAGCATGATTTCTTGACAAAATCGAGTCGTTGTTGCAAAGGAATGGTAAAATTGTATAATAAAATAGACTCAGCCGTCTATTTTGACACGATTTGCAAAACAATTGAACGCAGTTGGTAGCATTTGCGTTCTATTTTCCTGTGTTTTGTCACATAATGCTGTAAATATGCGTATGAGACGGTCGGGAACGAATTTAACGGATATTGTTCCATTTAGCATGATTTCTTGACAAAATCGAGTCGTTATTGCAAAAGAATGGTAAAATTGCATTATAAAATAGACTCGGACGTTTATTTTGACACGATTTTCAAAACAGCTGAACGCTATTGGTAGCATTTGCGTCCTATTTTCTTGTGTTTTGTCACATAATGCTACAACTATGCGTATGAGACGATCAGGTATGTATGAATTTAACGGATATTGTTCAATTTAGCATGATTTCTTGACAAAATAGAGTCTTTTCTGCAAAGGAATGGTAAAATTGTATAATAAAATAGACTCATCCGTCTATTTTGACACGATTTGCAAAACAATTGAACGCAATTGGTAGCATTTGCGTTCTATTTTCCTGTGTTTTGTCACATAATGCTGTAATTATGCGTATGAGACGATCAGGTATGTATGTATTTAACGGATATTGTTCCATTTAGCATGATTTCTTGACAAAATCGAGTCGTAATTGCAAAAGAGTGGCAAAATTATACAATAAAATACACTCGGCCGTTAACTTTGACACGATTTGCAAAACAATTGAACGCAATTGGTGGCATTTGCGTTCTATATTCCTGTTATTTGTCACATAATGCTGTTGTTATGCGTATGAGACGATCAGGAACGAATTTTACGGATTTTCTTACATTTAGCATGATTTCTTGACAAAATCGAGTCGTTGTTGCAAGAGAATGGTAAAATTGTTTAATAGAATAGACTCAGTCGTTTATTTTGACACGATTTGCAAAACAATTGAACGCAATTGGTTGCATTTGCGTTCTATATTCCTGTTATTTGTCACATAATGGAGTTGTTATGCGTATGAGACGATCAGGAACGAATTTAACGGATTTTGTTACATTTAGCATGATTTCTTGACAAAATCGAGTCGTTATTGCAAAAGAATGGTAAAATTGCATTATAAAATAGACTCGGACGTTTATTTTGACACGATTTTAAAAACATCTGAACGCTATTGGTAGCATTTGCGTTCCATTTTCCAGTGTTTTGTCACATAATGCTGTAATTATGCGTATGAGACGATCAGGTATGTATGAATTTAACGGATATTGTTCCATTTAGCATGATTTCTTGACAAAATCGAATCTTTTCTGCAAAGGAATGGTAACATTGTCTAATAAAATAGACTCAGCCGTCTATTTTGACACGATTTGCAAAACAATTGAACGCAATTGGTAGCATTTGCGTTCTATTTTCCTGTGTTTTGTCACATAATGCTGTAATTATGCGTATGAGACGATCAGGTATGTATGTATTTAACGGATATTGTTCCATTTAGCATGATTTCTTGACAAAATCGAGTCGTAATTGCAAAAGAGTGGCAAAATTATACTATAAAATACACTCGGCCGTTTATATTGACACGATTTGCAAAACAATTGAACGCAATTGGTAGCATTTGCGTTCTATTCTCCTGTTTTGTCACATAATGCTGTAAATATGCGTTAGAGACGATCGGGAACGAATTTGACGGATATTTTTGCATTTAGCATGATTTCTTGACAAAATCGAGTCGTAATTGCAAAAGAGTGGCAAAATTATACAATAAAATAGACTCGGCCGTTTATTCTGACACGATTTGCAAAACAGTTGAACGCATTTGGTAGCATTTGCGGTCTATTTTCCTGTTATTTGTCACATAATGCTACAACTACGCGTATGAGACGATCTGGTATGTATGAATTTATCGGATATTGTTCCATTTAGCATGATTTCTTGACAAAATCGAGTCGTTATTGCAAAAGAATGGTAAAATTGCATTATAAAATAGACTCGGACGTTTATTTTGACACGATTTTCAAAACAGCTGAACGCTATTGGTAGCATTTGCGTTGTATTTTCTTGTGTTTTGTCACATAATGCTACAACTATGCGTATGAGACGATCAGGTATGTATGAATTTAACGGATATTGTTCCATTTAGCATGATTTCTTGACAAAATCGAATCTTTTCTGCAAAGGAATGGTAACATTGTATAATAAAATAGACTCGGACGTTTATTTTGACACGATTTTAAAAACAGCTGAACGCTATTGGTAGCATTTGCGTTGTATTTTCTTGTGTTTTGTCACATAATGCTACAACTATGCGTATGAGACGATCAGGTATGTATGAATTTAACGGATATTGTTCCATTTAGCATGATTTCTTGACAAAATCGAATCTTTTCTGCAAAGGAATGGTAACATTGTCTAATAAAATAGACTCAGCCGTCTATTTTGACACGATTTGCAAAACAATTGAACGCAATTGGTAGCATTTGCGTTCTATTTTCCTGTGTTTTGTCACATAATGCTGTAATTATGCGTATGAGACGATCAGGTATGTATGTATTTAACGGATATTGTTCCATTTAGCATGATTTCTTGACAAAATCGAGTCTTTTCTGCAAAGGAATGGTAAAATTGTATAATAAAATAGACTCAGCCGTCTATTTTGACACGATTTGCAAAACAATTGAACGCAATTGGTAGCATTTGCGTTCTATTTTCCTGTGTTTTCTCACATAATGCTGTTGTTATGCGTAAGAGACGATCGGGAACGAATTTAACGGATATTTTTGCATTTAGCATGATTTCTTGACAAAATCGAGTCGTAATTGCAAAAGAGTGGCAAAATTATACTATAAAATACACTCGGCCGTTTATATTGACACGATTTGCAAAACAATTGAACGCAATTGGTAGCATTTGCGTTCTATTCTCCTGTTTTGTCACATAATGCTGTAAATATGCGTTAGAGACGATCGGGAACGAATTTGACGGATATTTTTGCATTTAGCATGATTTCTTGACAAAATCGAGTCGTAATTGCAAAGGAGTGGCAAAATTATACAATAAAATAGACTCGGCCGTTTAGTCTGACACGATTTGCAAAACAGTTGAACGCATTTGGTAGCATTTGCGGTCTATTTTCCTGTTATTTGTCACATAATGCTACAACTACGCGTATGAGACGATCTGGTATGTATGAATTTATTGGATATTGTTCCATTTAGCATGATTTCTTGACAAAATCGAGTCGTTATTGCAAAAGAATGGTAAAATTGCATTATAAAATAGACTCGGACGTTTATTTTGACACGATTTTCAAAACAGCTGAACGCTATTGGTAGCATTTGCGTTGTATTTTCTTGTGTTTTGTCACATAATGCTACAACTATGCGTATGAGACGATCAGGTATGTATGAATTTAACGGATATTGTTCCATTTAGCATGATTTCTTGACAAAATCGAATCTTTTCTGCAAAGGAATGGTAACATTGTATAATAAAATAGACTCAGCCGTCCATTTTGACACGATTTGCAAAACAATTGAACGCAATTGGTAGCATTTGCGTTCTATTTTCCTGTGTTTTGTCACATAATGCTGTAATTATGCGTATGAGACGATCAGGTATGGATGTATTTAACGGATATTGTTCCATTTAGCATGATTTCTTGACAAAATCGAGTCTTTTCTGCAAAGGAATGGTAAAATTGTATAATAAAATAGACTCAGCCGTCTATTTTGACACGATTTGCAAAACAATTGAACGCAATTGGTAGCATTTGCGTTCTATTTTCCTGTGTTTTCTCACATAATGCTGTTGTTATGCGTAAGAGACGATCGGGAACGAATTTAACGGATATTTTTGCATTTAGCATGATTTCTTGACAAAATCGAGTCGTAATTGCAAAAGAGTGGCAAAATTATCCTATAAAATAGACTCGGCCGTTTATTTTGACACGATTTGCAAAACAACTGAACGCAATTGGTAGCATTTGCGGTCTATATTCCTTTTATTTGTCACATAATGCTACAACTACGCGTATTAGACGATCAGGTATGTATGAATTTAGCGGATATTGTTCCATTTAGCATGATTTCTTGACAAAATCGAGTCGTTGTTGCAAGAGAATGGTAAAATTGTTTAATAGAATAGACTCAGTCGTTTATTTTGACACGATTTGCAAAACAATTGAACGCAATTGGTTGCATTTGCGTTCTATATTCCTGTTATTTGTCACATAATGGAGTTGTTATGCGTATGAGACGATCAGGAACGAATTTAACGGATTTTGTTACATTTAGCATGATTTCTTGACAAAATCGAGTCGTTATTGCAAAAGAATGGTAAAATTGCATTATAAAATAGACTCGGACGTTTATTTTGACACGATTTTAAAAACATCTGAACGCTATTGGTAGCATTTGCGTTCCATTTTCCAGTGTTTTGTCACATAATGCTGTAATTATGCGTATGAGACGATCAGGTATGTATGAATTTAACGGATATTGTTCCATTTAGCATGATTTCTTGACAAAATCGAATCTTTTCTGCAAAGGAATGGTAACATTGTCTAATAAAATAGACTCAGCCGTCTATTTTGACACGATTTGCAAAACAATTGAACGCAATTGGTAGCATTTGCGTTCTATTTTCCTGTGTTTTGTCACATAATGCTGTAATTATGCGTATGAGACGATCAGGTATGTATGTATTTAACGGATATTGTTCCATTTAGCATGATTTCTTGACAAAATCGAGTCTTTTCTGCAAAGGAATGGTAAAATTGTATAATAAAATAGACTCAGCCGTCTATTTTGACACGATTTGCAAAACAATTGAACGCAATTGGTAGCATTTGCGTTCTATTTTCCTGTGTTTTGTCACATAATGCTGTAATTATGCGTATGAGACGATCAGGTATGTATGTATTTAACGGATATTGTTCCATTTAGCATGATTTCTTGACAAAATCGAGTCGTAATTGCAAAAGAGTGGCAAAATTATACTATAAAATACACTCGGCCGTTTATATTGACACGATTTGCAAAACAATTGAACGCAATTGGTAGCATTTGCGTTCTATTCTCCTGTTTTGTCACATAATGCTGTAAATATGCGTTAGAGACGATCGGGAACGAATTTGACGGATATTTTTGCATTTAGCATGATTTCTTGACAAAATCGAGTCGTAATTGCAAAAGAGTGGCAAAATTATACAATAAAATAGACTCGGCCGTTTATTCTGACACGATTTGCAAAACAGTTGAACGCATTTGGTAGCATTTGCGGTCTATTTTCCTGTTATTTGTCACATAATGCTACAACTACGCGTATGAGACGATCTGGTATGTATGAATTTATCGGATATTGTTCCATTTAGCATGATTTCTTGACAAAATCGAGTCGTTATTGCAAAAGAATGGTAAAATTGCATTATAAAATAGACTCGGACGTTTATTTTGACACGATTTTCAAAACAGCTGAACGCTATTGGTAGCATTTGCGTTGTATTTTCTTGTGTTTTGTCACATAATGCTACAACTATGCGTATGAGACGATCAGGTATGTATGAATTTAACGGATATTGTTCCATTTAGCATGATTTCTTGACAAAATCGAATCTTTTCTGCAAAGGAATGGTAACATTGTATAATAAAATAGACTCGGACGTTTATTTTGACACGATTTTAAAAACAGCTGAACGCTATTGGTAGCATTTGCGTTGTATTTTCTTGTGTTTTGTCACATAATGCTACAACTATGCGTATGAGACGATCAGGTATGTATGAATTTAACGGATATTGTTCCATTTAGCATGATTTCTTGACAAAATCGAATCTTTTCTGCAAAGGAATGGTAACATTGTCTAATAAAATAGACTCAGCCGTCTATTTTGACACGATTTGCAAAACAATTGAACGCAATTGGTAGCATTTGCGTTCTATTTTCCTGTGTTTTGTCACATAATGCTGTAATTATGCGTATGAGACGATCAGGTATGTATGTATTTAACGGATATTGTTCCATTTAGCATGATTTCTTGACAAAATCGAGTCTTTTCTGCAAAGGAATGGTAAAATTGTATAATAAAATAGACTCAGCCGTCTATTTTGACACGATTTGCAAAACAATTGAACGCAATTGGTAGCATTTGCGTTCTATTTTCCTGTGTTTTGTCACATAATGCTGTAATTATGCGTATGAGACGATCAGGTATGGATGTATTTAACGGATATTGTTCCATTTAGCATGATTTCTTGACAAAATCGAGTCTTTTCTGCAAAGGAATGGTAAAATTGTATAATAAAATAGACTCAGCCGTCTATTTTGACACGATTTGCAAAACAATTGAACGCAATTGGTAGCATTTGCGTTCTATTTTCCTGTGTTTTCTCACATAATGCTGTTGTTATGCGTAAGAGACGATCGGGAACGAATTTAACGGATATTTTTGCATTTAGCATGATTTCTTGACAAAATCGAGTCGTAATTGCAAAAGAGTGGCAAAATTATCCTATAAAATAGACTCGGCCGTTTATTTTGACACGATTTGCAAAACAACTGAACGCAATTGGTAGCATTTGCGGTCTATATTCCTTTTATTTGTCACATAATGCTACAACTACGCGTATTAGACGATCAGGTATGTATGAATTTAGCGGATATTGTTCCATTTAGCATGATTTCTTGACAAAATCGAGTCGTTGTTGCAAGAGAATGGTAAAATTGTTTAATAGAATAGACTCAGTCGTTTATTTTGACACGATTTGCAAAACAATTGAACGCAATTGGTTGCATTTGCGTTCTATTTTCCTGTGTTTTCTCACATAATGCTGTTGTTATGCGTAAGAGACGATCGGGAACGAATTTAACGGATATTTTTGCATTTAGCATGATTTCTTGACAAAATCGAGTCGTAATTGCAAAAGAGTGGCAAAATTATACTATAAAATACACTCGGCCGTTTATATTGACACGATTTGCAAAACAATTGAACGCAATTGGTAGCATTTGCGTTCTATTCTCCTGTTTTGTCACATAATGCTGTAAATATGCGTTAGAGACGATCGGGAACGAATTTGACGGATATTTTTGCATTTAGCATGATTTCTTGACAAAATCGAGTCGTAATTGCAAAGGAGTGGCAAAATTATACAATAAAATAGACTCGGCCGTTTATTCTGACACGATTTGCAAAACAGTTGAACGCATTTGGTAGCATTTGCGGTCTATTTTCCTGTTATTTGTCACATAATGCTACAACTACGCGTATGAGACGATCTGGTATGTATGAATTTATCGGATATTGTTCCATTTAGCATGATTTCTTGACAAAATCGAGTCGTTATTGCAAAAGAATGGTAAAATTGCATTATAAAATAGACTCGGACGTTTATTTTGACACGATTTTCAAAACAGCTGAACGCTATTGGTAGCATTTGCGTTGTATGTTCTTGTGTTTTGTCACATAATGCTACAACTATGCGTATGAGACGATCAGGTATGTATGAATTTAACGGATATTGTTCCATTTAGCATGATTTCTTGACAAAATCGAATCTTTTCTGCAAAGGAATGGTAACATTGTATAATAAAATAGACTCAGCCGTCTATTTTGACACGATTTGCAAAACAATTGAACGCAATTGGTAGCATTTGCGTTCTATTTTCCTGTGTTTTGTCACATAATGCTGTAATTATGCGTATGAGACGATCAGGTATGGATGTATTTAACGGATATTGTTCCATTTAGCATGATTTCTTGACAAAATCGAGTCTTTTCTGCAAAGGAATGGTAAAATTGTATAATAAAATAGACTCAGCCGTCTATTTTGACACGATTTGCAAAACAATTGAACGCAATTGGTAGCATTTGCGTTCTATTTTCCTGTGTTTTCTCACATAATGCTGTTGTTATGCGTAAGAGACGATCGGGAACGAATTTAACGGATATTTTTGCATTTAGCATGATTTCTTGACAAAATCGAGTCGTAATTGCAAAAGAGTGGCAAAATTATCCTATAAAATAGACTCGGCCGTTTATTTTGACACGATTTGCAAAACAACTGAACGCAATTGGTAGCATTTGCGGTCTATATTCCTTTTATTTGTCACATAATGCTACAACTACGCGTATTAGACGATCAGGTATGTATGAATTTAGCGGATATTGTTCCATTTAGCATGATTTCTTGACAAAATCGAGTCGTTGTTGCAAGAGAATGGTAAAATTGTTTAATAGAATAGACTCAGTCGTTTATTTTGACACGATTTGCAAAACAATTGAACGCAATTGGTTGCATTTGCGTTCTATTTTCCTGTGTTTTCTCACATAATGCTGTTGTTATGCGTAAGAGACGATCGGGAACGAATTTAACGGATATTTTTGCATTTAGCATGATTTCTTGACAAAATCGAGTCGTAATTGCAAAAGAATGGTAAAATTGCATTATAAAATAGACTCGGACGTTTATTTTGACACGATTTTCAAAACAGCTGAACGCTATTGGTAGCATTTGCGTTGTATTTTCTTGTGTTTTGTCACATAATGCTACAACTATGCGTATGAGACGATCAGGTATGTATGAATTTAACGGATATTGTTCCATTTAGCATGATTTCTTGACAAAATCGAATCTTTTCTGCAAAGGAATGGTAACATTGTCTAATAAAATAGACTCAGCCGTCTATTTTGACACGATTTGCAAAACAATTGAACGCAATTGGTAGCATTTGCGTTCTATTTTCCTGTGTTTTGTCACATAATGCTGTAGTTATGCGTATGAGACGATCAGGTATGTATGTATTTAACGGATATTGTTCCATTTAGCATGATTTCTTGACAAAATCGAGTCTTTTCTGCAAAGGAATGGTAAAATTGTATAATAAAATAGACTCAGCCGTCTATTTTGACACGATTTGCAAAACAATTGAACGCAATTGGTAGCATTTGCGTTCTATTTTCCTGTGTTTTCTCACATAATGCTGTTGTTATGCGCAAGAGACGATCGGGAACGAATTTAACGGATATTTTTGCATTTAGCATGATTTCTTGACAAAATCGAGTCGTAATTGCAAAAGAGTGGCAAAATTATACGATAAAATAGACTCGGCCGTTTATTTTGACACGATTTGCAAAACAATTGAACGCAATTGGTAGCATTTGCGTTCTATTCTCCTGTTTTGTCACATAATGCTGTAAATATGCGTCAGAGACGATCGGGTATGTATGTATTTAACGGATATTGTTCCATTTAGCATGATTTCTTGACAAAATCGAGTCGTAATTGCAAAAGAGTGGCAAAATTATACTATAAAATACACTCGGCCGTTTATATTGACACGATTTGCAAAACAATTGAACGCAATTGGTAGCATTTGCGTTCTATTCTCCTGTTTTGTCACATAATGCTGTAAATATGCGTTAGAGACGATCGGGAACGAATTTGACGGATATTTTTGCATTTAGCATGATTTCTTGACAAAATCGAGTCGTAATTGCAAAAGAGTGGCAAAATTATACAATAAAATAGACTCGGCCGTTTATTCTGACACGATTTGCAAAACAGTTGAACGCATTTGGTAGCATTTGCGGTCTATTTTCCTGTTATTTGTCACATAATGCTACAACTACGCGTATGAGACGATCTGGTATGTATGAATTTATCGGATATTGTTCCATTTAGCATGATTTCTTGACAAAATCGAGTCGTTATTGCAAAAGAATGGTAAAATTGCATTATAAAATAGACTCGGACGTTTATTTTGACACGATTTTCAAAACAGCTGAACGCTATTGGTAGCATTTGCGTTGTATTTTCTTGTGTTTTGTCACATAATGCTACAACTATGCGTATGAGACGATCAGGTATGTATGAATTTAACGGATATTGTTCCATTTAGCATGATTTCTTGACAAAATCGAATCTTTTCTGCAAAGGAATGGTAACATTGTATAATAAAATAGACTCGGACGTTTATTTTGACACGATTTTAAAAACAGCTGAACGCTATTGGTAGCATTTGCGTTGTATTTTCTTGTGTTTTGTCACATAATGCTACAACTATGCGTATGAGACGATCAGGTATGTATGAATTTAACGGATATTGTTCCATTTAGCATGATTTCTTGACAAAATCGAATCTTTTCTGCAAAGGAATGGTAACATTGTCTAATAAAATAGACTCAGCCGTCTATTTTGACACGATTTGCAAAACAATTGAACGCAATTGGTAGCATTTGCGTTCTATTTTCCTGTGTTTTGTCACATAATGCTGTAATTATGCGTATGAGACGATCAGGTATGGATGTATTTAACGGATATTGTTCCATTTAGCATGATTTCTTGACAAAATCGAGTCTTTTCTGCAAAGGAATGGTAAAATTGTATAATAAAATAGACTCAGCCGTCTATTTTGACACGATTTGCAAAACAATTGAACGCAATTGGTAGCATTTGCGTTCTATTTTCCTGTGTTTTCTCACATAATGCTGTTGTTATGCGTAAGAGACGATCGGGAACGAATTTAACGGATATTTTTGCATTTAGCATGATTTCTTGACAAAATCGAGTCGTAATTGCAAAAGAGTGGCAAAATTATACTATAAAATACACTCGGCCGTTTATATTGACACGATTTGCAAAACAATTGAACGCAATTGGTAGCATTTGCGTTCTATTCTCCTGTTTTGTCACATAATGCTGTAAATATGCGTTAGAGACGATCGGGAACGAATTTGACGGATATTTTTGCATTTAGCATGATTTCTTGACAAAATCGAGTCGTAATTGCAAAGGAGTGGCAAAATTATACAATAAAATAGACTCGGCCGTTTATTCTGACACGATTTGCAAAACAGTTGAACGCATTTGGTAGCATTTGCGGTCTATTTTCCTGTTATTTGTCACATAATGCTACAACTACGCGTATGAGACGATCTGGTATGTATGAATTTATCGGATATTGTTCCATTTAGCATGATTTCTTGACAAAATCGAGTCGTTATTGCAAAAGAATGGTAAAATTGCATTATAAAATAGACTCGGACGTTTATTTTGACACGATTTTCAAAACAGCTGAACGCTATTGGTAGCATTTGCGTTGTATGTTCTTGTGTTTTGTCACATAATGCTACAACTATGCGTATGAGACGATCAGGTATGTATGAATTTAACGGATATTGTTCCATTTAGCATGATTTCTTGACAAAATCGAATCTTTTCTGCAAAGGAATGGTAACATTGTATAATAAAATAGACTCAGCCGTCTATTTTGACACGATTTGCAAAACAATTGAACGCAATTGGTAGCATTTGCGTTCTATTTTCCTGTGTTTTGTCACATAATGCTGTAATTATGCGTATGAGACGATCAGGTATGGATGTATTTAACGGATATTGTTCCATTTAGCATGATTTCTTGACAAAATCGAGTCTTTTCTGCAAAGGAATGGTAAAATTGTATAATAAAATAGACTCAGCCGTCTATTTTGACACGATTTGCAAAACAATTGAACGCAATTGGTAGCATTTGCGTTCTATTTTCCTGTGTTTTCTCACATAATGCTGTTGTTATGCGTAAGAGACGATCGGGAACGAATTTAACGGATATTTTTGCATTTAGCATGATTTCTTGACAAAATCGAGTCGTAATTGCAAAAGAGTGGCAAAATTATCCTATAAAATAGACTCGGCCGTTTATTTTGACACGATTTGCAAAACAACTGAACGCAATTGGTAGCATTTGCGGTCTATATTCCTTTTATTTGTCACATAATGCTACAACTACGCGTATTAGACGATCAGGTATGTATGAATTTAGCGGATATTGTTCCATTTAGCATGATTTCTTGACAAAATCGAGTCGTTGTTGCAAGAGAATGGTAAAATTGTTTAATAGAATAGACTCAGTCGTTTATTTTGACACGATTTGCAAAACAATTGAACGCAATTGGTTGCATTTGCGTTCTATTTTCCTGTGTTTTCTCACATAATGCTGTTGTTATGCGTAAGAGACGATCGGGAACGAATTTAACGGATATTTTTGCATTTAGCATGATTTCTTGACAAAATCGAGTCGTAATTGCAAAAGAATGGTAAAATTGCATTATAAAATAGACTCGGACGTTTATTTTGACACGATTTTCAAAACAGCTGAACGCTATTGGTAGCATTTGCGTTGTATTTTCTTGTGTTTTGTCACATAATGCTACAACTATGCGTATGAGACGATCAGGTATGTATGAATTTAACGGATATTGTTCCATTTAGCATGATTTCTTGACAAAATCGAATCTTTTCTGCAAAGGAATGGTAACATTGTCTAATAAAATAGACTCAGCCGTCTATTTTGACACGATTTGCAAAACAATTGAACGCAATTGGTAGCATTTGCGTTCTATTTTCCTGTGTTTTGTCACATAATGCTGTAGTTATGCGTATGAGACGATCAGGTATGTATGTATTTAACGGATATTGTTCCATTTAGCATGATTTCTTGACAAAATCGAGTCTTTTCTGCAAAGGAATGGTAAAATTGTATAATAAAATAGACTCAGCCGTCTATTTTGACACGATTTGCAAAACAATTGAACGCAATTGGTAGCATTTGCGTTCTATTTTCCTGTGTTTTCTCACATAATGCTATTGTTATGCGCAAGAGACGATCGGGAACGAATTTAACGGATATTTTTGCATTTAGCATGATTTCTTGACAAAATCGAGTCGTAATTGCAAAAGAGTGGCAAAATTATACGATAAAATAGACTCGGCCGTTTATTTTGACACGATTTGCAAAACAATTGAACGCAATTGGTAGCATTTGCGTTCTATTCTCCTGTTTTGTCACATAATGCTGTAAATATGCGTCAGAGACGATCGGGAACGAATTTGACGGATATTTTTGCATTTAGCATGATTTCTTGACAAAATCGAGTCGTAATTGCAAAAGAGTGGCAAAATTATACAATAAAATAGACTCGGCCGTTTATTCTGACACGATTTGCAAAACAGTTGAACGCATTTGGTAGCATTTGCGGTCTATTTTCCTGTTATTTGTCACATAATGCTACAACTACGCGTATGAGACGATCAGGTATATATGAATTTATCGGATTTTGTTCCATTTAGCATGATTTCTTGACAAAATCGAGTCGTTATTGCAAAAGAATGGTAAAATTGCATTATAAAATAGACTCGGACGTTTATTTTGACACGATTTTCAAAACAGCTGAACGCTATTGGTAGCATTTGCGTTGTATTTTCTTGTGTTTTGTCACATAGTGCTACAACTATGCGTATAAGACGATCAGGTATGTATGAATTTAACGGATATTGTTCCATTTTGCATGATTTCTTGACAAAATCGAATCTTTTCTGCAAAGGAATGGTAACATTGTATAATAAAATAGACTCAGCCGTCTATTTTGACACGATTTGCAAAACAATTGAACGCAATTGGTAGCATTTGCGTTCTATTTTCCTGTGTTTTGTCACATAATGCTGTAATTATGCGTATGAGACGATCAGGTATGTATGTATTTAACGGATATTGTTCCATTTAGCATGATTTCTTGACAAAATCGAGTCTTTTCTGCAAAGGAATGGTAAAATTGTATAATAAAATAGACTCAGCCGTCTATTTTGACACGATTTGCAAAACAATTGAACGCAATTGGTAGCATTTGCGTTCTATTTTCCTGTGTTTTCTCACATAATGCTGTTGTTATGCGTAAGAGACGATCGGGAACGAATTTAACGGATATTTTTGCATTTAGCATGATTTCTTGACAAAATCGAGTCGTAATTGCAAAAGAGTGGCAAAATTATACAATAAAATACACTCGGCCGTTAACTTTGACACGATTTGCGAAACAATTGAACGCAATTGGTAGCATTTGCGTTCTATATTCCTGTTATTTGTCACATAATGCTGTTGTTATGCGTATGAGACGATCAGGAACGAATTAAACGAATTTTGTTACATTTAGCATGATTTCTTGACAAAACCGAGTCGTTGTTGCAAGAGAATCGTAAAATTGTTTAATAAAATAGACTTAGTCGTTTATTTTGACACGATTTGCGAAACAATTCAACGCAATTGGTAGAATTTGCGTTCTATTTTCCTGTTATTTGTCACATAATGCTGTTGTTATGCGTATGAGACGATCAGGAACGAACTTAACGGATTTTCTTACATTTAGCATGATTTCTTGACAAAATCGAGTCGTAATTGCAAAAGAGTGGCAAAATTATCCTATAAAATAGACTCGGCCGTTTATTTTGACACGATTTGCAAAACAACTGAACGCAATTGGTAGCATTTGCGGTCTATATTCCTTTTATTTGTCACATAATGCTACAACTACGCGTATTAGACGATCAGGTATGTATGAATTTAGCGGATATTGTTCCATTTAGCATGATTTCTTGACAAAATCGAGTCGTTGTTGCAAGAGAATGGTAAAATTGTTTAATAGAATAGACTCAGTCGTTTATTTTGACACGATTTGCAAAACAATTGAACGCAATTGGTTGCATTTGCGTTCTATTTTCCTGTGTTTTCTCACATAATGCTGTTGTTATGCGTAAGAGACGATCGGGAACGAATTTAACGGATATTTTTGCATTTAGCATGATTTCTTGACAAAATCGAGTCGTAATTGCAAAAGAATGGTAAAATTGCATTATAAAATAGACTCGGACGTTTATTTTGACACGATTTTCAAAACAGCTGAACGCTATTGGTAGCATTTGCGTTGTATTTTCTTGTGTTTTGTCACATAATGCTACAACTATGCGTATGAGACGATCAGGTATGTATGAATTTAACGGATATTGTTCCATTTAGCATGATTTCTTGACAAAATCGAATCTTTTCTGCAAAGGAATGGTAACATTGTCTAATAAAATAGACTCAGCCGTCTATTTTGACACGATTTGCAAAACAATTGAACGCAATTGGTAGCATTTGCGTTCTATTTTCCTGTGTTTTGTCACATAATGCTGTAAATATGCGTATGAGACGGTCGGGAACGAATTTAACGGATATTGTTCCATTTAGCATAATTTCTTGACAAAATAGAGTCTTTTCTGCAAAGGAATGGTAAAATTGTATAATAAAATAGACTCAGCCGTCTATTTTGACACGATTTGCAAAACAATTGAACGCAATTGGTAGCATTTGCGTTCTATTTTCCTGTGTTTTCTCACATAATGCTGTTGTTATGCGTAAGAGACGATCGGGAACGAATTTAACGGATATTTTTGCATTTAGCATGATTTCTTGACAAAATCGAGTCGTAATTGCAAAAGAGTGGCAAAATTATACAATAAAATACACTCGGCCGTTAACTTTGACACGATTTGCAAAACAATTGAACGCAATTGGTAGCATTTGCGTTCTATATTCCTGTTATTTGTCACATAATGGAGTTGTTATGCGTATGAGACGATCAGGGACGAATTTAACGGATTTTGTTACATTTAGCATGATTTCTTGACAAAATCGTGTCTTTTCTGCAAAGGAATGGTAAAATTGTATAATAAAATAGACTCAGCCGTCTATTTTGACACGATTTGCAAAACAATTGAACGCAATTGGTAGCACTTGCGTTCTATTTTCCTGTGTTTTCTCACATAATGCTGTTGTTATGCGTAAGAGACGATCGGGAACGAATTTAACGGATATTTTTGCATTTAGCATGATTTCTTGACAAAATCGAGTCGTAATTGCAAAAGAATGGTAAAATTGCATTATAAAATAGACTCGGACGTTTATTTTGACACGATTTGCAAAACAATTGAACGCAATTGGTAGCATTTGCGTTCTATTTTCCTGTGTTTTGTCACATAATGCTGTAATTATGCGTATGAGACGATCAGGTATGTATGTATTTAACGGATATTGTTCCATTTAGCATGATTTCTTGACAAAATCGAGTCTTTTCTGCAAAGGAATGGTAAAATTGTATAATAAAATAGACTCAGCCGTCTATTTTGACACGATTTGCAAAACAATTGAACGCAATTGGTAGTATTTGCGTTCTATTTTCCTGTGTTTTCTCACATAATGCTGTTGTTATGCGTAAGAGACGATCGGGAACGAATTTAACGGATATTTTTGCATTTAGCATGATTTCTTGACAAAATCGAGTCGTAATTGCAAAAGAGTGGCAAAATTATACTATAAAATACACTCGGCCGTTTATATTGACACGATTTGCAAAACAATTGAACGCAATTGGTAGCATTTGCGTTCTATTCTCCTGTTTTGTCACATAATGCTGTAAATATGCGTTAGAGACGATCGGGAACGAATTTGACGGATATTTTTGCATTTAGCATGATTTCTTGATAAAATCGAGTAGTAATTGCAAAAGAGTGGCAAAATTATACAATAAAATAGACTCGGCCGTTTATTCTGACACGATTTGCAAAACAGTTGAACGCATTTGGTAGCATTTGCGGTCTATTTTCCTGTTATTTGTCACATAATGCTACAACTACGCGTATGAGACGATCTGGTATGTATGAATTTATCGGATATTGTTCCATTTAGCATGATTTCTTGACAAAATCGAGTCGTTATTGCAAAAGAATGGTAAAATTGCATTATAAAATAGACTCGGACGTTTATTTTGACACGATTTTCAAAACAGCTGAACGCTATTGGTAGCATTTGCGTTGTATTTTCTTGTGTTTTGTCACATAATGCTGTTGTTATGCGTAAAAGACGATCGGGAACGAATTTAACGGATATTTTTGCATTTAGCATGATTTCTTGACAAAAGCGAGTCGTAATTGCAAAAGAGTGGCAAAATTATACAATAAAATACACTCGGCCGTTAACTTTGACACGATTTGCAAAACAATTGAACGCAATTGGTAGCATTTGCGTTCTATTTTCCTGTGTTTTGTCACATAATGCTGTAATTATGCGTATGAGACGATCAGGTATGTATGAATTTATCGGATATTGTTCCATTTAGCATGATTTCTTGACAAAATCGAGTCGTTATTGCAAAAGAATGGTAAAATTGCATTATAAAATAGACTCGGACGTTTATTTTGACACGATTTTCAAAACAGCTGAACGCTATTGGTAGCATTTGCGTTGTATTTTCTTGTGTTTTGTCACATAATGCTGTTGTTATGCGTAAAAGACGATCGGGAACGAATTTAACGGATATTTTTGCATTTAGCATGATTTCTTGACAAAAGCGAGTCGTAATTGCAAAAGAGTGGCAAAATTATACAATAAAATACACTCGGCCGTTAATTTTGACACGATTTGCAAAAAAATTGAACGCAATTGGTAGAATTTGCGTTCTATATTCCTGTTATTTGTCACATAATTCTGTTGTTATGCGTATGAGACGATCAGGAACGAATTTAACGGATTTTGTTACATTTAGCATTATTTCTTGACAAAATCGAGTCGTTGTTGCAAGAGAATGGTAAAATTGTTTAATAGAATAGACTCAGTCGTTTATTTTGACACGATTTGCAAAACAATTGAACGCAATTGGTTGCATTTTCGTTCTATATTCCTGTTATTTGTCACATAATGGAGTTGTTATGCGGATGAGACGATCAGGAACGAATTTAACGGATTTTGTTACATTTAGCATGATTTCTTGACAAAGTCGAGTCTTTTCTGCAAAGGAATTCTAAAATTGTATAATAAAATAGACTCAGCCGTCTATTTTGACACGATTTGCAAAACAATTGAACGCAATTGGTAGCATTTGCGTTCTATTTTCCTGTGTTTTCTCACATAATGCTGTTGTTATGCGTATGAGACGATCGGGAACGAATTTAACGGATATTTTTGCATTTAGCATGATTTCTTGACAAAAGCGAGTCGTAATTGCAAAAGAGTGGCAAAATTATACAATAAAATACACTCGGCCGTTAACTTTGACACGATTTGCAAAACAATTGAACGCAATTGGTAGCATTTGCGTTCTATATTCCTGTTATTTGTCACATAATGCTGTTGTTATGCGTATGAGACGATCAGGAACGAATTAAACGGATTTTGTTACATTTAGCATGATTTCTTGACAAAATCGAGTCGTTGTTGCAAGAGAATGGTAAAATTGTATAATAAAATAGACTCAGCCGTCTATTTTGACACGATTTGCAAAACAATTGAACGCAATTGGTAGAATTTCCGTTCTATTTTCCTGTGTTTTGTCACATAATGCTGTAATTATGCGTATGAGACGATCAGGTATGTATGTATTTAACGGATATTGTTCCATTTAGCATGATTTCTTGACAAAATCGAGTCTTTTCTGCAAAGGAATGGTAAAATTGTATAATAAAATAGACTCAGCCGTCTATTTTGACACGATTTGCAAAACAATTGAACGCAATTGGTAGCATTTGCGTTCTATTTTCCTGTGTTTTCTCACATAATGCTGTTGTTATGCGTAAGAGACGATCGGGAACGAATTTAACGGATATTTTTGCATTTAGCATGATTTCTTGACAAAATCGAGTCGTAATTGCAAAAGAGTGGCAAAATTATACTATAAAATAGACTCGGCCGTTTATTTTGACACGATTTGCAAAACAACTGAACGCAATTGGTAGCATTTGCGGTCTATATTCCTTTTATTTGTCACATAATGCTACAACTACGCGTATTAGACGATCAGGTATGTATGAGTTTAACGGATATTGTTCCATTTAGCATGATTTCTTGACAAAATCGAGTCTTTTCTGCAAAAGAATGGTAAAATTGTATAATAAAATAGACTCAGCCGTCTATTTTGACACGATTTGCAAAACAATTGAACGCAATTGGTAGCATTTGCGTTTTAGTTTCCTGTGTTTTGTCACATAATGCTGTAATTATGCGTAAAAGACGATCGGGAACGAATTTAACGGATATTTTTGCATTTAGCATGATTTCTTGACAAAAGCGAGTCGTAATTGCAAAAGAGTGGCAAAATTATACAATAAAATACACTCGGCCGTTAACTTTGACACGATTTGCAAAACAATTGAACGGAATTGGTAGAATTTGCGTTCTATATTCCTGTTATTTGTCACATAAAGCTGTTGTTATGCGTATGAGACGATCAGGAACGAACTTAACGGATTTTGTTACATTTAGCATGATTTCTTGACAAAATCGAGTCGTTGTTGCAAGAGAATGGTAAAATTGTTTAATAAAATAGACTTAGTCGTTTATTTTGACACGATTTGCGAAACAATTGAACGCAATTGGTGGCATATGCGTTCTATATTCCTGTTATTTGTCACATAATGCTGTTGTTATGCGTATGAGACGATCAGGAACGAATTTAACGGATTTTGTTACATTTAGCATGATTTCTTGACAAAATCGAGTCGTTGTTGCAAGAGAATGGTAAAATTGTTTAATAAAATAGACTTAGTCGTTTATTTTGACACGATTTGCGAAACAATTGAACGCAATTGGTTGCATTTGCGTTCTATATTCCTGTTATTTGTCTCATAATGGAGTTGTTATGCGTATGAGACGATCAGGAACGAATTTAACGGATTTTGTTACATTTAGCATGATTTCTTGACAAAATCGAGTCGTTATTGCAAAAGAATGGTAAAATTGCATTATAAAATAGACTCGGACGTTTATTTTGACACGATTTTTAAAACATCTGAACGCTATTGGTAGCATTTGCGTTCTATTTTCCCGTGTTTTGTCACATAATGCTGTAATTATGCGTATGAGACGATCAGGTATGTATGTATTTAACGGATATTGTTCCATTTAGCATGATTTCTTGACAAAATCGAGTCTTTTCTGCAAAGGAATGGTGAAATTGTATAATAAAATAGACTCAGCCGTCTATTTTGACACGATTTGCAAAACAATTGAACGCAATTGGTAGCATTTGCGTTCTATTTTCCTGTGTTTTGTCACATAATGCTGTAATTATGCGTATGAGACGATCAGGTATGTATGTATTTAACGGATATTGTTCCATTTAGCATGATTTCTTGACAAAATCGAGTCTTTTCTGCAAAGGAATGGTAAAATTGTATAATAAAATAGACTCAGCCGTCTATTTTGACACGATTTGCAAAACAATTGAACGCAATTGGTAGCACTTGCGTTCTATTTTCCTGTGTTTTCTCACATAATGCTGTTGTTATGCGTAAGAGACGATCGGGAACGAATTTAACGGATATTTTTGCATTTAGCATGATTTCTTGACAAAATCGAGTCGTAATTGCAAAAGAATGGTAAAATTGCATTATAAAATAGACTCGGACGTTTATTTTGACACGATTTTCAAAACAGCTGAACGCTATTGGTAGCATTTGCGTTGTATTTTCTTGTGTTTTGTCACATAATGCTACAACTATGCGTATGAGACGATCAGGTATGTATGAATTTAACGGATATTGTTCCATTTAGCATGATTTCTTGACAAAATCGAATCTTTTCTGCAAAGGAATGGTAACATTGTCTAATAAAATAGACTCAGCCGTCTATTTTGACACGATTTGCAAAACAATTGAACGCAATTGGTAGCATTTGCGTTCTATTTTCCTGTGTTTTGTCACATAATGCTGTAGTTATGCGTATGAGACGATCAGGTATGTATGTATTTAACGGATATTGTTCCATTTAGCATGATTTCTTGACAAAATCGAGTCTTTTCTGCAAAGGAATGGTAAAATTGTATAATAAAATAGACTCAGCCGTCTATTTTGACACGATTTGCAAAACAATTGAACGCAATTGGTAGCATTTGCGTTCTATTTTCCTGTGTTTTCTCACATAATGCTGTTGTTATGCGTAAGAGACGATCGGGAACGAATTTAACGGATATTTTTGCATTTAGCATGATTTCTTGACAAAATCGAGTCGTAATTGCAAAAGAGTGGCAAAATTATACGATAAAATAGACTCGGCCGTTTATTTTGACACGATTTGCAAAACAATTGAACGCAATTGGTAGCATTTGCGTTCTATTCTCCTGTTTTGTCACATAATGCTGTAAATATGCGTCAGAGACGATCGGGAACGAATTTGACGGATATTTTTGCATTTAGCATGATTTCTTGACAAAATGGAGTCGTAATTGCAAAAGAGTGGCAAAATTATACAATAAAATAGACTCGGCCGTTTATTCTGACACGATTTGCAAAACAGTTGAACGCATTTGGTAGCATTTGCGGTCTATTTTCCTGTTATTTGTCACATAATGCTACAACTACGCGTATGAGACGATCAGGTATGTATGAATTTATCGGATTTTGTTCCATTTAGCATGATTTCTTGACAAAATCGAGTCGTTATTGCAAAAGAATGGTAAAATTGCATTATAAAATAGACTCGGACGTTTATTTTGACACGATTTTCAAAACAGCTGAACGCTATTGGTAGCATTTGCGTTGTATTTTCTTGTGTTTTGTCACATAGTGCTACAACTATGCGTATGAGACGATCAGGTATGTATGAATTTAACGGATATTGTTCCATTTAGCATGATTTCTTGACAAAAT
Source organism: Agrilus cyanescens (assembly GCA_947389935.1). Lineage (NCBI taxonomy): Eukaryota > Metazoa > Arthropoda > Insecta > Coleoptera > Buprestidae > Agrilus > Agrilus cyanescens. The sequence goes on along the minus strand of OX376708.1, from coordinate 17,079,902 downwards.
CGAATCTTTTCTGCAAAGGAATGGTAACATTGTATAATAAAATAGACTCAGCCGTCTATTTTGACACGATTTGCAAAACAATTGAACGCAATTGGTAGCATTTGCGTTCTATTTTCCTGTGTTTTGTCACATAATGCTGTAATTATGCGTATGAGACGATCAGGTATGTATGTATTTAACGGATATTGTTCCATTTAGCATGATTTCTTGACAAAATCGAGTCTTTTCTGCAAAGGAATGGTAAAATTGTATAATAAAATAGACTCAGCCGTCTATTTTGACACGATTTGCAAAACAATTGAACGCAATTGGTAGCATTTGCGTTCTATTTTCCTGTGTTTTCTCACATAATGCTGCTGTTATGCGTAAGAGACGATCGGGAACGAATTTAACGGATATTTTTGCATTTAGCATGATTTCTTGACAAAATCGAGTCGTAATTGCAAAAGAGTGGCAAAATTATACAATAAAATACACTCGGCCGTTAACTTTGACACGATTTGCAAAACAATTGAACGAAACTGGTAGCATTTGCGTTCTATATTCCTGTTATTTGTCACATAATGCTGTTGTTATGCGTATGAGACGATCAGGAACGAATTAAACGAATTTTGTTACATTTAGCATGATTTCTTGACAAAACCGAGTCGTTGTTGCAAGAGAATCGTAAAATTGTTTAATAAAATAGACTTAGTCGTTTATTTTGACACGATTTGCGAAACAATTGAACGCAATTGGTAGAATTTGCGTTCTATTTTCCTGTTATTTGTCACATAATGCTGTTGTTATGCGTATGAGACGATCAGGAACGAACTTAACGGATTTTCTTACATTTAGCATGATTTCTTGACAAAATCGAGTCGTTGTTGCAAGAGAATGGTAAAATTGTTTAATAAAATAGACTTAGTCGTTTATTTTGACACGATTTGCGAAACAATTGAACGCAATTGGTTGCATTTGCGTTCTATATTCCTGTTATTTATCACATAATGCTGTTGTTATGCGTATGAGACGATCAGGAACGAATTTAACGGATTTTGTTACATTTAGCATGATTTCTTGACAAAATCGAGTCGTTGTTGCAAGAGAATGGTAAAATTGTTTAATAAAATAGACTTAGTCGTTTATTTTGACACGATTTGCAAAACAATTGAAAGCAATTGGTAGCATTTGCGTTCTATTTTCCTGTGTTTTGTCACATAATGCTGTAGTTATGCGTATGAGACGATCAGGTATGTATGTATTTAACGGATATTGTTCCATTTAGCATGATTTCTTGACAAAATCGAGTCTTTTCTGCAAAGGAATGGTAAAATTGTATAATAAAATAGACTCAGCCGTCTATTTTGACACGATTTGCAAAACAATTGAACGCAGTTGGTAGCATTTGCGTTCTATTTTCCTGTGTTTTGTCACATAATGCTGTAAATATGCGTATGAGACGGTCGGGAACGAATTTAACGGATATTGTTCCATTTAGCATGATTTCTTGACAAAATCGAGTCGTTATTGCAAAAGAATGGTAAAATTGCATTATAAAATTGACTCGGACGTTTATTTTGACACGATTTTCAAAACAGCTGAACGCTATTGGTAGCATTTGCGTCCTATTTTCTTGTGTTTTGTCACATAATGCTACAACTATGCGTATGAGACGATCAGGTATGTATGAATTTAACGGATATTGTTCAATTTAGCATGATTTCTTGACAAAATAGAGTCTTTTCTGCAAAGGAATGGTAAAATTGTATAATAAAATAGACTCAGCCGTCTATTTTGACACGATTTGCAAAACAATTGAACGCAATTGGTAGCATTTGCGTTCTATTTTCCTGTGTTTTGTCACATAATGCTGTAATTATGCGTATGAGACGATCAGGTATGTATGTATTTAACGGATATTGTTCCATTTAGCATGATTTCTTGACAAAATCGAGTCGTAATTGCAAAAGAGTGGCAAAATTATACAATAAAATACACTCGGCCGTTAACTTTGACACGATTTGCAAAACAATTGAACGCAATTGGTGGCATTTGCGTTCTATATTCCTGTTATTTGTCACATAATGCTGTTGTTATGCGTATGAGACGATCAGGAACGAATTTAACGGATTTTGTTACATTTAGCATGATTTCTTGACAAAATCGAGTCGTTGTTGCAAGAGAATGGTAAAATTGTTTAATAAAATAGACTCAGTCGTTTATTTTGACACGATTTGCGAAGCAATTGAACGCAATTGGTTGCATTTGCGTTTTATATTCCTGTTATTTGTCACATAATGCTGTTGTTATGCGTATGAGACGATCAGGAACGAATTTTACGGATTTTCTTACATTTAGCATGATTTCTTGACAAAATCGAGTCGTTGTTGCAAGAGAATGGTAAAATTGTTTAATAGAATAGACTCAATCGTTTATTTTGACACGATTTGCAAAACAATTGAACGCAATTGGTTGCATTTGCGTTCTATATTCCTGTTATTTGTCACATAATGGAGTTGTTATGCGTATGAGACGATCAGGAACGAATTTAACGGATTTTGTTACATTTAGCATGATTTCTTGACAAAATCGAGTCGTTATTGCAAAAGAATGGTAAAATTGCATTATAAAATAGACTCGGACGTTTATTTTGGCACGATTTTAAAAACATCTGAACGCTATTGGTAGCATTTGCGTTCCATTTTCCAGTGTTTTGTCACATAATGCTGTAATTATGCGTATGAGACGATCAGGTATGTATGAATTTAACGGATATTGTTCCATTTAGCATGATTTCTTGACAAAATCGAATCTTTTCTGCAAAGGAATGGTAACATTGTCTAATAAAATAGACTCAGCCGTCTATTTTGACACGATTTGCAAAACAATTGAACGCAATTGGTAGCATTTGCGTTCTATTTTCCTGTGTTTTGTCACATAATGCTGTAATTATGCGTATGAGACGATCAGGTATGTATGTATTTAACGGATATTGTTCCATTTAGCATGATTTCTTGACAAAATCGAGTCTTTTCTGCAAAGGAATGGTAAAATTGTATAATAAAATAGACTCAGCCGTCTATTTTGACACGATTTGCAAAACAATTGAACGCAATTGGTAGCATTTGCGTTCTATTTTCCTGTGTTTTGTCACATAATGCTGTAATTATGCGTATGAGACGATCAGGTATGTATGTATTTAACGGATATTGTTCCATTTAGCATGATTTCTTGACAAAATCGAGTCGTAATTGCAAAAGAGTGGCAAAATTATACTATAAAATACACTCGGCCGTTTATATTGACACGATTTGCAAAACAATTGAACGCAATTGGTAGCATTTGCGTTCTATTCTCCTGTTTTGTCACATAATGCTGTAAATATGCGTTAGAGACGATCGGGAACGAATTTGACGGATATTTTTGCATTTAGCATGATTTCTTGACAAAATCGAGTCGTAATTGCAAAAGAGTGGCAAAATTATACAATAAAATAGACTCGGCCGTTTATTCTGACACGATTTGCAAAACAGTTGAACGCATTTGGTAGCATTTGCGGTCTATTTTCCTGTTATTTGTCACATAATGCTACAACTACGCGTATGAGACGATCTGGTATGTATGAATTTATCGGATATTGTTCCATTTAGCATGATTTCTTGACAAAATCGAGTCGTTATTGCAAAAGAATGGTAAAATTGCATTATAAAATAGACTCGGACGTTTATTTTGACACGATTTTCAAAACAGCTGAACGCTATTGGTAGCATTTGCGTTGTATTTTCTTGTGTTTTGTCACATAATGCTACAACTATGCGTATGAGACGATCAGGTATGTATGAATTTAACGGATATTGTTCCATTTAGCATGATTTCTTGACAAAATCGAATCTTTTCTGCAAAGGAATGGTAACATTGTATAATAAAATAGACTCGGACGTTTATTTTGACACGATTTTAAAAACAGCTGAACGCTATTGGTAGCATTTGCGTTGTATTTTCTTGTGTTTTGTCACATAATGCTACAACTATGCGTATGAGACGATCAGGTATGTATGAATTTAACGGATATTGTTCCATTTAGCATGATTTCTTGACAAAATCGAATCTTTTCTGCAAAGGAATGGTAACATTGTCTAATAAAATAGACTCAGCCGTCTATTTTGACACGATTTGCAAAACAATTGAACGCAATTGGTAGCATTTGCGTTCTATTTTCCTGTGTTTTGTCACATAATGCTGTAATTATGCGTATGAGACGATCAGGTATGTATGTATTTAACGGATATTGTTCCATTTAGCATGATTTCTTGACAAAATCGAGTCTTTTCTGCAAAGGAATGGTAAAATTGTATAATAAAATAGACTCAGCCGTCTATTTTGACACGATTTGCAAAACAATTGAACGCAATTGGTAGCATTTGCGTTCTATTTTCCTGTGTTTTCTCACATAATGCTGTTGTTATGCGTAAGAGACGATCGGGAACGAATTTAACGGATATTTTTGCATTTAGCATGATTTCTTGACAAAATCGAGTCGTAATTGCAAAAGAGTGGCAAAATTATACTATAAAATACACTCGGCCGTTTATATTGACACGATTTGCAAAACAATTGAACGCAATTGGTAGCATTTGTGTTCTATTCTCCTGTTTTGTCACATAATGCTGTAAATATGCGTTAGAGACGATCGGGAACGAATTTGACGGATATTTTTGCATTTAGCATGATTTCTTGACAAAATCGAGTCGTAATTGCAAAGGAGTGGCAAAATTATACAATAAAATAGACTCGGCCGTTTATTCTGACACGATTTGCAAAACAGTTGAACGCATTTGGTAGCATTTGCGGTCTATTTTCCTGTTATTTGTCACATAATGCTACAACTACGCGTATGAGACGATCTGGTATGTATGAATTTATCGGATATTGTTCCATTTAGCATGATTTCTTGACAAAATCGAGTCGTTATTGCAAAAGAATGGTAAAATTGCATTATAAAATAGACTCGGACGTTTATTTTGACACGATTTTCAAAACAGCTGAACGCTATTGGTAGCATTTGCGTTGTATTTTCTTGTGTTTTGTCACATAATGCTACAACTATGCGTATGAGACGATCAGGTATGTATGAATTTAACGGATATTGTTCCATTTAGCATGATTTCTTGACAAAATCGAATCTTTTCTGCAAAGGAATGGTAACATTGTATAATAAAATAGACTCAGCCGTCTATTTTGACACGATTTGCAAAACAATTGAACGCAATTGGTAGCATTTGCGTTCTATTTTCCTGTGTTTTGTCACATAATGCTGTAATTATGCGTATGAGACGATCAGGTATGGATGTATTTAACGGATATTGTTCCATTTAGCATGATTTCTTGACAAAATCGAGTCTTTTCTGCAAAGGAATGGTAAAATTGTATAATAAAATAGACTCAGCCGTCTATTTTGACACGATTTGCAAAACAATTGAACGCAATTGGTAGCATTTGCGTTCTATTTTCCTGTGTTTTCTCACATAATGCTGTTGTTATGCGTAAGAGACGATCGGGAACGAATTTAACGGATATTTTTGCATTTAGCATGATTTCTTGACAAAATCGAGTCGTAATTGCAAAAGAGTGGCAAAATTATCCTATAAAATAGACTCGGCCGTTTATTTTGACACGATTTGCAAAACAACTGAACGCAATTGGTAGCATTTGCGGTCTATATTCCTTTTATTTGTCACATAATGCTACAACTACGCGTATTAGACGATCAGGTATGTATGAATTTAGCGGATATTGTTCAATTTAGCATGATTTCTTGACAAAATCGAGTCGTTGTTGCAAGAGAATGGTAAAATTGTTTAATAGAATAGACTCAGTCGTTTATTTTGACACGATTTGCAAAACAATTGAACGCAATTGGTTGCATTTGCGTTCTATATTCCTGTTATTTGTCACATAATGGAGTTGTTATGCGTATGAGACGATCAGGAACGAATTTAACGGATTTTGTTACATTTAGCATGATTTCTTGACAAAATCGAGTCGTTATTGCAAAAGAATGGTAAAATTGCATTATAAAATAGACTCGGACGTTTATTTTGACACGATTTTAAAAACATCTGAACGCTATTGGTAGCATTTGCGTTCCATTTTCCAGTGTTTTGTCACATAATGCTGTAATTATGCGTATGAGACGATCAGGTATGTATGAATTTAACGGATATTGTTCCATTTAGCATGATTTCTTGACAAAATCGAATCTTTTCTGCAAAGGAATGGTAACATTGTCTAATAAAATAGACTCAGCCGTCTATTTTGACACGATTTGCAAAACAATTGAACGCAATTGGTAGCATTTGCGTTCTATTTTCCTGTGTTTTGTCACATAATGCTGTAATTATGCGTATGAGACGATCAGGTATGTATGTATTTAACGGATATTGTTCCATTTAGCATGATTTCTTGACAAAATCGAGTCTTTTCTGCAAAGGAATGGTAAAATTGTATAATAAAATAGACTCAGCCGTCTATTTTGACACGATTTGCAAAACAATTGAACGCAATTGGTAGCATTTGCGTTCTATTTTCCTGTGTTTTGTCACATAATGCTGTAATTATGCGTATGAGACGATCAGGTATGTATGTATTTAACGGATATTGTTCCATTTAGCATGATTTCTTGACAAAATCGAGTCGTAATTGCAAAAGAGTGGCAAAATTATACTATAAAATACACTCGGCCGTTTATATTGACACGATTTGCAAAACAATTGAACGCAATTGGTAGCATTTGCGTTCTATTCTCCTGTTTTGTCACATAATGCTGTAAATATGCGTTAGAGACGATCGGGAACGAATTTGACGGATATTTTTGCATTTAGCATGATTTCTTGACAAAATCGAGTCGTAATTGCAAAAGAGTGGCAAAATTATACAATAAAATAGACTCGGCCGTTTATTCTGACACGATTTGCAAAACAGTTGAACGCATTTGGTAGCATTTGCGGTCTATTTTCCTGTTATTTGTCACATAATGCTACAACTACGCGTATGAGACGATCTGGTATGTATGAATTTATCGGATATTGTTCCATTTAGCATGATTTCTTGACAAAATCGAGTCGTTATTGCAAAAGAATGGTAAAATTGCATTATAAAATAGACTCGGACGTTTATTTTGACACGATTTTCAAAACAGCTGAACGCTATTGGTAGCATTTGCGTTGTATTTTCTTGTGTTTTGTCACATAATGCTACAACTATGCGTATGAGACGATCAGGTATGTATGAATTTAACGGATATTGTTCCATTTAGCATGATTTCTTGACAAAATCGAATCTTTTCTGCAAAGGAATGGTAACATTGTCTAATAAAATAGACTCAGCCGTCTATTTTGACACGATTTGCAAAACAATTGAACGCAATTGGTAGCATTTGCGTTCTATTTTCCTGTGTTTTGTCACATAATGCTGTAATTATGCGTATGAGACGATCAGGTATGTATGTATTTAACGGATATTGTTCCATTTAGCATGATTTCTTGACAAAATCGAGTCTTTTCTGCAAAGGAATGGTAAAATTGTATAATAAAATAGACTCAGCCGTCTATTTTGACACGATTTGCAAAACAATTGAACGCAATTGGTAGCATTTGCGTTCTATTTTCCTGTGTTTTCTCACATAATGCTGTTGTTATGCGTAAGAGACGATCGGGAACGAATTTAACGGATATTTTTGCATTTAGCATGATTTCTTGACAAAATCGAGTCGTAATTGCAAAAGAGTGGCAAAATTATACTATAAAATACACTCGGCCGTTTATATTGACACGATTTGCAAAACAATTGAACGCAATTGGTAGCATTTGCGTTCTATTCTCCTGTTTTGTCACATAATGCTGTAAATATGCGTTAGAGACGATCGGGAACGAATTTGACGGATATTTTTGCATTTAGCATGATTTCTTGACAAAATCGAGTCGTAATTGCAAAGGAGTGGCAAAATTATACAATAAAATAGACTCGGCCGTTTATTCTGACACGATTTGCAAAACAGTTGAACGCATTTGGTAGCATTTGCGGTCTATTTTCCTGTTATTTGTCACATAATGCTACAACTACGCGTATGAGACGATCTGGTATGTATGAATTTATCGGATATTGTTCCATTTAGCATGATTTCTTGACAAAATCGAGTCGTTATTGCAAAAGAATGGTAAAATTGCATTATAAAATAGACTCGGACGTTTATTTTGACACGATTTTCAAAACAGCTGAACGCTATTGGTAGCATTTGCGTTGTATTTTCTTGTGTTTTGTCACATAATGCTACAACTATGCGTATGAGACGATCAGGTATGTATGAATTTAACGGATATTGTTCCATTTAGCATGATTTCTTGACAAAATCGAATCTTTTCTGCAAAGGAATGGTAAAATTGTATAATAAAATAGACTCAGCCGTCTATTTTGACACGATTTGCAAAACAATTGAACGCAATTGGTAGCATTTGCGTTCTATTTTCCTGTGTTTTCTCACATAATGCTGTTGTTATGCGTAAGAGACGATCGGGAACGAATTTAACGGATATTTTTGCATTTAGCATGATTTCTTGACAAAATCGAGTCGTAATTGCAAAAGAGTGGCAAAATTATCCTATAAAATAGACTCGGCCGTTTATTTTGACACGATTTGCAAAACAGTTGAACGCATTTGGTAGCATTTGCGGTCTATTTTCCTGTTATTTGTCACATAATGCTACAACTACGCGTATGAGACGATCTGGTATGTATGAATTTATCGGATATTGTTCCATTTAGCATGATTTCTTGACAAAATCGAGTCGTTATTGCAAAAGAATGGTAAAATTGCATTATAAAATAGACTCGGACGTTTATTTTGACACGATTTTCAAAACAGCTGAACGCTATTGGTAGCATTTGCGTTGTATTTTCTTGTGTTTTGTCACATAATGCTACAACTATGCGTATGAGACGATCAGGTATGTATGAATTTAACGGATATTGTTCCATTTAGCATGATTTCTTGACAAAATCGAATCTTTTCTGCAAAGGAATGGTAACATTGTATAATAAAATAGACTCGGACGTTTATTTTGACACGATTTTAACCTTCCGGAGATCGCGCGCGGACTGTGAGTCCGCATCAAATAATTTTTACCGATAGTTACGAAGAACGCCCACTCACGGCGCTGCACAACTACGTATCTTTCTATTGCGACTTCATTAACTATCAGTGCTAGTTGGTTCGTAGCTGTATGCGTTTGAGCTCTAATAATAGCATTTGCGGACTGTGAGTCCGCACGCGAGCGTTCGGTGTAATTTTTTTGTGCATTTTTTTTTGCCTTCGTTTAGCAAAAAGGTGAGTTTTAGCTTGTAATATGAAAGGTTAGGATAACAAATACACATTTTTATAGATGAAGTACTCCTGGGAGGAAGAACAAGCCCGACTGCAAAAGTTAATGGAAGAATGTTTAGTGGAAGGCGAAGATGAGTCAGATGATGATTACGAGGACCAGGAAGATGACGGGGAAGAGGACAATTTGGAAAGACAAGATTTGACTAGTGATACCGAACAGGATATTTCGGACCCAGAAGACACCGAAACCCCTAGGGAGGCTTATCCTATGTTTATAGGAAAGGATGGAACTGAGTGGATGAAACATGTCACAAAGAGGAATGTGAAAACGAGGGCAGTGAACTTGATAAAACATTTTCCTGGAACTAAAAGAGCAGCAAAGGATTTGAAAGAAGAAATTGAAGTTTGGAAGCATTTTTTCACAGACGAAGTACTGAGTGTAATAGTCGAAAATACTAACAAACACATTGCTTTGAGTAGAAGTAATTACCAGCGTGAAAGGGATGCAAAAGATACCGACATAATAGAAATTCAAGCTGTGATTGGGCTACTTTATTTATCTGGTGTTTTGAAATCTAATAGGCTAAACGTTGAAGAAATATGGACACAGAATGGTACTGGTGTGGAGCTGTTTCGTTTAACCATGTCCCAGTGTAGGTTTCGATTTCTTCTTGATCATTTACGTTTCGATGATTTAGCAACTAGAGAAGAACGAAAACAAACTGATAAGCTAGCAGCCATCCGAGAAGTGTTTGATAGTGTGATCAATAACTTCAATACAGTTTATACACCATTTGAATGGGTCACAATAGATGAGAAACTGGAAGCATTCAGAGGAAGGTGTAACTTCAGACAATACATACCAAGTAAACCGAATAAGTACGGGTTGAAAATATTCGCTATGGTAGACGCCAAGACCTTCTATACATGCAATATGGAGGTTTACGTAGGAAAGCAACCTTTGGGACCATTTCATGTTAGTAATTCACCGTCTGCAGTGGTACAAAGATTATGCCAACCGATAAAAGGAACTTGCCGCAATGTCACTGTGGATAACTGGTTTACCAGTATGGAACTACTAAACTCCCTTTATTCGGATTTTAAGCTGACTTTGTTAGGTACAATTAGAAAAAACAAAAGAGAATTGCCACCTGAATTTTCTAATCCGCAGAATCGCCCTCTTTTGTCATCCATGTTTGGCTATCGAGATAACTGTACATTAGTATCGTATACACCAAAAAGGAATAAGAATGTGTTGTTGTTATCAAGCATGCATTTTGATGATAAAATAGATGCTGCTACAGGAAAACCAGACATGATAATAGACTACAATGCATCTAAAGGGGGAGTCGACTGTGTGGACAAATTATGTGCGACCTATAATTGTGCGCGAAACACTAGAAGATGGCCCATGGTTGTGTTTTATTCGCTACTCAATGTATGTGGAATAAACTCATTCGTTATTTATTCGATGAATAATCATGTTAGTGAGTTACGACGAAGAAAGTTTCTACGAAAATTGTCGTTTCAATTAGTGGAGGGCCATATTCGCCGCAGAGTAACACAATCAATTCCTAAGTCCATGCAACTAAGAATAAAGGAAATTTTTGGATTGGAAACACCCGCACCTGAGCACGTACCAGCAGGGCAACGGGGACGTTGCTCATACTGCGACCGGAAGAAAAATAGACCTTCGCGTTTCTTTTGTTATGAATGCCACAAGTGTGTTTGTTTAGAGCATTCAAATATCATATGTCGTGAATGCCGTTCAGAATAATTCGTTTGTTTTTTTTTAGTTTGTAAAACTTATTTATGTTTGAGTTTATCAGTTTATTAATATTTTTTCCATCACCTTAACGTTGAGATGTTAAATTTAACTTATCTATCTTATAAATATAATCCTAAAATAAATTAAATCCACCTTTTATTACTATTTATTCACACATATAATCGTTAAGATACCTCTTTTGTGAATGCGGACTGTGAGTCCGCGGGTGAGCGTTCTATCCCAATAATGGAGCGCGAGCCCCGGAAGGTTAAAAACAGCTGAACGCTATTGGTAGCATTTGCGTTGTATTTTCTTGTGTTTTGTCACATAATGCTACAACTATGCGTATGAGACGATCAGGTATGTATGAATTTAACGGATATTGTTCCATTTAGCATGATTTCTTGACAAAATCGAATCTTTTCTGCAAAGGAATGGTAACATTGTCTAATAAAATAGACTCAGCCGTCTATTTTGACACGATTTGCAAAACAATTGAACGCAATTGGTAGCATTTGCGTTCTATTTTCCTGTGTTTTCTCACATAATGCTGTTGTTATGCGTAAGAGACGATCGGGAACGAATTTAACGGATATTTTTGCATTTAGCATGATTTCTTGACAAAATCGAGTCGTAATTGCAAAAGAGTGGCAAAATTATACTATAAAATACACTCGGCCGTTTATATTGACACGATTTGCAAAACAATTGAACGCAATTGGTAGCATTTGCGTTCTATTCTCCTGTTTTGTCACATAATGCTGTAAATATGCGTTAGAGACGATCGGGAACGAATTTGACGGATATTTTTGCATTTAGCATGATTTCTTGACAAAATCGAGTCGTAATTGCAAAGGAGTGGCAAAATTATACAATAAAATGGACTCGGCCGTTTATTCTGACACGATTTGCAAAACAGTTGAACGCATTTGGTAGCATTTGCGGTCTATTTTCCTGTTATTTGTCACATAATGCTACAACTACGCGTATGAGACGATCTGGTATGTATGAATTTATCGGATATTGTTCCATTTAGCATGATTTCTTGACAAAATCGAGTCGTTATTGCAAAAGAATGGTAAAATTGCATTATAAAATAGACTCGGACGTTTATTTTGACACGATTTTCAAAACAGCTGAACGCTATTGGTAGCATTTGCGTTGTATTTTCTTGTGTTTTGTCACATAAAGCTACAACTATGCGTATGAGACGATCAGGTATGTATGAATTTAACGGATATTGTTCCATTTAGCATGATTTCTTGACAAAATCGAATCTTTTCTGCAAAGGAATGGTAACATTGTATAATAAAATAGACTCAGCCGTCTATTTTGACACGATTTGCAAAACAATTGAACGCAATTGGTAGCATTTGCGTTCTATTTTCCTGTGTTTTGTCACATAATGCTGTAATTATGCGTATGAGACGATCAGGTATGGATGTATTTAACGGATATTGTTCCATTTAGCATGATTTCTTGACAAAATCGAGTCTTTTCTGCAAAGGAATGGTAAAATTGTATAATAAAATAGACTCAGCCGTCTATTTTGACACGATTTGCAAAACAATTGAACGCAATTGGTAGCATTTGCGTTCTATTTTCCTGTGTTTTCTCACATAATGCTGTTGTTATGCGTAAGAGACGATCGGGAACGAATTTAACGGATATTTTTGCATTTAGCATGATTTCTTGACAAAATCGAGTCGTAATTGCAAAAGAGTGGCAAAATTATCCTATAAAATAGACTCGGCCGTTTATTTTGACACGATTTGCAAAACAACTGAACGCAATTGGTAGCATTTGCGGTCTATATTCCTTTTATTTGTCACATAATGCTACAACTACGCGTATTAGACGATCAGGTATGTATGAATTTAGCGGATATTGTTCAATTTAGCATGATTTCTTGACAAAATCGAGTCGTTGTTGCAAGAGAATGGTAAAATTGTTTAATAGAATAGACTCAGTCGTTTATTTTGACACGATTTGCAAAACAATTGAACGCAATTGGTTGCATTTGCGTTCTATATTCCTGTTATTTGTCACATAATGGAGTTGTTATGCGTATGAGACGATCAGGAACGAATTTAACGGATTTTGTTACATTTAGCATGATTTCTTGACAAAATCGAGTCGTTATTGCAAAAGAATGGTAAAATTGCATTATAAAATAGACTCGGACGTTTATTTTGACACGATTTTAAAAACATCTGAACGCTATTGGTAGCATTTGCGTTCCATTTTCCAGTGTTTTGTCACATAATGCTGTAATTATGCGTATGAGACGATCAGGTATGTATGAATTTAACGGATATTGTTCCATTTAGCATGATTTCTTGACAAAATCGAATCTTTTCTGCAAAGGAATGGTAACATTGTCTAATAAAATAGACTCAGCCGTCTATTTTGACACGATTTGCAAAACAATTGAACGCAATTGGTAGCATTTGCGTTCTATTTTCCTGTGTTTTGTCACATAATGCTGTAATTATGCGTATGAGACGATCAGGTATGTATGTATTTAACGGATATTGTTCCATTTAGCATGATTTCTTGACAAAATCGAGTCTTTTCTGCAAAGGAATGGTAAAATTGTATAATAAAATAGACTCAGCCGTCTATTTTGACACGATTTGCAAAACAATTGAACGCAATTGGTAGCATTTGCGTTCTATTTTCCTGTGTTTTGTCACATAATGCTGTAATTATGCGTATGAGACGATCAGGTATGTATGTATTTAACGGATATTGTTCCATTTAGCATGATTTCTTGACAAAATCGAGTCGTAATTGCAAAAGAGTGGCAAAATTATACTATAAAATACACTCGGCCGTTTATATTGACACGATTTGCAAAACAATTGAACGCAATTGGTAGCATTTGCGTTCTATTCTCCTGTTTTGTCACATAATGCTGTAAATATGCGTTAGAGACGATCGGGAACGAATTTGACGGATATTTTTGCATTTAGCATGATTTCTTGACAAAATCGAGTCGTAATTGCAAAGGAGTGGCAAAATTATACAATAAAATAGACTCGGCCGTTTATTCTGACACGATTTGCAAAACAGTTGAACGCATTTGGTAGCATTTGCGGTCTATTTTCCTGTTATTTGTCACATAATGCTACAACTACGCGTATGAGACGATCTGGTATGTATGAATTTATCGGATATTGTTCCATTTAGCATGATTTCTTGACAAAATCGAGTCGTTATTGCAAAAGAATGGTAAAATTGCATTATAAAATAGACTCGGACGTTTATTTTGACACGATTTTCAAAACAGCTGAACGCTATTGGTAGCATTTGCGTTGTATTTTCTTGTGTTTTGTCACATAATGCTACAACTATGCGTATGAGACGATCAGGTATGTATGAATTTAACGGATATTGTTCCATTTAGCATGATTTCTTGACAAAATCGAATCTTTTCTGCAAAGGAATGGTAACATTGTCTAATAAAATAGACTCAGCCGTCTATTTTGACACGATTTGCAAAACAATTGAACGCAATTGGTAGCATTTGCGTTCTATTTTCCTGTGTTTTGTCACATAATGCTGTAATTATGCGTATGAGACGATCAGGTATGTATGTATTTAACGGATATTGTTCCATTTAGCATGATTTCTTGACAAAATCGAGTCTTTTCTGCAAAGGAATGGTAAAATTGTATAATAAAATAGACTCAGCCGTCTATTTTGACACGATTTGCAAAACAATTGAACGCAATTGGTAGCATTTGCGTTCTATTTTCCTGTGTTTTCTCACATAATGCTGTTGTTATGCGTAAGAGACGATCGGGAACGAATTTAACGGATATTTTTGCATTTAGCATGATTTCTTGACAAAATCGAGTCGTAATTGCAAAAGAGTGGCAAAATTATACTATAAAATACACTCGGCCGTTTATATTGACACGATTTGCAAAACAATTGAACGCAATTGGTAGCATTTGCGTTCTATTCTCCTGTTTTGTCACATAATGCTGTAAATATGCGTTAGAGACGATCGGGAACGAATTTGACGGATATTTTTGCATTTAGCATGATTTCTTGACAAAATCGAGTCGTAATTGCAAAGGAGTGGCAAAATTATACAATAAAATAGACTCGGCCGTTTATTCTGACACGATTTGCAAAACAGTTGAACGCATTTGGTAGCATTTGCGGTCTATTTTCCTGTTATTTGTCACATAATGCTACAACTACGCGTATGAGACGATCTGGTATGTATGAATTTATCGGATATTGTTCCATTTAGCATGATTTCTTGACAAAATCGAGTCGTTATTGCAAAAGAATGGTAAAATTGCATTATAAAATAGACTCGGACGTTTATTTTGACACGATTTTCAAAACAGCTGAACGCTATTGGTAGCATTTGCGTTGTATTTTCTTGTGTTTTGTCACATAATGCTACAACTATGCGTATGAGACGATCAGGTATGTATGAATTTAACGGATATTGTTCCATTTAGCATGATTTCTTGACAAAATCGAATCTTTTCTGCAAAGGAATGGTAACATTGTCTAATAAAATAGACTCAGCCGTCTATTTTGACACGATTTGCAAAACAATTGAACGCAATTGGTAGCATTTGCGTTCTATTTTCCTGTGTTTTGTCACATAATGCTGTAATTATGCGTATGAGACGATCAGGTATGTATGTATTTAACGGATATTGTTCCATTTAGCATGATTTCTTGACAAAATCGAGTCTTTTCTGCAAAGGAATGGTAAAATTGTATAATAAAATAGACTCAGCCGTCTATTTTGACACGATTTGCAAAACAATTGAACGCAATTGGTAGCATTTGCGTTCTATTTTCCTGTGTTTTCTCACATAATGCTGTTGTTATGCGTAAGAGACGATCGGGAACGAATTTAACGGATATTTTTGCATTTAGCATGATTTCTTGACAAAATCGAGTCGTAATTGCAAAAGAGTGGCAAAATTATACTATAAAATACACTCGGCCGTTTATATTGACACGATTTGCAAAACAATTGAACGCAATTGGTAGCATTTGCGTTCTATTCTCCTGTTTTGTCACATAATGCTGTAAATATGCGTTAGAGACGATCGGGAACGAATTTGACGGATATTTTTGCATTTAGCATGATTTCTTGACAAAATCGAGTCGTAATTGCAAAGGAGTGGCAAAATTATACAATAAAATAGACTCGGCCGTTTATTCTGACACGATTTGCAAAACAGTTGAACGCATTTGGTAGCATTTGCGGTCTATTTTCCTGTTATTTGTCACATAATGCTACAACTACGCGTATGAGACGATCTGGTATGTATGAATTTATCGGATATTGTTCCATTTAGCATGATTTCTTGACAAAATCGAGTCGTTATTGCAAAGGAATGGTAAAATTGCATTATAAAATAGACTCGGACGTTTATTTTGACACGATTTTCAAAACAGCTGAACGCTATTGGTAGCATTTGCGTTGTATTTTCTTGTGTTTTGTCACATAATGCTACAACTATGCGTATGAGACGATCAGGTATGTATGAATTTAACGGATATTGTTCCATTTAGCATGATTTCTTGACAAAATCGAATCTTTTCTGCAAAAGAATGGTAAAATTGTATAATAAAATAGACTCAGCCGTCTATTTTGACACGATTTGCAAAACAATTGAACGCAATTGGTAGCATTTGCGTTCTATTTTCCTGTGTTTTCTCACATAATGCTGTTGTTATGCGTAAGAGACGATCGGGAACGAATTTAACGGATATTTTTGCATTTAGCATGATTTCTTGACAAAATCGAGTCGTAATTGCAAAAGAGTGGCAAAATTATCCTATAAAATAGACTCGGCCGTTTATTTTGACACGATTTGCAAAACAACTGAACGCAATTGGTAGCATTTGCGGTCTATATTCCTTTTATTTGTCACATAATGCTACAACTACGCGTATTAGACGATCAGGTATGTATGAATTTAGCGGATATTGTTCCATTTAGCATGATTTCTTGACAAAATCGAGTCGTTGTTGCAAGAGAATGGTAAAATTGTTTAATAGAATAGACTCAGTCGTTTATTTTGACACGATTTGCAAAACAATTGAACGCAATTGGTTGCATTTGCGTTCTATATTCCTGTTATTTGTCACATAATGGAGTTGTTATGCGTATGAGACGATCAGGAACGAATTTAACGGATTTTGTTACATTTAGCATGATTTCTTGACAAAATCGAGTCGTTATTGCAAAAGAATGGTAAAATTGCATTATAAAATAGACTCGGACGTTTATTTTGACACGATTTTAAAAACATCTGAACGCTATTGGTAGCATTTGCGTTCCATTTTCCAGTGTTTTGTCACATAATGCTGTAATTATGCGTATGAGACGATCAGGTATGTATGAATTTAACGGATATTGTTCCATTTAGCATGATTTCTTGACAAAATCGAATCTTTTCTGCAAAGGAATGGTAACATTGTCTAATAAAATAGACTCAGCCGTCTATTTTGACACGATTTGCAAAACAATTGAACGCAATTGGTAGCATTTGCGTTCTATTTTCCTGTGTTTTGTCACATAATGCTGTAATTATGCGTATGAGACGATCAGGTATGTATGTATTTAACGGATATTGTTCCATTTAGCATGATTTCTTGACAAAATCGAGTCTTTTCTGCAAAGGAATGGTAAAATTGTATAATAAAATAGACTCAGCCGTCTATTTTGACACGATTTGCAAAACAATTGAACGCAATTGGTAGCATTTGCGTTCTATATTCCTGTGTTTTGTCACATAATGCTGTAATTATGCGTATGAGACGATCAGGTATGTATGTATTTAACGGATATTGTTCCATTTAGCATGATTTCTTGACAAAATCGAGTCGTAATTGCAAAAGAGTGGCAAAATTATACTATAAAATACACTCGGCCGTTTATATTGACACGATTTGCAAAACAATTGAACGCAATTGGTAGCATTTGCGTTCTATTCTCCTGTTTTGTCACATAATGCTGTAAATATGCGTTAGAGACGATCGGGAACGAATTTAACGGATATTTTTGCATTTAGCATGATTTCTTGACAAAATCGAGTCGTAATTGCAAAAGAGTGGCAAAATTATACAATAAAATAGACTCGGCCGTTTATTCTGACACGATTTGCAAAACAGTTGAACGCATTTGGTAGCATTTGCGGTCTATTTTCCTGTTATTTGTCACATAATGCTACAACTACGCGTATGAGACGATCTGGTATGTATGAATTTATCGGATATTGTTCCATTTAGCATGATTTCTTGACAAAATCGAGTCGTTATTGCAAAAGAATGGTAAAATTGCATTATAAAATAGACTCGGACGTTTATTTTGACACGATTTTCAAAACAGCTGAACGCTATTGGTAGCATTTGCGTTGTATTTTCTTGTGTTTTGTCACATAATGCTACAACTATGCGTATGAGACGATCAGGTATGTATGAATTTAACGGATATTGTTCCATTTAGCATGATTTCTTGACAAAATCGAATCTTTTCTGCAAAGGAATGGTAACATTGTATAATAAAATAGACTCGGACGTTTATTTTGACACGATTTTAAAAACAGCTGAACGCTGTTGGTAGCATTTGCGTTGTATTTTCTTGTGTTTTGTCACATAATGCTACAACTATGCGTATGAGACGATCAGGTATGTATGAATTTAACGGATATTGTTCCATTTAGCATGATTTCTTGACAAAATCGAATCTTTTCTGCAAAGGAATGGTAACATTGTCTAATAAAATAGACTCAGCCGTCTATTTTGACACGATTTGCAAAACAATTGAACGCAATTGGTAGCATTTGCGTTCTATTTTCCTGTGTTTTGTCACATAATGCTGTAATTATGCGTATGAGACGATCAGGTATGTATGTATTTAACGGATATTGTTCCATTTAGCATGATTTCTTGACAAAATCGAGTCTTTTCTGCAAAGGAATGGTAAAATTGTATAATAAAATAGACTCAGCCGTCTATTTTGACACGATTTGCAAAACAATTGAACGCAATTGGTAGCATTTGCGTTCTATTTTCCTGTGTTTTCTCACATAATGCTGCTGTTATGCGTAAGAGACGATCGGGAACGAATTTAACGGATATTTTTGCATTTAGCATGATTTCTTGACAAAATCGAGTCGTAATTGCAAAAGAGTGGCAAAATTATACTATAAAATACACTCGGCCGTTTATATTGACACGATTTGCAAAACAATTGAACGCAATTGGTAGCATTTGCGTTCTATTCTCCTGTATTGTCACATAATGCTGTAAATATGCGTTAGAGACGATCGGGAACGAATTTGACGGATATTTTTGCATTTAGCATGATTTCTTGACAAAATCGAGTCGTAATTGCAAAAGAGTGGCAAAATTATACAATAAAATAGACTCGGCCGTTTATTCTGACACGATTTGCAAAACAGTTGAACGCATTTGGTAGCATTTGCGGTCTATTTTCCTGTTATTTGTCACATAATGCTACAACTACGCGTATGAGACGATCTGGTATGTATGAATTTATCGGATATTGTTCCATTTAGCATGATTTCTTGACAAAATCGAGTCGTTATTGCAAAAGAATGGTAAAATTGCATTATAAAATAGACGCGGACGTTTATTTTGACACGATTTTCAAAACAGCTGAACGCTATTGGTAGCATTTGCGTTGTATTTTCTTGTGTTTTGTCACATAATGCTACAACTATGCGTATGAGACGATCAGGTATGTATGAATTTAACGGATATTGTTCCATTTAGCATGATTTCTTGACAAAATCGAATCTTTTCTGCAAAGGAATGGTAACATTGTATAATAAAATAGACTCAGCCGTCTATTTTGACACGATTTGCAAAACAATTGAATGCAATTGGTAGCATTTGCGTTCTATTTTCCTGTGTTTTGTCACATAATGCTGTAATTATGCGTATGAGACGATCAGGTATGGATGTATTTAACGGATATTGTTCCATTTAGCATGATTTCTTGACAAAATCGAGTCTTTTCTGCAAAGGAATGGTAAAATTGTATAATAAAATAGACTCAGCCGTCTATTTTGACACGATTTGCAAAACAATTGAACGCAATTGGTAGCATTTGCGTTCTATTTTCCTGTGTTTTCTCACATAATGCTGTTGTTATGCGTAAGAGACGATCGGGAACGAATTTAACGGATATTTTTGCATTTAGCATGATTTCTTGACAAAATCGAGTCGTAATTGCAAAAGAGTGGCAAAATTATCCTATAAAATAGACTCGGCCGTTTATTTTGACACGATTTGCAAAACAACTGAACGCAATTGGTAGCATTTGCGGTCTATATTCCTTTTATTTGTCACATAATGCTACAACTACGCGTATTAGACGATCAGGTATGTATGAATTTAGCGGATATTGTTCCATTTAGCATGATTTCTTGACAAAATCGAGTCTTTTCTGCAAAAGAATGGTAAAATTGTATAATAAAATAGACTCAGCCGTCTATTTTGACACGATTTGCAAAACAATTGAACGCAATTGGTAGTATTTGCGTTTTATTTTCCTGTGTTTTGTCACATAATGCTTTAATTATGCGTAAAAGACGATCGGGAACGAATTTAACGGATATTTTTGCATTTAGCATGATTTCTTGACAAAAGCGAGTCGTAATTGCAAAAGAGTGGCAAAATTATACAATAAAATACACTCGGCCGTTAACTTTGACACGATTTGCAAAACAATTGAACGCAATTGGTAGCATTTGCGTTCTATATTCCTGTTATTTGTCACATAATGCTTTAATTATGCGTAAAAGACGATCAGGAACGAATTAAACGGATTTTGTTACATTTAGCATGATTTCTTGACAAAACCGAGTCGTTGTTGCAAGAGAATCGTAAAATTGTTTAATAAAATAGACTTAGTCGTTTATTTTGACACGATTTGCGAAACAATTGAACGCAATTGGTAGAATTTGCGTTCTATTTTCCTGTTATTTGTCACATAATGCTGTTGTTATGCGTATGAGACGATCAGGAACGAACTTAACGGATTTTGTTACATTTAGCATGATTTCTTGACAAAATCGAGTCGTTGTTGCAAGAGAATGGTAAAATAGTTTAATAAAATAGACTCAGTCGTTTATTTTGACACGATTTGCGAAGCAATTGAACGCAATTGGTTGCATTTGCGTTCTATATTCCTGTTATTTGTCACATAATGCTGTTGTTATGCGTATGAGACGATCAGGAACGAATTTTACGGATTTTCTTACATTTAGCATGATTTCTTGACAAAATCGAGTCGTTGTTGCAAGAGAATGGTAAAATTGTTTAATAGAATAGACTCAGCCGTCTATTTTGACACGATTTGCAAAACAATTGAACGCAATTGGTAGTATTTGCGTTTTATTTTCCTGTGTTTTGTCACATAATGCTTTAATTATGCGTAAAAGACGATCGGGAACGAATTTAACGGATATTTCTGCATTTAGCATGATTTCTTGACAAAAGCGAGTCGTAATTGCAAAAGAGTGGCAAAATTATACAATAAAATACACTCGGCCGTTAACTTTGACACGATTTGCAAAACAATTGAACGCAATTGGTAGCATTTGCGTTCTATTCTCCTGTTTTGTCACATAATGCTGTAAATATGCGTTAGAGACGATCGGGAACGAATTTAACGGATATTTTTGCATTTAGCATGATTTCTTGACAAAATCGAGTCGTAATTGCAAAAGAGTGGCAAAATTATACAATAAAATAGACTCGGCCGTTTATTCTGACACGATTTGCAAAACAGTTGAACGCATTTGGTAGCATTTGCGGTCTATTTTCCTGTTATTTGTCACATAATGCTACAACTACGCGTATGAGACGATCTGGTATGTATGAATTTATCGGATATTGTTCCATTTAGCATGATTTCTTGACAAAATCGAGTCGTTATTGCAAAAGAATGGTAAAATTGCATTATAAAATAGACTCGGACGTTTATTTTGACACGATTTTCAAAACAGCTGAACGCTATTGGTAGCATTTGCGTTGTATTTTCTTGTGTTTTGTCACATAATGCTACAACTATGCGTATGAGACGATCAGGTATGTATGAATTTAACGGATATTGTTCCATTTAGCATGATTTCTTGACAAAATCGAATCTTTTCTGCAAAGGAATGGTAACATTGTATAATAAAATAGACTCGGACGTTTATTTTGACACGATTTTAAAAACATCTGAACGCTATTGGTAGCATTTGCGTTGTATTTTCTTGTGTTTTGTCACATAATGCTACAACTATGCGTATGAGACGATCAGGTATGTATGAATTTAACGGATATTGTTCCATTTAGCATGATTTCTTGACAAAATCGAATCTTTTCTGCAAAGGAATGGTAACATTGTATAATAAAATAGACTCAGCCGTCTATTTTGACACGATTTGCAAAACAATTGAACGCAATTGGTAGCATTTGCGTTCTATTTTCCTGTGTTTTGTCACATAATGCTGTAATTATGCGTATGAGACGATCAGGTATGGATGTATTTAACGGATATTGTTCCATTTAGCATGATTTCTTGACAAAATCGAGTCTTTTCTGCAAAGGAATGGTAAAATTGTATAATAAAATAGACTCAGCCGTCTATTTTGACACGATTTGCAAAACAATTGAACGCAATTGGTAGCATTTGCGTTCTATTTTCCTGTGTTTTCTCACATAATGCTGTTGTTATGCGTAAGAGACGATCGGGAACGAATTTAACGGATATTTTTGCATTTAGCATGATTTCTTGACAAAATCGAGTCGTAATTGCAAAAGAGTGGCAAAATTATCCTATAAAATAGACTCGGCCGTTTATTTTGACACGATTTGCAAAACAACTGAACGCAATTGGTAGCATTTGCGGTCTATATTCCTTTTATTTGTCACATAATGCTACAACTACGCGTATTAGACGATCAGGTATGTATGAATTTAGCGGATATTGTTCCATTTAGCATGATTTCTTGACAAAATCGAGTCTTTTCTGCAAAGGAATGGTAAAATTGTATTATAAAATAGACTCAGCCGTCTATTTTGACACGATTTGCAAAACAATTGAACGCAATTGGTAGCATTTGCGTTCTATTTTCCTGTGTTTTCTCACATAATGCTGTTGTTATGCGTAAGAGACGATCGGGAACGAATTTAACGGATATTTTTGCATTTAGCATGATTTCTTGACAAAAGCGAGTCGTAATTGCAAAAGAGTGGCAAAATTATACAATAAAATACACTCGGCCGTTAACTTTGACACGATTTGCAAAACAATTGAACGCAATTGGTAGCATTTGCGTTCTATATTCCTGTTATTTGTCACATAATGCTTTAATTATGCGTAAAAGACGATCAGGAACGAATTAAACGGATTTTGTTACATTTAGCATGATTTCTTGACAAAACCGAGTCGTTGTTGCAAGAGAATCGTAAAATTGTTTAATAAAATAGACTTAGTCGTTTATTTTGACACGATTTGCGAAACAATTGAACGCAATTGGTAGAATTTGCGTTCTATTTTCCTGTTATTTGTCACATAATGCTGTTGTTATGCGTATGAGACGATCAGGAACGAACTTAACGGATTTTGTTACATTTAGCATGATTTCTTGACAAAATCGAGTCGTTGTTGCAAGAGAATGGTAAAATAGTTTAATAAAATAGACTCAGTCGTTTATTTTGACACGATTTGCGAAGCAATTGAACGCAATTGGTTGCATTTGCGTTCTATATTCCTGTTATTTGTCACATAATGCTGTTGTTATGCGTATGAGACGATCAGGAACGAATTTTACGGATTTTCTTACATTTAGCATGATTTCTTGACAAAATCGAGTCGTTGTTGCAAGAGAATGGTAAAATTGTTTAATAGAATAGACTCAGTCGTTAACTTTGACACGATTTGCAAAACAATTGAACGCAATTGGTAGCATTTGCGTTCTATATTCCTGTTATTTGTCACATAATGCTGTTGTTATGCGTATGAGACGATCAGGAACGAATTAAACGGATTTTGTTACATTTAGCATGATTTCTTGACAAAATCGAGTCGTTGTTGCAAGAGAATGGTAAAATTGTATAATAAAATAGACTCAGCCGTCTATTTTGACACGATTTGCAAAACAATTGAACGCAATTGGTAGCATTTGCGTTCTATTTTCCTGTGTTTTGTCACATAATGCTGTAATTATGCGTATGAGACGATCAGGTATGTATGTATTTAACGGATATTGTTCCATTTAGCATGATTTCTTGACAAAATCGAATCTTTTCTGCAAAGGAATGGTAACATTGTCTAATAAAATAGACTCAGCCGTCTATTTTGACACGATTTGCAAAACAATTGAACGCAATTGGTAGCATTTGCGTTCTATTTTCCTGTGTTTTGTCACATAATGCTGTAATTATGCGTATGAGACGATCAGGAACGAATTAAACGGATTTTGTTACATTTAGCATGATTTCTTGACAAAATCGAGTCGTTGTTGCAAGAGAATGGTAAAATTGTATAATAAAATAGACTCAGCCGTCTATTTTGACACGATTTGCAAAACAATTGAACGCAATTGGTAGCATTTGCGTTCTATTTTCCTGTGTTTTGTCACATAATGCTGTAATTATGCGTATGAGACGATCAGGTATGTATGTATTTAACGGATATTGTTCCATTTAGCATGATTTCTTGACAAAATCGAGTCTTTTCTGCAAAGGAATGGTAAAATTGTATTATAAAATAGACTCAGCCGTCTATTTTGACACGATTTGCAAAACAATTGAACGCAATTGGTAGCATTTGCGTTCTATTTTCCTGTGTTTTCTCACATAATGCTGTTGTTATGCGTAAGAGACGATCGGGAACGAATTTAACGGATATTTTTGCATTTAGCATGATTTCTTGACAAAATCGAGTCGTAATTGCAAAAGAGTGGCAAAATTATACTATAAAATACACTCGGCCGTTTATATTGACACGATTTGCAAAACAATTGAACGCAATTGGTAGCATTTGCGTTCTATTCTCCTGTTTTGTCACATAATGCTGTAAATATGCGTTAGAGACGATCGGGAACGAATTTGACGGATATTTTTGCATTTAGCATGATTTCTTGACAAAATCGAGTCGTAATTGCAAAAGAGTGGCAAAATTATACAATAAAATAGACTCGGCCGTTTATTCTGACACGATTTGCAAAACAGTTGAACGCATTTGGTAGCATTTGCGGTCTATTTTCCTGTTATTTGTCACATAATGCTACAACTACGCGTATGAGACGATCTGGTATGTATGAATTTATCGGATATTGTTCCATTTAGCATGATTTCTTGACAAAATCGAGTCGTTATTGCAAAAGAATGGTAAAATTGCATTATAAAATAGACTCGGACGTTTATTTAGACACGATTTTCAAAACAGCTGAACGCTATTGGTAGCATTTGCGTTGTATTTTCTTGTGTTTTGTCACATAATGCTACAACTATGCGTATGAGACGATCAGGTATGTATGAATTTAACGGATATTGTTCCATTTAGCATGATTTCTTGACAAAATCGAATCTTTTCTGCAAAGGAATGGTAACATTGTATAATAAAATAGACTCGGACGTTTATTTTGACACGATTTTAAAAACAGCTGAACGCTATTGGTAGCATTTGCGTTGTATTTTCTTGTGTTTTGTCACATAATGCTACAACTATGCGTATGAGACGATCAGGTATGTATGAATTTAACGGATATTGTTCCATTTAGCATGATTTCTTGACAAAATCGAATCTTTTCTGCAAAGGAATGGTAACATTGTCTAATAAAATAGACTCAGCCGTCTATTTTGACACGATTTGCAAAACAATTGAACGCAATTGGTAGCATTTGCGTTCTATTTTCCTGTGTTTTGTCACATAATGCTGTAATTATGCGTATGAGACGATCAGGTATGTATGTATTTAACGGATATTGTTCCATTTAGCATGATTTCTTGACAAAATCGAGTCTTTTCTGCAAAGGAATGGTAAAATTGTATAATAAAATAGACTCAGCCGTCTATTTTGACACGATTTGCAAAACAATTGAACGCAATTGGTAGCATTTGCGTTCTATTTTCCTGTGTTTTCTCACATAATGCTGCTGTTATGCGTAAGAGACGATCGGGAACGAATTTAACGGATATTTTTGCATTTAGCATGATTTCTTGACAAAATCGAGTCGTAATTGCAAAAGAGTGGCAAAATTATACTATAAAATACACTCGGCCGTTTATATTGACACGATTTGCAAAACAATTGAACGCAATTGGTAGCATTTGCGTTCTATTCTCCTGTATTGTCACATAATGCTGTAAATATGCGTTAGAGACGATCGGGAACGAATTTAACGGATATTTTTGCATTTAGCATAATTTCTTGACAAAATCGAGTCGTAATTGCAAAAGAGTGGCAAAATTATACAATAAAATAGACTCGGCCGTTTATTCTGACACGATTTGCAAAACAGTTGAACGCATTTGGTAGCATTTGCGGTCTATTTT
This sequence comes from Agrilus cyanescens, assembly GCA_947389935.1. Lineage (NCBI taxonomy): Eukaryota > Metazoa > Arthropoda > Insecta > Coleoptera > Buprestidae > Agrilus > Agrilus cyanescens. Next base: position 17,053,200 of record OX376708.1, on the reverse strand, counting down.
CCTGTTATTTGTCACATAATGCTACAACTACGCGTATGAGACGATCTGGTATGTATGAATTTATCGGATATTGTTCCATTTAGCATGATTTCTTGACAAAATCGAGTCGTTATTGCAAAAGAATGGTAAAATTGCATTATAAAATAGACGCGGACGTTTATTTTGACACGATTTTCAAAACAGCTGAACGCTATTGGTAGCATTTGCGTTGTATTTTCTTGTGTTTTGTCACATAATGCTACAACTATGCGTATGAGACGATCAGGTATGTATGAATTTAACGGATATTGTTCCATTTAGCATGATTTCTTGACAAAATCGAATCTTTTCTGCAAAGGAATGGTAACATTGTATAATAAAATAGACTCAGCCGTCTATTTTGACACGATTTGCAAAACAATTGAACGCAATTGGTAGCATTTGCGTTCTATTTTCCTGTGTTTTGTCACATAATGCTGTAATTATGCGTATGAGACGATCAGGTATGGATGTATTTAACGGATATTGTTCCATTTAGCATGATTTCTTGACAAAATCGAGTCTTTTCTGCAAAGGAATGGTAAAATTGTATAATAAAATAGACTCAGCCGTCTATTTTGACACGATTTGCAAAACAATTGAACGCAATTGGTAGCATTTGCGTTCTATTTTCCTGTGTTTTCTCACATAATGCTGTTGTTATGCGTAAGAGACGATCGGGAACGAATTTAACGGATATTTTTGCATTTAGCATGATTTCTTGACAAAATCGAGTCGTAATTGCAAAAGAGTGGCAAAATTATCCTATAAAATAGACTCGGCCGTTTATTTTGACACGATTTGCAAAACAACTGAACGCAATTGGTAGCATTTGCGGTCTATATTCCTTTTATTTGTCACATAATGCTACAACTACGCGTATTAGACGATCAGGTATGTATGAATTTAGCGGATATTGTTCCATTTAGCATGATTTCTTGACAAAATCGAGTCTTTTCTGCAAAAGAATGGTAAAATTGTATAATAAAATAGACTCAGCCGTCTATTTTGACACGATTTGCAAAACAATTGAACGCAATTGGTAGTATTTGCGTTTTATTTTCCTGTGTTTTGTCACATAATGCTTTAATTATGCGTAAAAGACGATCGGGAACGAATTTAACGGATATTTTTGCATTTAGCATGATTTCTTGACAAAAGCGAGTCGTAATTGCAAAAGAGTGGCAAAATTATACAATAAAATACACTCGGCCGTTAACTTTGACACGATTTGCAAAACAATTGAACGCAATTGGTAGCATTTGCGTTCTATATTCCTGTTATTTGTCACATAATGCTGTTGTTATGCGTATGAGACGATCAGGAACGAATTAAACGGATTTTGTTACATTTAGCATGATTTCTTGACAAAACCGAGTCGTTGTTGCAAGAGAATCGTAAAATTGTTTAATAAAATAGACTTAGTCGTTTATTTTGACACGATTTGCGAAACAATTGAACGCAATTGGTAGAATTTGCGTTCTATTTTCCTGTTATTTGTCACATAATGCTGTTGTTATGCGTATGAGACGATCAGGAACGAACTTAACGGATTTTGTTACATTTAGCATGATTTCTTGACAAAATCGAGTCGTTGTTGCAAGAGAATGGTAAAATAGTTTAATAAAATAGACTCAGTCGTTTATTTTGACACGATTTGCGAAGCAATTGAACGCAATTGGTTGCATTTGCGTTCTATATTCCTGTTATTTGTCACATAATGCTGTTGTTATGCGTATGAGACGATCAGGAACGAATTTTACGGATTTTCTTACATTTAGCATGATTTCTTGACAAAATCGAGTCGTTGCTGCAAGAGAATGGTAAAATTGTTTAATAGAATAGACTCAGTCGTTTATTTTGACACGATTTGCAAAACAATTGAACGCAATTGGTTGCATTTGCGTTCCATTTTCCAGTGTTTTGTCACATAATGCTGTAATTATGCGTATGAGACGATCAGGTATGTATGTGTTTAACGGATATTGTTCCATTTAGCATGATTCCTTGACAAAATCGAGTCTTTTCTGCAAAGGAATGGTAAAATTGTATGATAAAATAGACTCAGCCGTCTATTTTGACACGATTTGCAAAACAATTGAACGCAATTGGTTGCATTTGCGTTCCATTTTCCTGTGCTTTGTCACATAATGCTGTAAATATGCGTATGAGACGGTCGGGAACGAATTTAACGGATATTGTTGCATTTAGCATGATTTCTTGACAAAATCGAGTCGTAATTGCAAAAGAGTGGCAAAATTATACAATAAAATACACTCGGCCGTTAACTTTGACACGATTTGCAAAACAATTGAACGCAATTGGTAGCATTTGCGTTCTATATTCCTGTTATTTGTCACATAATGCTGTTGTTATGCGTATGAGACGATCAGGAACGAATTAAACGGATTTTGTTACATTTAGCATGATTTCTTGACAAAATCGAGTCGTTGTTGCAAGAGAATGGTAAAATTGTATAATAAAATAGCCTCAGCCGTCTATTTTGACACGATTTGCAAAACAATTGAACGCAATTGGTAGCATTTGCGTTCTATTTTCCTGTGTTTTGTCACATAATGCTGTAATTATGCGTATGAGACGATCAGGTATGTATGTATTTAACGGATATTGTTCCATTTAGCATGATTTCTTGACAAAATCGAGTCTTTTCTGCAAAGGAATGGTAAAATTGTATTATAAAATAGACTCAGCCGCCTATTTTGACACGATTTGCAAAACAATTGAACGCAATTGGTAGCATTTGCGTTCTATTTTCCTGTGTTTTCTCACATAATGCTGTTGTTATGCGTAAGAGACGATCGGGAACGAATTTAACGGATATTTTTGCATTTAGCATGATTTCTTGACAAAATCGAGTCGTAATTGCAAAAGAATGGTAAAATTGCATTATAAAATAGACTCGGACGTTTATTTTGACACGATTTTCAAAACAGCTGAACGCTATTGGTAGCATTTGCGTTGTATTTTCTTGTGTTTTGTCACATAATGCTACAACTATGCATATGAGACGATCAGGTATGTATGAATTTAACGGATATTGTTCCATTTAGCATGATTTCATGACAAAATCGAATCTTTTCTGCAAAGGAATGGTAACATTGTCTAATAAAATAGACTCAGCCGTCTATTTTGACACGATTTGCAAAACAATTGAACGCAATTGGTAGCATTTGCGTTCTATTTTCCTGTGTTTTGTCACATAATGCTGTAATTATGCGTATGAGACGATCAGGTATGTATGTATTTAACGGATATTGTTCCATTTAGCATGATTTCTTGACAAAATCGAGTCTTTTCTGCAAAGGAATGGTAAAATTGTATGATAAAATAGACTCAGCCGTCTATTTTGACACGATTTGCAAAACAATTGAACGCAATTGGTTGCATTTGCGTTCCATTTTCCTGTGCTTTGTCACATAATGCTGTAAATATGCGTATGAGACGGTCGGGAACGAATTTAACGGATATTGTTGCATTTAGCATGATTTCTTGACAAAATCGAGTCGTAATTGCAAAAGAGTGGCAAAATTATACAATAAAATACACTCGGCCGTTAACTTTGACACGATTTGCAAAACAATTGAACGCAATTGTTAGCATTTGCGTTCTATTCTCCTGTTTTGTCACATAATGCTGTAAATATGCGTTAGAGACGATCGGGAACGAATTTGATGGATATTTTTGCATGTAGCATGATTTCTTGACAAAATCGAGTCGTAATTGCAAAAGAGTGGCAAAATTATACAATAAAATAGACTCGGCCGTTTATTCTGAAAGGATTTGCAAAACAGTTGAACGCATTTGGTAGCATTTGCGGTCTATTTTCCTGTTATTTGTCACATAATGCTACAACTACGCGTATGAGACGATCAGGTATGTATGAATTTATCGGATATTGTTCCATTTAGCATGATTTCTTGACAAAATCGAGTCGTTATTGCAAAAGAATGGTAAAATTGCATTATAAAATAGACTCGGACGTTTATTTTGACACGATTTTCAAAACAGCTGAACGCTATTGGTAGCATTTTGCGTTGTATTTTCTTGTGTTTTGTCACATAATGCTACAACTATGCGTATGAGACGATCAGGTATGTATGAATTTAACGGATATTGTTCCATTTAGCATGATTTCTTGACAAAATCGAATCTTTTCTGCAAAGGAATGGTAACATTGTATAATAAAATAGACTCAGCCGTCTATTTTGACACGATTTGCAAAACAATTGAACGCAATTGGTAGCATTTGCGTTCTATTTTCCTGTGTTTTGTCACATAATGCTGTAATTATGCGTATGAGACGATCAGGTATGGATGTATTTAACGGATATTGTTCCATTTAGCATGATTTCTTGACAAAATCGAGTCTTTTCTGCATAGGAATGGTAAAATTGTATAATAAAATAGACTCAGCCGTCTATTTTGACACGATTTGCAAAACAATTGAACGCAATTGGTAGCATTTGCGCTATTTTCCTGTGTTTTCTCACATAATGCTGTTGTTATGCGTAAGAGACGATCGGGAACGAATTTAACGGATATTTTTGCATTTAGCATGATTTCTTGACAAAATCGAGTCGTAATTGCAAAAGAGTGGCAAAATTATCCTATAAAATAGACTCGGCCGTTTATTTTGACACGATTTGCAAAACAACTGAACGCAATTGGTAGCATTTGCGGTCTATATTCCTTTTATTTGTCACATAATGCTACAACTACGCGTATTAGACGATCAGGTATGTATGAATTTAGCGGATATTGTTCCATTTAGCATGATTTCTTGACAAAATCGAGTCTTTTCTGCAAAAGAATGGTAAAATTGTATAATAAAATAGACTCAGCCGTCTATTTTGACACGATTTGCAAAACAATTGAACGCAATTGGTAGTATTTGCGTTTTATTTTCCTGTGTTTTGTCACATAATGCTGTAATTATGCGTAAAAGACGATCGGGAACGAATTTAACGGATATTTTTGCATTTAGCATGATTTCTTGACAAAAGCGAGTCGTAATTGCAAAAGAGTGGCAAAATTATACAATAAAATACACTCGGCCGTTAACTTTGACACGATTTGCAAAACAATTGAACGCAATTGGTAGCATTTGCGTTCTATATTCCTGTTATTTGTCACATAATGCTGTTGTTATGCGTATAAGACGATCAGGAACGAATTAAACGGATTTTGTTACATTTAGCATGATTTCTTGACAAAACCGAGTCGTTGTTGCAAGAGAATCGTAAAATTGTTTAATAAAATAGACTTAGTCGTTTATTTTGACACGATTTGCGAAACAATTGAACGCAATTGGTAGAATTTGCGTTCTATTTTCCTGTTATTTGTCACATAATGCTGTTGTTATGCGTATGAGACGATCAGGAACGAACTTAACGGATTTTGTTACATTTAGCATGATTTCTTGACAAAATCGAGTCGTTATTGCAAAAGAATGGTAAAATTGCATTATAAAATAGACTCGGACGTTTATTTTGACACGATTTTCAAAACAGCTGAACGCTATTGGTAGCATTTTGCGTTGTATTTTCTTGTGTTTTGTCACATAATGCTACAACTATGCGTATGAGACGATCAGGTATGTATGAATTTAACGGATATTGTTCCATTTAGCATGATTTCTTGACAAAATCGAATCTTTTCTGCAAAGGAATGGTAACATTGTATAATAAAATAGACTCAGCCGTCTATTTTGACACGATTTGCAAAACAATTGAACGCAATTGGTAGCATTTGCGTTCTATTTTCCTGTGTTTTGTCACATAATGCTGTAATTATGCGTATGAGACGATCAGGTATGGATGTATTTAACGGATATTGTTCCATTTAGCATGATTTCTTGACAAAATCGAGTCTTTTCTGCATAGGAATGGTAAAATTGTATAATAAAATAGACTCAGCCGTCTATTTTGACACGATTTGCAAAACAATTGAACGCAATTGGTAGCATTTGCGCTATTTTCCTGTGTTTTCTCACATAATGCTGTTGTTATGCGTAAGAGACGATCGGGAACGAATTTAACGGATATTTTTGCATTTAGCATGATTTCTTGACAAAATCGAGTCGTAATTGCAAAAGAGTGGCAAAATTATCCTATAAAATAGACTCGGCCGTTTATTTTGACACGATTTGCAAAACAACTGAACGCAATTGGTAGCATTTGCGGTCTATATTCCTTTTATTTGTCACATAATGCTACAACTACGCGTATTAGACGATCAGGTATGTATGAATTTAGCGGATATTGTTCCATTTAGCATGATTTCTTGACAAAATCGAGTCTTTTCTGCAAAAGAATGGTAAAATTGTATAATAAAATAGACTCAGCCGTCTATTTTGACACGATTTGCAAAACAATTGAACGCAATTGGTAGTATTTGCGTTTTATTTTCCTGTGTTTTGTCACATAATGCTGTAATTATGCGTAAAAGACGATCGGGAACGAATTTAACGGATATTTTTGCATTTAGCATGATTTCTTGACAAAAGCGAGTCGTAATTGCAAAAGAGTGGCAAAATTATACAATAAAATACACTCGGCCGTTAACTTTGACACGATTTGCAAAACAATTGAACGCAATTGGTAGCATTTGCGTTCTATATTCCTGTTATTTGTCACATAATGCTGTTGTTATGCGTATAAGACGATCAGGAACGAATTAAACGGATTTTGTTACATTTAGCATGATTTCTTGACAAAACCGAGTCGTTGTTGCAAGAGAATCGTAAAATTGTTTAATAAAATAGACTTAGTCGTTTATTTTGACACGATTTGCGAAACAATTGAACGCAATTGGTAGAATTTGCGTTCTATTTTCCTGTTATTTGTCACATAATGCTGTTGTTATGCGTATGAGACGATCAGGAACGAACTTAACGGATTTTGTTACATTTAGCATGATTTCTTGACAAAATCGAGTCGTTGTTGCAAGAGAATGGTAAAATTGTTTAATAGAATAGACTCAGTCGTTTATTTTGACACGATTTGCAAAACAATTGAACGCAATTGGTTGCATTTGCGTTCCATTTTCCAGTGTTTTGTCACATAATGCTGTAATTATGCGTATGAGACGATCAGGTATGTATGTATTTAACGGATATTGTTCCATTTAGCATGATTCCTTGACAAAATCGAGTCTTTTCTGCAAAGGAATGGTAAAATTGTATGATAAAATAGACTCAGCCGTCTATTTTGACACGATTTGCAAAACAATTGAACGCAATTGGTTGCATTTGCGTTCCATTTTCCTGTGCTTTGTCACATAATGCTGTAGATATGCGTATGAGACGGTCGGGAACGAATTTAACGGATATTGTTGCATTTAGCATGATTTCTTGACAAAATCGAGTCGTAATTGCAAAAGAGTGGCAAAATTATACAATAAAATACACTCGGCCGTTAACTTTGACACGATTTGCAAAACAATTGAACGCAATTGGTAGCATTTGCGTTCTATATTCCTGTTATTTGTCACATAATGCTGTTGTTATGCGTATGAGACGATCAGGAACGAATTAAACGGATTTTGTTACATTTAGCATGATTTCTTGACAAAATCGAGTCGTTGTTGCAAGAGAATGGTAAAATTGTATAATAAAATAGACTCAGCCGTCTATTTTGACACGATTTGCAAAACAATTGAACGCAATTGGTAGCATTTGCGTTCTATTTTCCTGTGTTTTGTCACATAATGCTGTAATTATGCGTATGAGACGATCAGGTATGTATGTATTTAACGGATATTGTTCCATTTAGCATGATTTCTTGACAAAATCGAGTCTTTTCTGCAAAGGAATGGTAAAATTGTATTATAAAATAGACTCAGCCGCCTATTTTGACACGATTTGCAAAACAATTGAACGCAATTGGTAGCATTTGCGTTCTATTTTCCTGTGTTTTCTCACATAATGCTGTTGTTATGCGTAAGAGACGATCGGGAACGAATTTAACGGATATTTTTGCATTTAGCATGATTTCTTGACAAAATCGAGTCGTAATTGCAAAAGAATGGTAAAATTGCATTATAAAATAGACTCGGACGTTTATTTTGACACGATTTTCAAAACAGCTGAACGCTATTGGTAGCATTTGCGTTGTATTTTCTTGTGTTTTGTCACATAATGCTACAACTATGCATATGAGACGATCAGGTATGTATGAATTTAACGGATATTGTTCCATTTAGCATGATTTCTTGACAAAATCGAATCTTTTCTGCAAAGGAATGGTAACATTGTCTAATAAAATAGACTCAGCCGTCTATTTTGACACGATTTGCAAAACAATTGAACGCAATTGGTAGCATTTGCGTTCTATTTTCCTGTGTTTTGTCACATAATGCTGTAATTATGCGTATGAGACGATCAGGTATGGATGTATTTAACGGATATTGTTCCATTTAGCATGATTTCTTGACAAAATCGAGTCTTTTCTGCATAGGAATGGTAAAATTGTATAATAAAATAGACTCAGCCGTCTATTTTGACACGATTTGCAAAACAATTGAACGCAATTGGTAGCATTTGCGCTATTTTCCTGTGTTTTCTCACATAATGCTGTTGTTATGCGTAAGAGACGATCGGGAACGAATTTAACGGATATTTTTGCATTTAGCATGATTTCTTGACAAAATCGAGTCGTAATTGCAAAAGAGTGGCAAAATTATCCTATAAAATATACTCGGCCGTTTATTTTGACACGATTTGCAAAACAACTGAACGCAATTGGTAGCATTTGCGGTCTATATTCCTTTTATTTGTCACATAATGCTACAACTACGCGTATTAGACGATCAGGTATGTATGAATTTAGCGGATATTGTTCCATTTAGCATGATTTCTTGACAAAATCGAGTCTTTTCTGCAAAAGAATGGTAAAATTGTATAATAAAATAGACTCAGCCGTCTATTTTGACACGATTTGCAAAACAATTGAACGCAATTGGTAGTATTTGCGTTTTATTTTCCTGTGTTTTGTCACATAATGCTGTAATTATGCGTAAAAGACGATCGGGAACGAATTTAACGGATATTTTTGCATTTAGCATGATTTCTTGACAAAAGCGAGTCGTAATTGCAAAAGAGTGGCAAAATTATACAATAAAATACACTCGGCCGTTAACTTTGACACGATTTGCAAAACAATTGAACGCAATTGGTAGCATTTGCGTTCTATATTCCTGTTATTTGTCACATAATGCTGTTGTTATGCGTATGAGACGATCAGGAACGAATTAAACGGATTTTGTTACATTTAGCATGATTTCTTGACAAAACCGAGTCGTTGTTGCAAGAGAATCGTAAAATTGTTTAATAAAATAGACTTAGTCGTTTATTTTGACACGATTTGCGAAACAATTGAACGCAATTGGTAGAATTTGCGTTCTATTTTCCTGTTATTTGTCACATAATGCTGTTGTTATGCGTATGAGACGATCAGGAACGAATTAAACGGATTTTGTTACATTTAGCATGATTTCTTGACAAAACCGAGTCGTTGTTGCAAGAGAATGGTAAAATTGTTTAATAGAATAGACTCAGTCGTTTATTTTGACACGATTTGCAAAACAATTGAACGCAATTGGTTGCATTTGCGTTCCATTTTCCAGTGTTTTGTCACATAATGCTGTAATTATGCGTATGAGACGATCAGGTATGTATGTATTTAACGGATAATGTTCCATTTAGCATGATTCCTTGACAAAATCGAGTCTTTTCTGCAAAGGAATGGTAAAATTGTATAATAAAATAGACTCAGCCGTCTATTTTGACACGATTTGCAAAACAATTGAACGCAATTGGTTGCATTTGCGTTCCATTTTCCTGTGCTTTGTCACATAATGCTGTAAATATGCGTAAGAGACGGTCGGGAACGAATTTAACGGATATTGTTGCATTTAGCATGATTTCTTGACAAAATCGAGTCGTAATTGCAAAAGAGTGGCAAAATTATACAATAAAATACACTCGGCCGTTAACTTTGACACGATTTGCAAAACAATTGAACGCAATTGGTAGCATTTGCGTTCTATATTCCTGTTATTTGTCACATAATGCTGTTGTTATGCGTATGAGACGATCAGGAACGAATTAAACGGATTTTGTTACATTTAGCATGATTTCTTGACAAAATCGAGTCGTTGTTGCAAGAGAATGGTAAAATTGTATAATAAAATAGACTCAGCCGTCTATTTTGACACGATTTGCAAAACAATTGAACGCAATTGGTAGCATTTGCGTTCTATTTTCCTGTGTTTTGTCACATAATGCTGTAATTATGCGTATGAGACGATCAGGTATGTATGTATTTAACGGATATTGTTCCATTTAGCATGATTTCTTGACAAAATCGAGTCTTTTCTGCAAAGGAATGGTAAAATTGTATTATAAAATAGACTCAGCCGCCTATTTTGACACGATTTGCAAAACAATTGAACGCAATTGGTAGCATTTGCGTTCTATTTTCCTGTGTTTTCTCACATAATGCTGTTGTTATGCGTAAGAGACGATCGGGAACGAATTTAACGGATATTTTTGCATTTAGCATGATTTCTTGACAAAATCGAGTCGTAATTGCAAAAGAATGGTACAATTGCATTATAAAATAGACTCGGACGTTTATTTTGACACGATTTTCAAAACAGCTGAACGCTATTGGTAGCATTTGCGTTGTATTTTCTTGTGTTTTGTCACATAATGCTACAACTATGCGTATGAGACGATCAGGTATGTATGAATTTAACGGATATTGTTCCATTTAGCATGATTTCTTGACAAAATCGAATCTTTTCTGCAAAGGAATGGTAACATTGTCTAATAAAATAGACTCAGCCGTCTATTTTGACACGATTTGCAAAACAATTGAACGCAATTGGTAGCATTTGCGTTCTATTTTCCTGTGTTTTCTCACATAATGCTGTTGTTATGCGTAAGAGACGATCGGGAACGAATTTAACGGATATTTTTGCATTTAGCATGATTTCTTGACAAAATCGAGTCGTTGTTGCAAGAGAATGGTAAAATTGTATAATAAAATAGACTCAGCCGTCTATTTTGACACGATTTGCAAAACAATTGAACGCAATTGGTAGCATTTGCGTTCTATTTTCCTGTGTTTTCTCACATAATGCTGTTGTTATGCGTATGAGACAATCAGGAACGAATTAAACGGATTTTGTTACATTTAGCATGATTTCTTGACAAAATCGAGTCGTTGTTGCAAGAGAATGGTAAAATTGTATAATAAAATAGACTCAGCCGTCTATTTTGACACGATTTGCAAAACAATTGAACGCAATTGGTAGCATTTGCATTCTATTTTCCTGTGTTTTGTCACATAATGCTGTAATTATGCGTATGACACGATCAGGTATGTATGTATTTAACGGATATTGTTCCATTTAGCATGATTTCTTGACAAAATCGAGTCGTAATTGCAAAAGAGTGGCAAAATTATCCTATAAAATAGACTCGGCCGTTTATTTTGACACGATTTGCAAAACAACTGAACGCAATTGGTAGCATTTGCGGTCTATATTCCTTTTATTTGTCACATAATGCTACAACTACGCGTATTAGACGATCAGGTATGTATGAATTTAACGGATGTTGTTCCATTTAGCATGATTTCTTGACAAAATCGAGTCTTTTCTGCAAAAGAATGGTAAAATTGTATAATAAAATAGACTCCGCCGTCTATTTTGACACGATTTGCAAAACAATTGAACGCAATTGGTAGTATTTGCGTTCTATTTTCCTGTGTTTTCTCACATAATGCTGTTGTTATGCGTAAGAGACGATCGGGAACGAATTTAACGGATATTTTTGCATTTAGCATGATTTCTTGACAAAATCGAGTCGTAATTGCAAAAGAGTGGCAAAATTATACTATAAAATACACTCGGCCGTTTATATTGACACGATTTGCAAAACAATTGAACGCAATTGGTAGCATTTGCGTTCTATTCTCCTGTATTGTCACATAATGCTGTAAATATGCGTTAGAGACGATCGGGAACGAATTTAACGGATATTTTTGCATTTAGCATAATTTCTTGACAAAATCGAGTCGTAATTGCAAAAGAGTGGCAAAATTATACAATAAAATAGACTCGGCCGTTTATTCTGACACGATTTGCAAAACAGTTGAACGCATTTGGTAGCATTTGCGGTCTATTTTCCTGTTATTTGTCACATAATGCTACAACTACGCGTATGAGACGATCTGGTATGTATGAATTTATCGGATATTGTTCCATTTAGCATGATTTCTTGACAAAATCGAGTCGTTATTGCAAAAGAATGGTAAAATTGCATTATAAAATAGACGCGGACGTTTATTTTGACACGATTTGCAAAACAATTGAACGCAATTGGTAGCATTTGCATTCTATTTTCCTGTGTTTTGTCACATAATGCTGTAATTATGCGTATGACACGATCAGGTATGTATGTATTTAACGGATATTGTTCCATTTAGCATGATTTCTTGACAAAATCGAGTCGTAATTGCAAAAGAGTGGCAAAATTATCCTATAAAATAGACTCGGCCGTTTATTTTGACACGATTTGCAAAACAACTGAACGCAATTGGTAGCATTTGCGGTCTATATTCCTTTTATTTGTCACATAATGCTACAACTACGCGTATTAGACGATCAGGTATGTATGAATTTAACGGATGTTGTTCCATTTAGCATGATTTCTTGACAAAATCGAGTCTTTTCTGCAAAAGAATGGTAAAATTGTATAATAAAATACACTCGGCCGTTAACTTTGACACGATTTGCAAAACAATTGAACGCAATTGGTAGCATTTGCGTTCTATTTTCCTGTGTTTTGTCACATAATGCTGTAATTATGCGTATGAGACGATCAGGTATGTATGTGTTTAACGGATATTGTTCCATTTAGCATGATTTCTTGACAAAATCGAGTCTTTTCTGCAAAGGAATGGTAAAATTGTATAATAAAATAGACTCAGCCGTCTATTTTGACACGATTTGCAAAACAATTGAACGCAATTGGTAGCATTTGCGTTTTATTTTCCTGTGTTTTGTCACATAATGCTGTAATTATGCGTATGAGACGATCAGGTATGGATGTATTTAACGGATATTGTTCCATTTAGCATGATTTCTTGACAAAATCGAGTCTTTTCTGCATAGGAATGGTAAAATTGTATAATAAAATAGACTCAGCCGTCTATTTTGACACGATTTGCAAAACAATTGAACGCAATTGGTAGCATTTGCGTTCTATATTCCTGTTATTTGTCACATAATGCTGTTGTTATGCGTATGAGACAATCAGGAACGAATTAAACGGATTTTGTTACATTTAGCATGATTTCTTGACAAAATCGAGTCGTTGTTGCAAGAGAATGGTAAAATTGTATAATAAAATAGACTCAGCCGTCTATTTTGACACGATTTGCAAAACAATTGAACGCAATTGGTAGCATTTGCATTCTATTTTCCTGTGTTTTGTCACATAATGCTGTAATTATGCGTATGACACGATCAGGTATGTATGTATTTAACGGATATTGTTCCATTTAGCATGATTTCTTGACAAAATCGAGTCGTAATTGCAAAAGAGTGGCAAAATTATCCTATAAAATAGACTCGGCCGTTTATTTTGACACGATTTGCAAAACAACTGAACGCAATTGGTAGCATTTGCGGTCTATATTCCTTTTATTTGTCACATAATGCTACAACTACGCGTATTAGACGATCAGGTATGTATGAATTTAACGGATGTTGTTCCATTTAGCATGATTTCTTGACAAAATCGAGTCTTTTCTGCAAAAGAATGGTAAAATTGTATAATAAAATACACTCGGCCGTTAACTTTGACACGATTTGCAAAACAATTGAACGCAATTGGTAGCATTTGCGTTCTATTTTCCTGTGTTTTGTCACATAATGCTGTAATTATGCGTATGAGACGATCAGGTATGTATGTGTTTAACGGATATTGTTCCATTTAGCATGATTTCTTGACAAAATCGAGTCTTTTCTGCAAAGGAATGGTAAAATTGTATAATAAAATAGACTCAGCCGTCTATTTTGACACGATTTGCAAAACAATTGAACGCAATTGGTAGCATTTGCGTTTTATTTTCCTGTGTTTTGTCACATAATGCTGTAATTATGCGTAAAAGACGATCGGGAACGAATTTAACGGATATTTTTGCATTTAGCATGATTTCTTGACAAAAGCGAGTCGTAATTGCAAAAGAGTGGCAAAATTATACAATAAAATACACTCGGCCGTTAACTTTGACACGATTTGCAAAACAATTGAACGCAATTGGTAGCATTTGCGTTCTATATTCCTGTTATTTGTCACATAATGCTGTTGTTATGCGTATGAGACGATCAGGAACGAATTAAACGGATTTTGTTACATTTAGCATGATTTCTTGACAAAATCGAGTCGTTGTTGCAAGAGAATGGTAAAATTGTATAATAAAATAGACTCAGCCGTCTATTTTGACACGATTTGCAAAACAATTGAACGCAATTGGTAGCATTTGCGTTCTATTTTCCTGTGTTTTGTCACATAATGCTGTAATTATGCGTATGAGACGATCAGGTATGTATGTATTTAACGGATATTGTTCCATTTAGCATGATTTCTTGACAAAATCGAGTCTTTTCTGCAAAGGAATGGTAAAATTGTATTATAAAATAGACTCAGCCGCCTATTTTGACACGATTTGCAAAACAATTGAACGCAATTGGTAGCATTTGCCTTCTATTTTCCTGTGTTTTCTCACATAATGCTGTTGTTATGCGTAAGAGACGATCGGGAACGAATTTAACGGATATTTTTGCATTTAGCATGATTTCTTGACAAAATCGAGTCGTAATTGCAAAAGAATGGTAAAATTGCATTATAAAATAGACTCGGACGTTTATTTTGACACGATTTTCAAAACAGCTGAACGCTATTGGTAGCATTTGCGTTGTATTTTCTTGTGTTTTGTCACATAATGCTACAACTATGCGTATGAGACGATCAGGTATGTATGAATTTAACGGATATTGTTCCATTTAGCATCATTTCTTGACAAAATCGAATCTTTTCTGCAAAGGAATGGTAACATTGTCTAATAAAATAGACTCAGCCGTCTATTTTGACACGATTTGCAAAACAATTGAACGCAATTGGTAGCATTTGCGTTCTATTTTCCTGTGTTTTGTCACATAATGCTGTAATTATGCGTATGAGACGATCAGGTATGTATGTATTTAACGGATATTGTTCCATTTAGCATGATTTCTTGACAAAATCGAGTCTTTTCTGCAAAGGAATGGTAAAATTGTATAATAAAATAGACTCAGCCGTCTATTTTGACACGATTTGCAAAACAATTGAACGCAATTGGTAGCATTTGCGTTCTATTTTCCTGTGTTTTGTCACATAATGCTGTAATTATGCGTATGAGACGATCAGGTATGTATGTGTTTAACGGATATTGTTCCATTTAGCATGATTTCTTGACAAAATCGAGTCTTTTCTGCAAAGGAATGGTAAAATTGTATAATAAAATAGACTCAGCCGTCTATTTTGACACGATTTGCAAAACAATTGAACGCAATTGGTAGCATTTGCGTTTTATTTTCCTGTGTTTTGTCACATAATGCTGTAATTATGCGTATGAGACGATCAGGTATGGATGTATTTAACGGATATTGTTCCATTTAGCATGATTTCTTGACAAAATCGAGTCTTTTCTGCATAGGAATGGTAAAATTGTATAATAAAATAGACTCAGCCGTCTATTTTGACACGATTTGCAAAACAATTGAACGCAATTGGTAGCATTTGCGTTCTATATTCCTGTTATTTGTCACATAATGCTGTTGTTATGCGTATGAGACAATCAGGAACGAATTAAACGGATTTTGTTACATTTAGCATGATTTCTTGACAAAATCGAGTCGTTGTTGCAAGAGAATGGTAAAATTGTATAATAAAATAGACTCAGCCGTCTATTTTGACACGATTTGCAAAACAATTGAACGCAATTGGTAGCATTTGCATTCTATTTTCCTGTGTTTTGTCACATAATGCTGTAATTATGCGTATGACACGATCAGGTATGTATGTATTTAACGGATATTGTTCCATTTAGCATGATTTCTTGACAAAATCGAGTCGTAATTGCAAAAGAGTGGCAAAATTATCCTATAAAATAGACTCGGCCGTTTATTTTGACACGATTTGCAAAACAACTGAACGCAATTGGTAGCATTTGCGGTCTATATTCCTTTTATTTGTCACATAATGCTACAACTACGCGTATTAGACGATCAGGTATGTATGAATTTAACGGATGTTGTTCCATTTAGCATGATTTCTTGACAAAATCGAGTCTTTTCTGCAAAAGAATGGTAAAATTGTATAATAAAATACACTCGGCCGTTAACTTTGACACGATTTGCAAAACAATTGAACGCAATTGGTAGCATTTGCGTTCTATTTTCCTGTGTTTTGTCACATAATGCTGTAATTATGCGTATGAGACGATCAGGTATGTATGTGTTTAACGGATATTGTTCCATTTAGCATGATTTCTTGACAAAATCGAGTCTTTTCTGCAAAGGAATGGTAAAATTGTATAATAAAATAGACTCAGCCGTCTATTTTGACACGATTTGCAAAACAATTGAACGCAATTGGTAGCATTTGCGTTTTATTTTCCTGTGTTTTGTCACATAATGCTGTAATTATGCGTAAAAGACGATCGGGAACGAATTTAACGGATATTTTTGCATTTAGCATGATTTCTTGACAAAAGCGAGTCGTAATTGCAAAAGAGTGGCAAAATTATACAATAAAATACACTCGGCCGTTAACTTTGACACGATTTGCAAAACAATTGAACGCAATTGGTAGCATTTGCGTTCTATATTCCTGTTATTTGTCACATAATGCTGTTGTTATGCGTATGAGACGATCAGGAACGAATTAAACGGATTTTGTTACATTTAGCATGATTTCTTGACAAAATCGAGTCGTTGTTGCAAGAGAATGGTAAAATTGTATAATAAAATAGACTCAGCCGTCTATTTTGACACGATTTGCAAAACAATTGAACGCAATTGGTAGCATTTGCGTTCTATTTTCCTGTGTTTTGTCACATAATGCTGTAATTATGCGTATGAGACGATCAGGTATGTATGTATTTAACGGATATTGTTCCATTTAGCATGATTTCTTGACAAAATCGAGTCTTTTCTGCAAAGGAATGGTAAAATTGTATTATAAAATAGACTCAGCCGCCTATTTTGACACGATTTGCAAAACAATTGAACGCAATTGGTAGCATTTGCGTTCTATTTTCCTGTGTTTTCTCACATAATGCTGTTGTTATGCGTAAGAGACGATCGGGAACGAATTTAACGGATATTTTTGCATTTAGCATGATTTCTTGACAAAATCGAGTCGTAATTGCAAAAGAATGGTAAAATTGCATTATAAAATAGACTCGGACGTTTATTTTGACACGATTTTCAAAACAGCTGAACGCTATTGGTAGCATTTGCGTTGTATTTTCTTGTGTTTTGTCACATAATGCTACAACTATGCGTATGAGACGATCAGGTATGTATGAATTTAACGGATATTGTTCCATTTAGCATCATTTCTTGACAAAATCGAATCTTTTCTGCAAAGGAATGGTAACATTGTCTAATAAAATAGACTCAGCCGTCTATTTTGACACGATTTGCAAAACAATTGAACGCAATTGGTAGCATTTGCGTTCTATTTTCCTGTGTTTTGTCACATAATGCTGTAATTATGCGTATGAGACGATCAGGTATGTATGTATTTAACGGATATTGTTCCATTTAGCATGATTTCTTGACAAAATCGAGTCTTTTCTGCAAAGGAATGGTAAAATTGTATAATAAAATAGACTCAGCCGTCTATTTTGACACGATTTGCAAAACAATTGAACGCAATTGGTAGCATTTGCGTTCTATTCTCCTGTGTTTTCTCACATAATGCTGTTGTTATGCGTAAGAGACGATCGGGTACGAATTTAACGGATATTTTTGCATTTAGCATGATTTCTTGACAAAATCGAGTCGTAATTGCAAAAGAGTGGCAAAATTATACTATAAAATAGACTCGGCCGTTTATTTTGACACGATTTGCAAAACAATTGAACGCAATTGGTAGCATTTGCGTTCTATTCTCCTGTTTTGTCACATAATGCTGTAAATATGCGTTAGAGACGATCGGGAACGAATTTGACGGATATTTTTGCATTTAGCATGATTTCTTGACAAAATCGAGTCGTAATTGCAAAAGAGTGGCAAAATTATACAATAAAATAGACTCGGCCGTTTATTCTGCCACGATTTGCAAAACAGTTGAACGCATTTGGTAGCATTTGCGGTCTATTTTCCTGTTATTTGTCACATAATGCTACAACTACGCGTATGAGACGATCAGGTATGTATGAATTTATCGGATATTGTTCCATTTAGCATGATTTCTTGACAAAATCGAGTCGTTATTGCAAAAGAATGGTAAAATTGCATTATAAAATAGACTCGGACGTTTATTTTGACACGATTTTCAAAACAGCTGAACGCTATTGGTAGCATTTGCGTTGTATTTTCTTGTGTTTTGTCACATAATGCTACAACTATGCGTATGAGACGATCAGGTATGTATGAATTTAACGGATATTGTTCCATTTAGCATGATTTCTTGACAAAATCGAGTCTTTTCTGCAAAGGAATGGTAAAATTGTATAATAAAATAGACTCAGCCGTCTATTTTGACACGATTTGCAAAACAATTGAACGCAATTGGTAGCATTTGGGTTTTATTTTTCTGTGTTTTGTCACATAATGCTGTTGTTATGCGTAAAAGACGATCGGGAACGAATTTAACGGATATTTTTGCATTTAGCATGATTTCGTGACAAAAGCGAGTCGTAATTGCAAAAGAGTGGCAAAATTATACAATAAAATACACTCGGCCGTTAACTTTGACACGATTTGCAAAACAATTGAACGCAATTGGTAGCATTTGCGTTCTATATTCCTGTTATTTGTCACATAATGCTGTTGTTATGCGTATGAGACGATCAGGAACGAATTAAACGGATTTTGTTACATTTAGCATGATTTCTTGACAAAATCGAGTCGTTGTTGCAAGAGAATGGTAAAATTGTATAATAAAATAGACTCAGCCGTCTATTTTGACACGATTTGCAAAACAATTGAACGCAATTGGTAGCATTTGCGTTCTATTTTCCTGTGTTTTGTCACATAATGCTGTAATTATGCGTATGAGACGATCAGGTATGTATGTATTTAACGGATATTGTTCCATTTAGCATGATTTCTTGACAAAATCGAGTCTTTTCTGCAAAGGAATGGTAAAATTGTATAATAAAATAGACTCAGCCGTCTATTTTGACACGATTTGCAAAACAATTGAACGCAATTGGTAGCATTTGCGTTCTATTTTCCTGTGTTTTGTCACATAATGCTGTAAATATGCGTATGAGACGGTCGGGAACGAATTTAACGGATATTGTTCCATTTAGCATGATTTCTTGACAAAATCGAGTCGTTATTGCAAAAGAATGGTAAAATTGCATTATGAAATAGACTCGGACGTTTATTTTGACACGATTTTCAAAACAGCTGAACGCTATTGGTAGCATTTGCGTTGTATTTTCTTGTGTTTTGTCACATAATGCTACAACTATGCGTATGAGACGATCAGGTATGTATGAATTTAACGGATATTGTTCCATTTAGCATGATTTCTTGACAAAATCGAATCTTTTCTGCAAAGGAATGGTAACATTGTCTAATAGAATAGACTCAGCCATCTATTTTGACACGATTTGCTAAACAATTGAACGCAATTGGTAGCATTTGCGTTCTATTTTCCTGTGTTTTGTCACATAATGCTGTAATTATGCGTATGAGACGATCAGGTATGTATGTATTTAACGGATATTGTTCCATTTAGCATGATTTCTTGACAAAATCGAGTCTTTTCTGCAAAGGAATGGTAAAATTGTATAATAAAATAGACTCAGCCGTCTATTTTGACACGATTTGCAAAACAATTGAACGCAATTGGTAGCATTTGCGTTCTATTTTCCTGTGTTTTCTCACATAATGCTGTTGTTATGCGTAAGAGACGATCGGGAACGAATTTAACGGATATTTTTGCATTTAGCATGATTTCTTGACAAAATCGAGTCGTAATTGCAAAAGAATGGTAAAATTGCATTATAAAATAGACTCGGACGTTTATTTTGACACGATTTTCAAAACAGCTGAACGCTATTGGTAGCATTTGCGTTGTATTTTCTTGTGTTTTGTCACATAATGCTACAACTATGCGTATGAGACGATCAGGTATGTATGAATTTAACGGATATTGTTCCATTTAGCATGATTTCTTGACAAAATCGAATCTTTTCTGCAAAGGAATGGTAACATTGTCTAATAAAATAGACTCAGCCGTCTATTTTGACACGATTTGCAAAACAATTGAACGCAATTGGTAGCATTTGCGTTCTATTTTCCTGTGTTTTGTCACATAATGCTGTAATTATGCGTATGAGACGATCAGGTATGTATGTATTTAACGGATATTGTTCCATTTAGCATGATTTCTTGACAAAATCGAGTCTTTTCTGCAAAGGAATGGTAAAATTGTATAATAAAATAGACTCAGCCGTCTATTTTGACACGATTTGCAAAACAATTGAACGCAATTGGTAGCATTTGCGTTCTATTTTCCTGTGTTTTCTCACATAATGCTGTTGTTATGCGTAAGAGACGGTCGGGAACGAATTTAACGGATATTGTTCCATTTAGCATGATTTCTTGACAAAATCGAGTCGTTATTGCAAAAGAATGGTAAAATTGCATTATGAAATAGACTCGGACGTTTATTTTGACACGATTTTCAAAACAGCTGAACGCTATTGGTAGCATTTGCGTTGTATTTTCTTGTGTTTTGTCACATAATGCTACAACTATGCGTATGAGACGATCAGGTATGTATGAATTTAACGGATATTGTTCCATTTAGCATGATTTCTTGACAAAATCGAATCTTTTCTGCAAAGGAATGGTAACATTGTCTAATAAAATAGACTCAGCCGTCTATTTTGACACGATTTGCTAAACAATTGAACGCAATTGGTAGCATTTGCGTTCTATTTTCCTGTGTTTTGTCACATAATGCTGTAATTATGCGTATGAGACGATCAGGTATGTATGTATTTAACGGATATTGTTCCATTTAGCATGATTTCTTGACAAAATCGAGTCTTTTCTGCAAAGGAATGGTAAAATTGTATAATAAAATAGACTCAGCCGTCTATTTTGACACGATTTGCAAAACAATTGAACGCAATTGGTAGCATTTGCGTTCTATTTTCCTGTGTTTTCTCACATAATGCTGTTGTTATGCGTAAGAGACGATCGGGAACGAATTTAACGGATATTTTTGCATTTAGCATGATTTCTTGACAAAATCGAGTCGTAATTGCAAAAGAATGGTAAAATTGCATTATAAAATAGACTCGGACGTTTATTTTGACACGATTTTCAAAATAGCTGAACGCCATTGGTAGCATTTGCGTTGTATTTTCTTGAGTTTTGTCACATAATGCTACAACTATGCGTATGAGACGATCAGGTATGTATGAATTTAACGGATATTGTTCCATTTAGCATGATTTCTTGACAAAATCGAATCTTTTCTGCAAAGGAATGGTAACATTGTCTAATAAAATAGACTCAGCCGTCTATTTTGACACGATTTGCAAAACAATTGAACGCAATTGGTAGCATTTGCGTTCTATTTTCCTGTGTTTTGTCACATAATGCTGTAATTATGCGTATGAGACGATCAGGTATGTATGTATTTAACGGATATTGTTCCATTTAGCATGATTTCTTGACAAAATCGAGTCTTTTCTGCAAAGGAATGGTAAAATTGTATAATAAAATAGACTCAGCCGTCTATTTTGACACGATTTGCAAAACAATTGAACGCAATTGGTAGCATTTGCGTTCTATTTTCCTGTGTTTTCTCACATAATGCTGTTGTTATGCGTAAGAGACGATCGGGAACGAATTTAACGGATATTTTTGCATTTAGCATGATTTCTTGACAAAATCGAGTCGTAATTGCAAAAGAATGGTAAAATTGCATTATAAAATAGACTCGGACGTTTATTTTGACACGATTTTCAAAACAGCTGAACGCTATTGGTAGCATTTGCGTTGTATTTTCTTGTGTTTTGTCACATAATGCTACAACTATGCGTATGAGACGATCAGGTATGTATGAATTTAACGGATATTGTTCCATTTAGCATGATTTCTTGACAAAATCGAGTCGTAATTGCAAAAGAGTGGCAAAAATATACAATAAAATAGACTCGGCCGTTTATTTTGACACGATTTGCAAAACAGTTGAACGCAATTGGTAGCATTTGCGGTCTACATTCCTGTTATTTGTAACATAATGCTATAACTACGCGTATGAGACGATCAGGTATGTATGAATTTATCGGATATTGTTCCATTTAGCATGATTTCTTGACAAAATCGAGTCTTTTCTGCAAAGGAATGGTAAAATTGTATAATAAAATAGACTCAGCCGTCTATTTTGACACGATTTGCAAAACAATTGAACGCAATTGGTAGCATTTGCGTTCTATTTTCCTGTGTTTTCTCACATAATGCTGTTGTTATGCGTAAGAGACGATCGGGAACGAATTTAACGGATATTTTTGCATTTAGCATGATTTCTTGACAAAATCGAGTCGTAATTGCAAAAGAGTGGCAAAATTATCCTATAAAATAGACTCGGCCGTTTATTTTGACACGATTTGCAAAACAACTGAACGCAATTGGTAGCATTTGCGGTCTATATTCCTTTTATTTGTCACATAATGCTACAACTACATGTATTAGACGATCAGGTATGTATGAATTTAACGGATATTGTTCCATTTAGCATGATTTCTTGACAAAATCGAGTCTTTTCTGCAAAAGAATGGTAAAATTGTATAATAAAATAGACTCAGCCGTCTATTTTGACACGATTTGCAAAACAATTGAACGCAATTGGTAGTATTTGCGTTTTATTTTCCTGTGTTTTGTCACATAATGCTGTAATTATGCGTAAAAGTCGATCGGGAACGAATTTAACGGATATTTTTGCATTTAGCATGATTTCTTGACAAAAGCGAGTCGTAATTGCAAAAGAGTGGCAAAATTATACAATAAAATACACTCGGCCGTTAACTTTGACACGATTTGCAAAACAATTGGACGCAATTGGTAGCATTTGCGTTCTATATTCCTGTTATTTGTCACATAATGCTGTTGTTATGCGTATGAGACGATCAGGAACGAATTAAACGGATTTTGTTACATTTAGCATGATTTCTTGACAAAACCGAGTCGTTGTTGCAAGAGAATGGTAAAATTGTTTAATAAAATAGACTAAGTCGTTTATTTTGACACGATTTGCGAAACAATTGAACGCAGTTGGTAGAATTTGCGTTCTATTTTCCTGTTATTTGTCACATAATGCTGTTGTTATGCGTATGAGACGATCAGGAACGAACTTAACGGATTTTGTTACATTTAGCATGATTTCTTGACAAAATCGGGTCGTTGTTGCAAGAGAATGGTAAAATTGTTTAATAAAATAGACTTAGTCGTTTATTTTGACACGATTTGCGAAACAATTGAACGCAATTGGTTGCATTTGCGTTCTATATTCCTGTTATTTATCACATAATGCTGTTGTTATGCGTATGAGACGATCAGGAACGAATTTAACGGATTTTGTTACATTTAGCATGATTTCTTGACAATATCGAGTCGTTGTTGCAAGAGAATGGTAAAATTGTTTAATAAAATAGACTTAGTCGTTTATTTTGACACGATTTGCGAAACAATTGAACGCAATTGGTTGCATTTGCGTTCTATATTTCTGTTATTTGTCACATAATGGAGTTGTTATGCGTATGAGACGATCAGGAACGAATTTAACGGATTTTGTTACATTTAGCATGATTTCTTGACAAAATCGAGTCTTTTCTGCAAAGGAATGGTAAAATTGTATAATAAAATAGACTCAGCCGTCTATTTTGACACGATTTGCAAAACAATTGAACGCAGTTGGTAGCATTTGCGTTCTATTTTCCTGTGTTTTGTCACATAATGCTGTAAATATGCGTATGAGACGGTCGGGAACGAATTTAACGGATATTGTTCCATTTAGCATGATTTCTTGACAAAATCGAGTCGTTATTGCAAAAGAATGGTAAAATTGCATTATAAAATAGACTCGGACGTTTATTTTGACACGATTTTCAAAACAGCTGAACGCTATTGGTAGCATTTGCGTTCTATTTTCTTGTGTTTTGTCACATAATGCTACAACTATGCGTATGAGACCATCAGGTATGTATGAATTTAACGGATATTGTTCCATTTAGCATGATTTCTTGACAAAATAGAGTCTTTTCTGCAAAGGAATGGTAAAATTGTATAATAAAATAGACTCAGCCGTCTATTTTGACACGATTTGCAAAACAATTGAACGCAATTGGTAGCATTTGCGTTCTATTTTCCTGTGTTTTCTCACATAATGCTGTTGTTATGCGTAAGAGACGATCGGGAACGAATTTAACGGATATTTTTGCATTTAGCATGATTTCTTGACAAAACCGAGTCGTAATTGCAAAAGAGTGGCAAAATTATACAATAAAATACACTCTGCCGTTAACTTTGACACGATTTGCAAAACAATTGAACGCAATTGGTAGAATTTGCGTTCTATATTCCTGTTATTTGTCACATAATGCTGTTGTTATGCGTATGAGACGATCAGGAACGAATTTAACGGATTTTGTTACATTTAGCATGATTTCTTGACAAAATCGAGTCGTTGTTGCAAGAGAATGGTAAAATTGTTTAATAAAATAGACTCAGTCGTTTATTTTGACACGATTTGCGAAGCAATTGAACGCAATTGGTTGCATTTGCGTTCTATATTCCTGTTATTTGTCACATAATGCTGTTGTTTTGCGTATGAGACGATCAGGAACGAATTTTACGGATTTTCTTACATTTAGCATGATTTCTTGACAAAATCGAGTCGTTGTTGCAAGAGAATGGTAAAATTGTTTAATAGAATAGACTCAGTCGTTTATTTTGACACGATTTGCAAAACAATTGAACGCAATTGGTAGAATTTGCGTTCTATATTCCTGTTATTTGTCACATAATGCTGTTGTTATGCGTATGAGACGATCAGGAACGAATTTAACGGATTTTGTTACATTTAGCATGATTTCTTGACAAAATCGAGTCGTTATTGCAAAAGAATGGTAAAATTGCATTATAAAATAGACTCAGACGTTTATTTTGACACGATTTGCAAAACAATTGAACGCAATTGGTAGCATTTGCGTTCTATTTTCCTTTTATTTGTCACATAATGCTACAACTACGCGTTTTAGACGATCGGGTATGTATGAATTTAACGGATATTGTTCCATTTAGCATGATTTCTTGACAAAATCGAGTCGTAATTGCAAAAGAGTGGCAAAATTATCCTATAAAATAGACTCGGCCGTTTATTTTGACACGATTTGCAAAACAACTGAACGCAATTGGTAGCATTTGCGGTCTATATTCCTTTTATTTGTCACATAATGCTACAACTACGCGTATTAGACGATCAGGTATGTATGAATTTAACGGATATTGTTCCATTTAGCATGATTTCTTGACAAAATCGAGTCTTTTCTGCAAAAGAATGGTAAAATTGTTTAATAAAATAGACTCAGTCGTTTATTTTGACACGATTTGCGAAGCAATTGAACGCAATTGGTTGCATTTGCGTTCTATATTCCTGTTATTTGTCACATAATGCTGTTGTTATGCGTATGAGACGATCAGGAACGAATTTAACGGATTTTGTTACATTTAGCATGATTTCTTGACAAAATCGAGTCGTTGTTGCAAGAGAATGGTAAAATTGTTTAATAAAATAGACTTAGTCGTTTATTTTGACACGATTTGCGAAACAATTGAACGCAATTGGTTGCATTTGCGTTCTATATTCCTGTTATTTGTCACATAATGCTGTTGTTATGCATATGAGACGATCAGAAACGAATTTAACGGATTTTGTTACATTTAGCATGATTTCTTGACAAAATCGAATCGTTGTTGCAAGAGAATGGTAAAATTGTTTAATAAAATAGACTCGGACGTTTATTTTGACACGATTTTCAAAACAGCTGAACGCTATTGGTAGCATTTGCGTTCTATTTTCTTGTGTTTTGTCACATAATGCTACAACTATGCGTATGAGACCATCAGGTATGTATGAATTTAACGGATATTGTTCCATTTAGCATGATTTCTTGACAAAATAGAGTCTTTTCTGCAAAGGAATGGTAAAATTGTATAATAAAATAGACTCAGCCGTCTATTTTGACACGATTTGCAAAACAATTGAACGCAATTGGTAGCATTTGCGTTCTATTTTCCTGTGTTTTCTCACATAATGCTGTTGTTATGCGTAAGAGACGATCGGGAACGAATTTAACGGATATTTTTGCATTTAGCATGATTTCTTGACAAAACCGAGTCGTAATTGCAAAAGAGTGGCAAAATTATACAATAAAATACACTCTGCCGTTAACTTTGACACGATTTGCAAAACAATTGAACGCAATTGGTAGAATTTGCGTTCTATATTCCTGTTATTTGTCACATAATGCTGTTGTTATGCGTATGAGACGATCAGGAACGAATTTAACGGATTTTGTTACATTTAGCATGATTTCTTGACAAAATCGAGTCGTTGTTGCAAGAGAATGGTAAAATTGTTTAATAAAATAGACTCAGTCGTTTATTTTGACACGATTTGCGAAGCAATTGAACGCAATTGGTTGCATTTGCGTTCTATATTCCTGTTATTTGTCACATAATGCTGTTGTTTTGCGTATGAGACGATCAGGAACGAATTTTACGGATTTTCTTACATTTAGCATGATTTCTTGACAAAATCGAGTCGTTGTTGCAAGAGAATGGTAAAATTGTTTAATAGAATAGACTCAGTCGTTTATTTTGACACGATTTGCAAAACAATTGAACGCAATTGGTAGAATTTGCGTTCTATATTCCTGTTATTTGTCACATAATGCTGTTGTTATGCGTATGAGACGATCAGGAACGAATTTAACGGATTTTGTTACATTTAGCATGATTTCTTGACAAAATCGAGTCGTTATTGCAAAAGAATGGTAAAATTGCATTATAAAATAGACTCAGACGTTTATTTTGACACGATTTGCAAAACAATTGAACGCAATTGGTAGCATTTGCGTTCTATTTTCCTTTTATTTGTCACATAATGCTACAACTACGCGTTTTAGACGATCGGGTATGTATGAATTTAACGGATATTGTTCCATTTAGCATGATTTCTTGACAAAATCGAGTCGTAATTGCAAAAGAGTGGCAAAATTATCCTATAAAATAGACTCGGCCGTTTATTTTGACACGATTTGCAAAACAACTGAACGCAATTGGTAGCATTTGCGGTCTATATTCCTTTTATTTGTCACATAATGCTACAACTACGCGTATTAGACGATCAGGTATGTATGAATTTAACGGATATTGTTCCATTTAGCATGATTTCTTGACAAAATCGAGTCTTTTCTGCAAAAGAATGGTAAAATTGTTTAATAAAATAGACTCAGTCGTTTATTTTGACACGATTTGCGAAGCAATTGAACGCAATTGGTTGCATTTGCGTTCTATATTCCTGTTATTTGTCACATAATGCTGTTGTTATGCGTATGAGACGATCAGGAACGAATTTAACGGATTTTGTTACATTTAGCATGATTTCTTGACAAAATCGAGTCGTTGTTGCAAGAGAATGGTAAAATTGTTTAATAAAATAGACTTAGTCGTTTATTTTGACACGATTTGCGAAACAATTGAACGCAATTGGTTGCATTTGCGTTCTATATTCCTGTTATTTGTCACATAATGCTGTTGTTATGCATATGAGACGATCAGAAACGAATTTAACGGATTTTGTTACATTTAGCATGATTTCTTGACAAAATCGAATCGTTGTTGCAAGAGAATGGTAAAATTGTTTAATAAAATAGACTTAGTCGTTATTTTGATACGATTTGCAAAACAATTGAACGCAATTGGTAGCATTTGCGTTCTATTGTCCTGTGCTTTGTCACATAATGCTGTAAATATGCGTATGAGACGGTCGGGAACGAATTTAACGGATATTGTTCCATTTAGCATGATTTCTTGACAAAATCGAGTCGTTATTGCAAAAGAATGGTAAAATTGCATTATAAAATAGACTCGGACGTTTATTTTGACACGATTTTCAAAACAGCTGAACGCTATTGGTAGCATTTGCGTTGTATTTTCTTGTGTTTTGTCACATAAGGGTACAACCATGCGTATGAGACGATCAGGTATGTATGAATTTAACGGATATTGTTCCATTTAGCATGATTTCTTGACAAAATCGAATCTTTTCTGCAAAGGAATGGTAACATTGTATAATAAAATAGACTCAGCCGTCTATTTTGACACGATTTGCAAAACAATTGAACGCAATTGGTAGCATTTGCGTTTTATTTTCCTGTGTTTTGTCACATAATGCTGTAATTATGCGTAAAAGACGATCGGGAACGAATTTAACGGATATTTTTGCATTTAGCATGATTTCTTGACAAAAGCGAGTCGTAATTGCAAAAGAGTGGCAAAATTATACAATAAAATACACTCGGCCGTTAACTTTGACACGATTTGCAAAACAATTGAACGCAATTGGTAGAATTTGCGTTCTATATTCCTGTTATTTGTCACATAATGCTGTTATTATGCGTATGAGATGATCAGGAACGAATTTAACGGATTTTGCTTCATTTAGCATGATTTCTGGACAAAATCGAGTCGTTGTTGCAAGAGAATGGTAAAATTGTTAGATAAAATAGACTTAGTCGTTTATTTTGACACGATTTGCAAAACAATTGAACGCAATTGGTAACATTTGCGTTCCATTTTCCAGTGTTTTGTCACATAATGCTGTAATTATGCGTATGAGACGATCAGGTATGTATGTATTTAACGGATATTGTTCCATTTAGCATGATTCCTTGACAAAATCGAGTCTTTTCTGCAAAGGAATGGTAAAATTGTATAATAAAATAGACTCAGCCGTCTATTTTGACACGATTTGCAAAACAATTGAACGCAATTGGTAGCATTTGCGTTCTATTTTCCTGTGCTTTGTCACATAATGCTGTAAATATGCGTATGAGACGGTCGGGAACGAATTTAACGGATATTGTTGCATTTAGCATGATTTCTTGACAAAATCGAGTCGTAATTGCAAAAGAGTGGCAAAATTATACAATAAAATACACTCGGCCGTTAACTTTGACACGATTTTCAAAACAATTGAACGCAATTGGTAGAATTTGCGGTCTATATTCCTTTTATTTGTCACATAATGCTACAACTACGCGTTTTAGACGATCAGGTATGTATGAATTTAACGGATATTGTTCCATTTAGCATGATTTCTTGACAAAATCGAGTCGTAATTGCAAAAGAGTGGCAAAATTATCCTATAAAATAGACTCGGCCGTTTATTTTGACACGATTTGCAAAACAACTGAACGCAATTGGTAGCATTTGCGGTCTATATTCCTTTTATTTGTCACATAATGCTACAACTACGCGTATTAGACGATCAGGTATGTATGAATTTAACGGATTTTGTTACATTTAGCATGATTTCTTGACAAAATCGAGTCGTTGTTGCAAAAGAATGGTAAAATTGTATAATAAAATAGACTCAGCCGTCTATTTTGACACGATTTGCAAAACAATTGAACGCAATTGGTAGCATTTGCGTTTTATTTTCCTGTGTTTTGTCACATAATGCTGTAATTATGCGTAAAAGACGATCGGGAACGAATTTAACGGATATTTTTGCATTTAGCATGATTTCTTGACAAAAGCGAGTCGTAATTGCAAAAGAGTGGCAAAATTATACAATAAAATACACTCGGCCGTTAACTTTGACACGATTTGCAAAACAATTGAACGCAATTGGTAGAATTTGCGTTCTATATTCCTGTTATTTGTCACATAATGCTGTTGTTATGCGTATGAGACGATCAGGAACGAATTTAACGGATTTTGTTACATTTAGCATGATTTCTTGACAAAATCGAGTCGTTGTTGCAAGAGAATGGTAAAATTGTTTAATAAAATAGACTTAGTCGTTTATTTTGACACGATTTGCAAAACAATTGAACGCAATTGGTAGCATTTGCGTTCTATTTTCCTGTGCTTTGTCACATAATGCTGTAAATATGCGTATGAGACGGTCGGGAACGAATTTAACGGATATTGTTCCATTTAGCATGATTTCTTGACAAAATCGAGTCGTTATTGCAAAAGAATGGTAAAATTGCATTATAAAATAGACTCGGACGTTTATTTTGACACGATTTTCAAAACAGCTGAACGCTATTGGTAGCATTTGCGTTGTATTTTCTTGTGTTTTGTCACATAATGCTACAACTATGCGTATGAGACGATCAGGTATGTATGAATTTAACGGATATTGTTCCATTTAGCATGATTTCTTGACAAAATCGAATCTTTTCTGCAAAGGAATGGTCACATTGTATAATAAAATAGACTCAGCCGTCTATTTTGACACGATTTGCAAAACAATTGAACGCAATTGGTAGCATTTGCGTTCTATTTTCCTGTGTTTTGTCACATAATGCTGTTGTTATGCGTAAGAGACGATCGGGAACGAAATTAACGGATATTTTTGCATTTAGCATGATTTCTTGACAAAATCGAGTCGTAATTGCAAAAGAGTGGCAAAATTATACAATAAAATACACTCTGCCGTTAACTTTGACACGATTTGCAAAACAATTGAACGCAATTGGTAGAATTTGCGTTCTATATTCCTGTTATTTGTCACATAATGCTCTTGTTATGCGTATGAGACGATCAGGAACGAATTTAACGGATTTTGTTACATTTAGCATGATTTCTTGACAAAATCGAGTCGTTGTTGCAAGAGAATGGTAAAATTGTTTAATAAAATAGACTCAGTCGTTTATTTTGACACGATTTGCGAAGCAATTGAACGCAATTGGTTGCATTTGCGTTCTATATTCCTGTTATTTGTCACATAATGCTGTTGTTTTGCGTATGAAACGATCAGGAACGAATTTTACGGATTTTCTTACATTTAGCATGATTTCTTGACAAAATCGAGTCGTTGTTGCAAGAGAATGGTAAAATTGTTTAATAGAATAGACTCAGTCGTTTATTTTGACACGATTTGCAAAACAATTGAACGCAATTGGTAGAATTTGCGTTCTATATTCCTGTTATTTGTCACATAATGCTGTTGTTATGCGTATGAGACGATCAGGAACGAATTTAACGGATTTTGTTACATTTAGCATGATTTCTTGACAAAATCGAGTCGTTATTGCAAAAGAATGGTAAAATTGCATTATAAAATAGACTCGGACGTTTATTTTGACACGATTTGCAAAACAATTGAACGCAATTGGTAGCATTTGCGTTCTATTTTCCTTTTATTTGTCACATAATGCTACAACTACGCGTTTTAGACGATCAGGTATGTATGAATTTAACGGATATTGTTCCATTTAGCATGATTTCTTGACAAAATCGAGTCGTAATTGCAAAAGAGTGGCAAAATTATCCTATAAAATAGACTCGGCCGTTTATTTTGACACGATTTGCAAAACAACTGAACGCAATTGGTAGCATTTGCGGTCTATATTCCTTTTATTTGTCACATAATGCTACAACTACGCGTATTAGACGATCAGGTATGTATGA
Organism: Agrilus cyanescens; assembly: GCA_947389935.1. Taxonomy (NCBI): domain Eukaryota; kingdom Metazoa; phylum Arthropoda; class Insecta; order Coleoptera; family Buprestidae; genus Agrilus; species Agrilus cyanescens. The sequence goes on along the minus strand of OX376708.1, from coordinate 17,021,136 downwards.
ATTTAACGGATATTGTTCCATTTAGCATGATTTCTTGACAAAATCGAGTCTTTTCTGCAAAAGAATGGTAAAATTGTATAATAAAATACACTCGGCCGTTAACTTTTTTCACGATTTGCAAAACAATTGAACGCAATTGGTAGAATTTGCGGTCTATATTCCTGTTATTTGTCACATAATGCTGTTGTTATGCGTATGAGACGATCAGGAACGAATTTAACGGATTTTGTTACATTTAGCATGATTTCTTGACAAAATCGAGTCGTTGTTGCAAGAGAATGGTAAAATTGTTTAATAAAATAGACTTAGTCGTTTATTTTGACACGATTTGCGAAACAATTGAACGCAATTGGTTGCATTTGCGTTCTATATTCCTGTTATTTGTCACATAATGCTGTTGTTATGCGTATGAGACGATCAGGAACGAATTTAACGGATTTTGTTACATTTAGCATGATTTCTTGACAAAATCGAATCGTTGTTGCAAGAGAATGGTAAAATTGTTTAATAAAATAGACTTAGTCGTTATTTTGATACGATTTGCAAAACAATTGAACGCAATTGGTAGCATTTGCGTTCTATTTTCCTGTGCTTTGTCACATAATGCTGTAAATATGCGTATGAGACGGTCGGGAACGAATTTAACGGATATTGTTCCATTTAGCATGATTTCTTGACAAAATCGAGTCGTTATTGCAAAAGAATGGTAAAATTGCATTATAAAATAGACTCGGACGTTTATTTTGACACGATTTTCAAAACAGCTGAACGCTATTGGTAGCATTTGCGTTGTATTTTCTTGTGTTTTGACACATAAGGCTACAACCATGCGTATGAGACGATCAGGTATGTATGAATTTAACGGATATTGTTCCATTTAGCATGATTTCTTGACAAAATCGAATCTTTTCTGCAAAGGAATGGTAACATTGTATAATAAAATAGACTCAGCCGTCTATTTTGACACGATTTGCAAAACAATTGAACGCAATTGGTAGCATTTGCGTTTTATTTTCCTGTGTTTTGTCACATAATGCTGTAATTATGCGTAAAAGACGATCGGGAACGAATTTAACGGATATTTTTGCATTTAGCATGATTTCTTGACAAAAGCGAGTCGTAATTGCAAAAGAGTGGCAAAATTATACAATAAAATACACTCGGCCGTTAACTTTGACACGATTTGCAAAACAATTGAACGCAATTGGTAGAATTTGCGTTCTATATTCCTGTTATTTGTCACATAATGCTGTTATTATGCGTATGAGATGATCAGGAACGAATTTAACGGATTTTGCTTCATTTAGCATGATTTCTTGACAAAATCGAGTCGTAATTGCAAAAGAGTGGCAAAATTATACAATAAAATACACTCTGCCGTTAACTTTGACACGATTTGCAAAACAATTGAACGCAATTGGTAGAATTTGCGTTCTATATTCCTGTTATTTGTCACATAATGCTGTTGTTATGCGTATGAGACGATCAGGAACGAATTTAACGGATTTTGTTACATTTAGCATGATTTCTTGACAAAATCGAGTCGTTGTTGCAAGAGAATGGTAAAATTGTTTAATAAAATAGACTCAGTCGTTTATTTTGACACGATTTGCGAAGCAATTGAACGCAATTGGTTGCATTTGCGTTCTATATTCCTGTTATTTGTCACATAATGCTGTTGTTTTGCGTATGAGACGATCAGGAACGAATTTTACGGATTTTCTTACATTTAGCATGATTTCTTGACAAAATCGAGTCGTTGTTGCAAGAGAATGGTAAAATTGTTTAATAGAATAGACTCAGTCGTTTATTTTGACACGATTTGCAAAACAATTGAACGCAATTGGTAGAATTTGCGTTCTATATTCCTGTTATTTGTCACATAATGCTGTTGTTATACGTATGAGACGATCAGGAACGAATTTAACGGATTTTGTTACATTTAGCATGATTTCTTGACAAAATCGAGTCGTTATTGCAAAAGAATGGTAAAATTGCATTATAAAATAGACTCGGACGTTTATTTTGACACGATTTGCAAAACAATTGAACGCAATTGGTAGCATTTGCGTTCTATTTTCCTTTTATTTGTCACATAATGCTACAACTACGCGTTTTAGACGATCAGGTATGTATGAATTTAACGGATATTGTTCCATTTAGCATGATTTCTTGACAAAATCGAGTCGTAATTGCAAAAGAGTGGCAAAATTATCCTATAAAATAGACTCGGCCGTTTATTTTGACACGATTTGCAAAACAACTGAACGCAATTGGTAGCATTTGCGGTCTATATTCCTTTTATTTGTCACATAATGCTACAACTACGCGTATTAGACGATCAGGTATGTATGAATTTAACGGATATTGTTCCATTTAGCATGATTTCTTGACAAAATCGAGTCTTTTCTGCAAAAGAATGGTAAAATTGTATAATAAAATACACTCGGCCGTTAACTTTGACACGATTTGCAAAACAATTGAACGCAATTGGTAGAATTTGCGGTCTATATTCCTGTTATTTGTCACATAATGCTGTTGTTATGCGTATGAGACGATCAGGAACGAATTTAACGGATTTTGTTACATTTAGCATGATTTCTTGACAAAATCGAGTCGTTGTTGCAAGAGAATGGTAAAATTGTTTAATAAAATAGACTTAGTCGTTTATTTTGACACGATTTGCGAAACAATTGAACGCAATTGGTTGCATTTGCGTTCTATATTCCTGTTATTTGTCACATAATGCTGTAAATATGCGTATGAGACGGTCGGGAACGAATTTAACGGATATTGTTCCATTTAGCATGATTTCTTGACAAAATCGAGTCGTTATTGCAAAAGAATGGTAAAATTGCATTATAAAATAGACTCGGACGTTTATTTTGACACGATTTTCAAAACAGCTGAACGCTATTGGTAGCATTTGCGTTGTATTTTCTTGTGTTTTGACACATAAGGCTACAACCATGCGTATGAGACGATCAGGTATGTATGAATTTAACGGATATTGTTCCATTTAGCATGATTTCTTGACAAAATCGAATCTTTTCTGCAAAGGAATGGTAACATTGTATAATAAAATAGACTCAGCCGTCTATTTTGACACGATTTGCAAAACAATTGAACGCAATTGGTAGCATTTGCGTTTTATTTTCCTGTGTTTTGTCACATAATGCTGTAATTATGCGTAAAAGACGATCGGGAACGAATTTAACGGATATTTTTGCATTTAGCATGATTTCTTGACAAAAGCGAGTCGTAATTGCAAAAGAGTGGCAAAATTATACAATAAAATACACTCGGCCGTTAACTTTGACACGATTTGCAAAACAATTGAACGCAATTGGTAGAATTTGCGTTCTATATTCCTGTTATTTGTCACATAATGCTGTTATTATGCGTATGAGATGATCAGGAACGAATTTAACGGATTTTGCTTCATTTAGCATGATTTCTGGACAAAATCGAGTCGTTGTTGCAAGAGAATGGTAAAATTGTTAGATAAAATAGACTTAGTCGTTTATTTTGACACGATTTGCAAAACAATTGACCGCAATTGGTAGCATTTGCGTTCCATTTTCCAGTGTTTTGTCACATAATGCTGTAATTATGCGTATGAGACGATCAGGTATGTATGTATTTAACGGATATTGTTCCATTTAGCATGATTCCTTGACAAAATCGAGTCTTTTCTGCAAAGGAATGGTAAAATTGTATAATAAAATAGACTCAGCCGTCTATTTTGACACGATTTGCAAAACAATTGAACGCAATTGGTAGCATTTGCGTTCTATTTTCCTGTGCTTTGTCACATAATGCTGTAAATATGCGTATGAGACGGTCGGGAACGAATTTAACGGATATTGTTGCATTTAGCATGATTTCTTGACAAAATCGAGTCGTAATTGCAAAAGAGTGGCAAAATTATACAATAAAATACACTCGGCCGTTAACTTTGACACGATTTTCAAAACAATTGAACGCAATTGGTAGAATTTGCGGTCTATATTCCTTTTATTTGTCACATAATGCTACAACTACGCGTTTTAGACGATCAGGTATGTATGAATTTAACGGATATTGTTCCATTTAGCATGATTTCTTGACAAAATCGAGTCGTAATTGCAAAAGAGTGGCAAAATTATCCTATAAAATAGACTCGGCCGTTTATTTTGACACGATTTGCAAAACAACTGAACGCAATTGGTAGCATTTGCGGTCTATATTCCTTTTATTTGTCACATAATGCTACAACTACGCGTATTAGACGATCAGGTATGTATGAATTTAACGGATATTGTTCCATTTAGCATGATTTCTTGACAAAATCGAGTCTTTTCTGCAAAAGAATGGTAAAATTGTATAATAAAATACACTCGGCCGTTAACTTTGACACGATTTGCAAAACAATTGAACGCAATTGGTAGAATTTGCGTTCTATATTCCTGTTATTTGTCACATAATGCTGTTGTTATGCGTATGAGACGATCAGGAACGAATTTAACGGATTTTGTTACATTTAGCATGATTTCTTGACAAAATCGAGTCGTTGTTGCAAGAGAATGGTAAAATTGTTTAATAAAATAGACTTAGTCGTTTATTTTGACACGATTTGCGAAACAATTGAACGCAATTGGTTGCATTTGCGTTCTATATTCCTGTTATTTGTCACATAATGCTGTTGTTATGCGTATGAGACGATCAGGAACGAATTTAACGGATTTTGTTACATTTAGCATGATATCTTGACAAAATCGAATCGTTGTTGCAAGAGAATGGTAAAATTGTTTAATAAAATAGACTTAGTCGTTTATTTTGATACGATTTGCAAAACAATTGAACGCAATTGGTAGCATTTGCGTTCTATTTTCCTGTGCTTTGTCACATAATGCTGTAAATATGCGTATGAGACGGTCGGGAACGAATTTAACGGATATTGTTCCATTTAGCATGATTTCTTGACAAAATCGAGTCGTTATTGCAAAAGAATGGTAAAATTGCATTATAAAATAGACACGGACGTTTATTTTGACACGATTTTCAAAACAGCTGAACGCTATTGGTAGCATTTGCGTTGTATTTTCTTGTGTTTTGTCACATAAGGCTACAACCATGCGTATGAGACGATCAGGTATGTATGAATTTAACGGATATTGTTCCATTTAGCATGATTTCTTGACAAAATCGAGTCTTTTCTGCAAAAGAATGGTAAAATTGTATAATAAAATAGACTCAGCCGTCTATTTTGACACGATTTGCAAAACAATTGAACGCAATTGGTAGCATTTGCGTTTTATTTTCCTGTGTTTTGTCACATAATGCTGTAATTATGCGTAAAAGACGATCGGGAACGAATTTAACGGATATTTTTGCATTTAGCATGATTTCTTGACAAAAGCGAGTCGTAATTGCAAAAGAGTGGCAAAATTATACAATAAAATACACTCGGCCGTTAACTTTGACACGATTTGCAAAACAATTGAACGCAATTGGTAGAATTTGCGTTCTATATTCCTGTTATTTGTCACATAATGCTGTTGTTATGCGTATGAGACGATCAGGAACGAATTAGCGGATTTTGTTACATTTAGCATGATTTCTTGACAAAATCGAGTCGTTGTTGCAAGAGAATGGTAAAATTGTTTAATAAAATAGACTTAGTCGTTTATTTTGACACGATTTGCGAAACAATTGAACGCAATTGGTTGCATTTGCGTTCTATATTCCTGTTATTTGTCACATAATGCTGTTGTTATGCGTATGAGACGATCAGGAACGAATTTAACGGATTTTGTTACATTTAGCATGATTTCTTGACAAAATCGAGTCGTTGTTGCAAGAGAATGGTAAAATTGTTTAATAAAATAGACTTAGTCGTTTATTTTGACACGATTTGCGAAACAATTGAACGCAATTGGTAGCATTTGCGTTCTATATTCCTGTTATTTGTCACATAATGCTGTTGTTATGCGTATGAGACGATCAGGAACGAATTTAACGGATTTTGTTACATTTAGCATGATTTCTTGACAAAATCGAGTCGTTATTGCAAAAGAATGGTAAAATTGCATTATAAAATAGACTCGGACGATTATTTTGACACGATTTTCAAAACATCTGAACGCTATTGGTAGCATTTGCGTTCTATTTTCCTGTGTTTTGTCACATAATGCTGTAATTATGCGTATGAGACGATCAGGTATGTATGTATTTAATGGATATTGCTCCATTTAGCATGATTTCTTGACAAAATCGAGTCTTTTCTGCAAAAGAATGGTAAAATTGTATAATAAAATAGACTCAGCCGTCTATTTTGACACGATTTGCAAAACAATTGAACGCAATTGGTAGCATTTGCGTTTTATTTTCCTGTGTTTTGTCACATAATGCTGTAATTATGCGTAAAAGACGATCGGGAACGAATTTAACGGATATTTTTGCATTTAGCATGATTTCTTGACAAAAGCGAGTCGTAATTGCAAAAGAGTGGCAAAATTATACAATAAAATACACTCGGCCGTTAACTTTGACACGATTTGCAAAACAATTGAACGCAATTGGTAGAATTTGCGTTCTATATTCCTGTTATTTGTCACATAATGCTGTTGTTATGCGTATGAGACGATCAGGAACGAATTTAACGGATTTTGTTACATTTAGCATGATTTCTTGACAAAATCGAGTCGTTGTTGCAAGAGAATGGTAAAATTGTTTAATAAAATAGACTCAGTCGTTTATTTTGACACGATTTGCGAAGCAATTGAACGCAATTGGTTGCATTTGCGTTCTATATTCCTGTTATTTGTCACATAATGCTGTTGTTATGCGTATGAGACGATCAGGAACGAATTTAACGGATTTTGTTACATTTAGCATGATTTCTTGACAAAATCGAGTCGTTGTTGCAAGAGAATGGTAAAATTGTTTAATAAAATAGACTTAGTCGTTTATTTTGACACGATTTGCAAAACAATTGAACGCAATTGGTAGCATTTGCGTTCTATTTTCCTGTGCTTTGTCACATAATGCTGTAAATATGCGTATGAGACGGTCGGGAACGAATTTAACGGATATTGTTCCATTTAGCATGATTTCTTGACAAAATCGAGTCGTTATTGCAAAAGAATGGTAAAATTGCATTATAAAATAGACTCGGACGTTTATTTTGACACGATTTTCAAAACAGCTGAACGCTATTGGTAGCATTTGCGTTGTATTTTCTTGTGTTTTGTCACATAATGCTACAACTATGCGTATGAGACGATCAGGTATGTATGAATTTAACGGATATTGTTCCATTTAGCATGATTTCTTGACAAAATCGAATCTTTTCTGCAAAGGAATGGTCACATTGTATAATAAAATAGACTCAGCCGTCTATTTTGACACGATTTGCAAAACAATTGAACGCAATTGGTAGCATTTGCGTTCTATTTTCCTGTGTTTTGTCACATAATGCTGTTGTTATGCGTAAGAGACGATCGGGAACGAATTTAACGGATATTTTTGCATTTAGCATGATTTCTTGACAAAATCGAGTCGTAATTGCAAAAGAGTGGCAAAATTATACAATAAAATACACTCTGCCGTTAACTTTGACACGATTTGCAAAACAATTGAACGCAATTGGTAGAATTTGCGTTCTATATTCCTGTTATTTGTCACATAATGCTGTTGTTATGCGTATGAGACGATCAGGAACGAATTTAACGGATTTTGTTACATTTAGCATGATTTCTTGACAAAATCGAGTCGTTGTTGCAAGAGAATGGTAAAATTGTTTAATAAAATAGACTCAGTCGTTTATTTTGACACGATTTGCGAAGCAATTGAACGCAATTGGTTGCATTTGAGTTCTATATTCCTGTTATTTGTCACCTAATGCTGTTGTTTTGCGTATGAGACGATCAGGAACGAATTTAACGGATTTTGTTACATTTAGCATGATTTCTTGACAAAATCGAGTCGTTATTGCAAAAGAATGGTAAAATTGCATTATAAAATAGACTCGGACGTTTATTTTGACACGATTTGCAAAACAATTGAACGCAATTGGTAGCATTTGCGTTCTATTTTCCTTTTATTTGTCACATAATGCCACAACTACGCGTTTTAGACGATCAGGTATGTATGAATTTAACGGATATTGTTCCATTTAGCATGATTTCTTGACAAAATCGAGTCGTAATTGCAAAAGAGTGGCAAAATTATCCTATAAAATAGACTCGGCCGTTTATTTTGACACGATTTGCAAAACAACTGAACGCAATTGGTAGCATTTGCGGTCTATATTCCTTTTATTTGTCACATAATGCTACAACTACGCGTATTAGACGATCAGGTATGTATGAATTTAACGGATATTGTTCCATTTAGCATGATTTCTTGACAAAATCGAGTCTTTTCTGCAAAAGAATGGTAAAATTGTATAATAAAATACACTCGGCCGTTAACTTTGACACGATTTGCAAAACAATTGAACGCAATTGGTAGAATTTGCGTTCTATATTCCTGTTATTTGTCACATAATGCTGTTGTTATGCGTATGAGACGATCAGGAACGAATTTAACGGATTTTGTTACATTTAGCATGATTTCTTGACAAAATCGAGTCGTTGTTGCAAGAGAATGGTAAAATTGTTTAATAAAATAGACTTAGTCGTTTATTTTGACACGATTTGCGAAACAATTGAACGCAATTGGTTGCATTTGCGTTCTATATTCCTGTTATTTGTCACATAATGCTGTTATTATGCGTATGAGATGATCAGGAACGAATTTAACGGATTTTGCTTCATTTAGCATGATTTCTGGACAAAATCGAGTCGTTGTTGCAAGAGAATGGTAAAATTGTTAGATAAAATAGACTTAGTCGTTTATTTTGACACGATTTGCAAAACAATTGACCGCAATTGGTAGCATTTGCGTTCCATTTTCCAGTGTTTTGTCACATAATGCTGTAATTATGCGTATGAGACGATCAGGTATGTATGTATTTAACGGATATTGTTCCATTTAGCATGATTCCTTGACAAAATCGAGTCTTTTCTGCAAAGGAATGGTAAAATTGTATAATAAAATAGACTCAGCCGTCTATTTTGACACGATTTGCAAAACAATTGAACGCAATTGGTAGCATTTGCGTTCTATTTTCCTGTGCTTTGTCACATAATGCTGTAAATATGCGTATGAGACGGTCGGGAACGAATTTAACGGATATTGTTGCATTTAGCATGATTTCTTGACAAAATCGAGTCGTAATTGCAAAAGAGTGGCAAAATTATACAATAAAATACACTCGGCCGTTAACTTTGACACGATTTTCAAAACAATTGAACGCAATTGGTAGAATTTGCGGTCTATATTCCTTTTATTTGTCACATAATGCTACAACTACGCGTTTTAGACGATCAGGTATGTATGAATTTAACGGATATTGTTCCATTTAGCATGATTTCTTGACAAAATCGAGTCGTAATTGCAAAAGAGTGGCAAAATTATCCTATAAAATAGACTCGGCCGTTTATTTTGACACGATTTGCAAAACAACTGAACGCAATTGGTAGCATTTGCGGTCTATATTCCTTTTATTTGTCACATAATGCTACAACTACGCGTATTAGACGATCAGGTATGTATGAATTTAACGGATATTGTTCCATTTAGCATGATTTCTTGACAAAATCGAGTCTTTTCTGCAAAAGAATGGTAAAATTGTTTAATAAAATAGACTTAGTCGTTTATTTTGATACGATTTGCAAAACAATTGAACGCAATTGGTAGCATTTGCGTTCTATTTTCCTGTGCTTTGTCACATAATGCTGTAAATATGCGTATGAGACGGTCGGGAACGAATTTAACGGATATTGTTCCATTTAGCATGATTTCTTGACAAAATCGAGTCGTTATTGCAAAAGAATGGTAAAATTGCATTATAAAATAGACACGGACGTTTATTTTGACACGATTTTCAAAACAGCTGAACGCTATTGGTAGCATTTGCGTTGTATTTTCTTGTGTTTTGTCACATAAGGCTACAACCATGCGTATGAGACGATCAGGTATGTATGAATTTAACGGATATTGTTCCATTTAGCATGATTTCTTGACAAAATCGAGTCTTTTCTGCAAAAGAATGGTAAAATTGTATAATAAAATAGACTCAGCCGTCTATTTTGACACGATTTGCAAAACAATTGAACGCAATTGGTAGCATTTGCGTTTTATTTTCCTGTGTTTTGTCACATAATGCTGTAATTATGCGTAAAAGACGATCGGGAACGAATTTAACGGATATTTTTGCATTTAGCATGATTTCTTGACAAAAGCGAGTCGTAATTGCAAAAGAGTGGCAAAATTATACAATAAAATACACTCGGCCGTTAACTTTGACACGATTTGCAAAACAATTGAACGCAATTGGTAGAATTTGCGTTCTATATTCCTGTTATTTGTCACATAATGCTGTTGTTATGCGTATGAGACGATCAGGAACGAATTAGCGGATTTTGTTACATTTAGCATGATTTCTTGACAAAATCGAGTCGTTGTTGCAAGAGAATGGTAAAATTGTTTAATAAAATAGACTTAGTCGTTTATTTTGACACGATTTGCGAAACAATTGAACGCAATTGGTTGCATTTGCGTTCTATATTCCTGTTATTTGTCACATAATGCTGTTGTTATGCGTATGAGACGATCAGGAACGAATTTAACGGATTTTGTTACATTTAGCATGATTTCTTGACAAAATCGAGTCGTTGTTGCAAGAGAATGGTAAAATTGTTTAATAAAATAGACTTAGTCGTTTATTTTGACACGATTTGCGAAACAATTGAACGCAATTGGTAGCATTTGCGTTCTATATTCCTGTTATTTGTCACATAATGCTGTTGTTATGCGTATGAGACGATCAGGAACGAATTTAACGGATTTTGTTACATTTAGCATGATTTCTTGACAAAATCGAGTCGTTATTGCAAAAGAATGGTAAAATTGCATTATAAAATAGACTCGGACGATTATTTTGACACGATTTTCAAAACATCTGAACGCTATTGGTAGCATTTGCGTTCTATTTTCCTGTGTTTTGTCACATAATGCTGTAATTATGCGTATGAGACGATCAGGTATGTATGTATTTAATGGATATTGCTCCATTTAGCATGATTTCTTGACAAAATCGAGTCTTTTCTGCAAAAGAATGGTAAAATTGTATAATAAAATAGACTCAGCCGTCTATTTTGACACGATTTGCAAAACAATTGAACGCAATTGGTAGCATTTGCGTTTTATTTTCCTGTGTTTTGTCACATAATGCTGTAATTATGCGTAAAAGACGATCGGGAACGAATTTAACGGATATTTTTGCATTTAGCATGATTTCTTGACAAAAGCGAGTCGTAATTGCAAAAGAGTGGCAAAATTATACAATAAAATACACTCGGCCGTTAACTTTGACACGATTTGCAAAACAATTGAACGCAATTGGTAGAATTTGCGTTCTATATTCCTGTTATTTGTCACATAATGCTGTTGTTATGCGTATGAGACGATCAGGAACGAATTTAACGGATTTTGTTACATTTAGCATGATTTCTTGACAAAATCGAGTCGTTGTTGCAAGAGAATGGTAAAATTGTTTAATAAAATAGACTCAGTCGTTTATTTTGACACGATTTGCGAAGCAATTGAACGCAATTGGTTGCATTTGCGTTCTATATTCCTGTTATTTGTCACATAATGCTGTTGTTATGCGTATGAGACGATCAGGAACGAATTTAACGGATTTTGTTACATTTAGCATGATTTCTTGACAAAATCGAGTCGTTGTTGCAAGAGAATGGTAAAATTGTTTAATAAAATAGACTTAGTCGTTTATTTTGACACGATTTGCAAAACAATTGAACGCAATTGGTAGCATTTGCGTTCTATTTTCCTGTGCTTTGTCACATAATGCTGTAAATATGCGTATGAGACGGTCGGGAACGAATTTAACGGATATTGTTCCATTTAGCATGATTTCTTGACAAAATCGAGTCGTTATTGCAAAAGAATGGTAAAATTGCATTATAAAATAGACTCGGACGTTTATTTTGACACGATTTTCAAAACAGCTGAACGCTATTGGTAGCATTTGCGTTGTATTTTCTTGTGTTTTGTCACATAATGCTACAACTATGCGTATGAGACGATCAGGTATGTATGAATTTAACGGATATTGTTCCATTTAGCATGATTTCTTGACAAAATCGAATCTTTTCTGCAAAGGAATGGTCACATTGTATAATAAAATAGACTCAGCCGTCTATTTTGACACGATTTGCAAAACAATTGAACGCAATTGGTAGCATTTGCGTTCTATTTTCCTGTGTTTTGTCACATAATGCTGTTGTTATGCGTAAGAGACGATCGGGAACGAATTTAACGGATATTTTTGCATTTAGCATGATTTCTTGACAAAATCGAGTCGTAATTGCAAAAGAGTGGCAAAATTATACAATAAAATACACTCTGCCGTTAACTTTGACACGATTTGCAAAACAATTGAACGCAATTGGTAGAATTTGCGTTCTATATTCCTGTTATTTGTCACATAATGCTGTTGTTATGCGTATGAGACGATCAGGAACGAATTTAACGGATTTTGTTACATTTAGCATGATTTCTTGACAAAATCGAGTCGTTGTTGCAAGAGAATGGTAAAATTGTTTAATAAAATAGACTCAGTCGTTTATTTTGACACGATTTGCGAAGCAATTGAACGCAATTGGTTGCATTTGAGTTCTATATTCCTGTTATTTGTCACCTAATGCTGTTGTTTTGCGTATGAGACGATCAGGAACGAATTTAACGGATTTTGTTACATTTAGCATGATTTCTTGACAAAATCGAGTCGTTATTGCAAAAGAATGGTAAAATTGCATTATAAAATAGACTCGGACGTTTATTTTGACACGATTTGCAAAACAATTGAACGCAATTGGTAGCATTTGCGTTCTATTTTCCTTTTATTTGTCACATAATGCCACAACTACGCGTTTTAGACGATCAGGTATGTATGAATTTAACGGATATTGTTCCATTTAGCATGATTTCTTGACAAAATCGAGTCGTAATTGCAAAAGAGTGGCAAAATTATCCTATAAAATAGACTCGGCCGTTTATTTTGACACGATTTGCAAAACAACTGAACGCAATTGGTAGCATTTGCGGTCTATATTCCTTTTATTTGTCACATAATGCTACAACTACGCGTATTAGACGATCAGGTATGTATGAATTTAACGGATATTGTTCCATTTAGCATGATTTCTTGACAAAATCGAGTCTTTTCTGCAAAAGAATGGTAAAATTGTATAATAAAATACACTCGGCCGTTAACTTTGACACGATTTGCAAAACAATTGAACGCAATTGGTAGAATTTGCGTTCTATATTCCTGTTATTTGTCACATAATGCTGTTGTTATGCGTATGAGACGATCAGGAACGAATTTAACGGATTTTGTTACATTTAGCATGATTTCTTGACAAAATCGAGTCGTTGTTGCAAGAGAATGGTAAAATTGTTTAATAAAATAGACTTAGTCGTTTATTTTGACACGATTTGCGAAACAATTGAACGCAATTGGTTGCATTTGCGTTCTATATTCCTGTTATTTGTCACATAATGCTGTTATTATGCGTATGAGATGATCAGGAACGAATTTAACGGATTTTGCTTCATTTAGCATGATTTCTGGACAAAATCGAGTCGTTGTTGCAAGAGAATGGTAAAATTGTTAGATAAAATAGACTTAGTCGTTTATTTTGACACGATTTGCAAAACAATTGAACGCAATTGGTAGCATTTGCGTTCCATTTTCCAGTGTTTTGTCACATAATGCTGTAATTATGCGTATGAGACGATCAGGTATGTATGTATTTAACGGATATTGTTCCATTTAGCATGATTCCTTGACAAAATCGAGTCTTTTCTGCAAAGGAATGGTAAAATTGTATAATAAAATAGACTCAGCCGTCTATTTTGACACGATTTGCAAAACAATTGAACGCAATTGGTAGCATTTGCGTTCTATTTTCCTGTGCTTTGTCACATAATGCTGTAAATATGCGTATGAGACGGTCGGGAACGAATTTAACGGATATTGTTGCATTTAGCATGATTTCTTGACAAAATCGAGTCGTAATTGCAAAAGAGTGGCAAAATTATACAATGAAATACACTCGGCCGTTAACTTTGACACGATTTTCAAAACAATTGAACGCAATTGGTAGAATTTGCGGTCTATATTCCTTTTATTTGTCACATAATGCTACAACTACGCGTTTTAGACGATCAGGTATGTATGAATTTAACGGATATTGTTCCATTTAGCATGATTTCTTGACAAAATCGAGTCGTAATTGCAAAAGAGTGGCAAAATTATCCTATAAAATAGACTCGGCCGTTTATTTTGACACGATTTGCAAAACAACTGAACGCAATTGGTAGCATTTGCGGTCTATATTCCTTTTATTTGTCACATAATGCTACAACTACGCGTATTAGACGATCAGGTATGTATGAATTTAACGGATATTGTTCCATTTAGCATGATTTCTTGACAAAATCGAGTCTTTTCTGCAAAAGAATGGTAAAATTGTATAATAAAATACACTCGGCCGTTAACTTTGACACGATTTGCAAAACAATTGAACGCAATTGGTAGAATTTGCGTTCTATATTCCTGTTATTTGTCACATAATGCTGTTGTTATGCGTATGAGACGATCAGGAACGAATTTAACGGATTTTGTTACATTTAGCATGATTTCTTGACAAAATCGAGTCGTTGTTGCAAGAGAATGGTAAAATTGTTTAATAAAATAGACTTAGTCGTTTATTTTGACACGATTTGCGAAACAATTGAACGCAATTGGTTGCATTTGCGTTCTATATTCCTGTTATTTGTCACATAATGCTGTTGTTATGCGTATGAGACGATCAGGAACGAATTTAACGGATTTTGTTACATTTAGCATGATATCTTGACAAAATCGAATCGTTGTTGCAAGAGAATGGTAAAATTGTTTAATAAAATAGACTTAGTCGTTTATTTTGATACGATTTGCAAAACAATTGAACGCAATTGGTAGCATTTGCGTTCTATTTTCCTGTGCTTTGTCACATAATGCTGTAAATATGCGTATGAGACGGTCGGGAACGAATTTAACGGATATTGTTCCATTTAGCATGATTTCTTGACAAAATCGAGTCGTTATTGCAAAAGAATGGTAAAATTGCATTATAAAATAGACTCGGACGTTTATTTTGACACGATTTTCAAAACAGCTGAACGCTATTGGTAGCATTTGCGTTGTATTTTCTTGTGTTTTGTCACATAAGGCTACAACCATGCGTATGAGACGATCAGGTATGTATGAATTTAACGGATATTGTTCCATTTAGCATGATTTCTTGACAAAATCGAATCTTTTCTGCAAAGGAATGGTAACATTGTATAATAAAATAGACTCAGCCGTCTATTTTGACACGATTTGCAAAACAATTGAACGCAATTGGTAGCATTTGCGTTTTATTTTCCTGTGTTTTGTCACATAATGCTGTAATTATGCGTAAAAGACGATCGGGAACGAATTTAACGGATATTTTTGCATTTAGCATGATTTCTTGACAAAAGCGAGTCGTGATTGCAAAAGAGTGGCAAAATTATACAATAAAATACACTCGGCCGTTAACTTTGACACGATTTGCAAAACAATTGAACGCAATTGGTAGAATTTGCGTTCTATATTCCTGTTATTTGTCACATAATGCTGTTATTATGCGTATGAGATGATCAGGAACGAATTTAACGGATTTTGCTTCATTTAGCATGATTTCTGGACAAAATCGAGTCGTTGTTGCAAGAGAATGGTAAAATTGTTCAATAAAAGAGACTTAGTCGTTTATTTTGACACGATTTGCAAAACAATTGAACGCAATTGGTAGCATTTGCGTTCTATTTTCCTGTGCTTTGTCACATAATGCTGTAAATATGCGTATGAGACGGTCGGGAACGAATTTAACGGATATTGTTCCATTTAGCATGATTTCTTGACAAAATCGAGTCGTTATTGCAAAAGAATGGTAAAATTGCATTATAAAATAGACTCAGACGTTTATTTTAACACGATTTTCAAAACAGCTGAACGCTATTGGTAGCATTTGCGTTGTATTTTCTTGTGTTTTGTCACATAATGCTACAACTATGCGTATGAGACGATCAGGTATGTATGTATTTAACGGATATTGTTCGATTTAGCATGATTTCTTGACAAAATCGAGTCTTTTCTGCAAAGGAATGGTAAAATTGTATAATAAAATAGACTCAGCCGTCTATTTTGACACGATTTGCAAAACAATTGAACGCAATTGGTAGCATTTGCGTTCTATTTTCCTGTGTTTTCTCACATAATGCTGTTGTTATGCGTAAGAGACGATCGGGAACGAATTTAACGGATATTTTTGCATTTAGCATGATTTCTTGACAAAATCGAGTCGTAATTGAAAAAGAGTGGCAAAATTATCCTATAAAATAGACTCGGCCGTTTATTTTGACACGATTTGCAAAACAACTGAACGCAATTGGTAGCATTTGCGGTCTATATTCCTTTTATTTGTCACATAATGCTACAACTACGCGTATTAGACGATCAGGTATGTATGAATTTAATGGATATTGCTCCATTTAGCATGATTTCTTGACAAAATCGAGTCTTTTCTGCAAAAGAATGGTAAAATTGTATAATAAAATAGACTCAGCCGTCTATTTTGACACGATTTGCAAAACAATTGAACGCAATTGGTAGCATTTGCGTTTTATTTTCCTGTGTTTTGTCACATAATGCTGTAATTATGCGTAAAAGACGATCGGGAACGAATTTAACGGATATTTTTGCATTTAGCATGATTTCTTGACAAAAGCGAGTCGTAATTGCAAAAGAGTGGCAAAATTATACAATAAAATACACTCGGCCGTTAACTTTGACACGATTTGCAAAACAATTGAACGCAATTGGTAGAATTTGCGTTCTATATTCCTGTTATTTGTCACATAATGCTGTTGTTATACGTATGAGACGATCAGGAACGAATTAGCGGATTTTGTTACATTTAGCATGATTTCTTGACAAAATCGAGTCGTTGTTGCAAGAGAATGGTAAAATTGTTTAATAAAATAGACTTAGTCGTTTATTTTGACACGATTTGCGAAACAATTGAACGCAATTGGTTGCATTTGCGTTCTATATTCCTGTTATTTGTCACATAATGCTGTTGTTATGCGTATGAGACGATCAGGAACGAATTTAACGGATTTTGTTACATTTAGCATGATTTCTTGACAAAATCGAGTCGTTATTGCAAAAGAATGGTAAAATTGCATTATAAAATAGACTCGGACGATTATTTTGACACGATTTTCAAAACATCTGAACGCTATTGGTAGCATTTGCGTTCTATTTTCCTGTGTTTTGTCACATAATGCTGTAATTATGCGTATGAGACGATCAGGTATGTATGTATTTAATGGATATTGCTCCATTTAGCATGATTTCTTGACAAAATCGAGTCTTTTCTGCAAAAGAATGGTAAAATTGTATAATAAAATAGACTCAGCCGTCTATTTTGACACGATTTGCAAAACAATTGAACGCAATTGGTAGCATTTGCGTTTTATTTTCCTGTGTTTTGTCACATAATGCTGTAATTAGGCGTAAAAGACGATCGGGAACGAATTTAACGGATATTTTTGCATTTAGCATGATTTCTTGACAAAAGCGAGTCGTAATTGCAAAAGAGTGGCAAAATTATACAATAAAATACACTCGGCCGTTAACTTTGACACGATTTGCAAAACAATTGAACGCAATTGGTAGAATTTGCGTTCTATATTCCTGTTATTTGTCACATAATGCTGTTGTTATGCGTATGAGACGATCAGGAACGAATTAGCGGATTTTGTTACATTTAGCATGATTTCTTGACAAAATCGAGTCGTTGTTGCAAGAGAATGGTAAAATTGTTTAATAAAATAGACTTAGTCGTTTATTTTGACACGATTTGCGAAACAATTGAACGCAATTGGTTGCATTTGCGTTCTATATTCCTGTTATTTGTCACATAATGCTGTTGTTATGCGTATGAGACGATCAGGAACGAATTTAACGGATTTTGTTACATTTAGCATGATTTCTTGACAAAATCGAGTCGTTGTTGCAAGAGAATGGTAAAATTGTTTAATAAAATAGACTCAGTCGTTTATTTTGACACGATTTGCGAAGCAATTGAACGCAATTGGTTGCATTTGCGTTCTATATTCCTGTTATTTGTCACATAATGCTGTTGTTATGCGTATGAGACGATCAGGAACGAATTTAACGGATTTTGTTACATTTAGCATGATTTCTTGACAAAATCGAGTCGTTGTTGCAAGAGAATGGTAAAATTGTTTAATAAAATAGACTTAGTCGTTTATTTTGACACGATTTGCAAAACAATTGAACGCAATTGGTAGAATTTGCGTTCTATTTTCCTGTGCTTTGTCACATAATGCTGTAAATATGCGTATGAGACGGTCGGGAACGAATTTAACGGATATTGTTCCATTTAGCATGATTTCTTGACAAAATCGAGTCGTTATTGCAAAAGAATGGTAAAATTGCATTATAAAATAGACTCGGACGTTTATTTTGACACGATTTTCAAAACAGCTGAACGCTATTGGTAGCATTTGCGTTGTATTTTCTTGTGTTTTGTCACATAATGCTACAACTATGCGTATGAGACGATCAGGTATGTATGAATTTAACGGATATTGTTCCATTTAGCATGATTTCTTGACAAAATCGAATCTTTTCTGCAAAGGAATGGTCACATTGTATAATAAAATAGACTCAGCCGTCTATTTTGACACGATTTGCAAAACAATTGAACGCAATTGGTAGCATTTGCGTTCTATTTTCCTGTGTTTTCTCACATAATGCTGTTGTTATGCGTAAGAGACGATCGGGAACGAATTTAACGCATATTTTTGCATTTAGCATGATTTCTTGACAAAATCGAGTCGTAATTGCAAAAGAGTGGCAAAATTATACAATAAAATACACTCGGCCGTTAACTTTGACACGATTTGCAAAACAATTGAAGGCAATTGGTAGAATTTGCGTTCTATATTCCTGTTATTTGTCACATAATGCTGTTGTTATGCGTATGAGACGATCAGGAACGAATTTAACGGATTTTGTTACATTTAGCATGATTTCTTGACAAAATCGAGTCGTTGTTGCAAGAGAATGGTAAAATTGTTTAATAAAATAGACTCAGTCGTTTATTTTGACACGATTTGCAAAACAATTGAACGCAATTGGTAGCATTTGCGTTCTATTTTCCTGTGTTTTCTCACATAATGCTGTTGTTGTGCGTAAGAGACGATCCGGAACGAATTTAACGGATATTTTTGCATTTAGCATGATTTCTTGACAAAATCGAGTCGTTGTTGCAAGAGAATGGTAAAATTGTTTAATAAAATAGACTCAGTCGTTTATTTTGACACGATTTGCGAAACAATTGAACGCAATTGGTAGCATTTGCGTTCTATATTCCTGTTATTTGTCACATAATGCTGTTGTTATGCGTATGAGACGATCAGGAACGAATTTTACGGATTTTGTTACATTTAGCATGATTTCTTGACAAAATCGAGTCGTTGTTGCAAGAGAATGGTAAAATTGTTTAATAAAATAGACTCAGTCGTTTATTTTGACACGATTTGCAAAACAATTGAACGCAATTGGTAGCATTTGCGTTCTATTTTCCTGTGTTTTCTCACATAATGCTGTTGTTGTGCGTAAGAGACGATCCGGAACGAATTTAACGGATATTTTTGCATTTAGCATGATTTCTTGACAAAATCGAGTCGTAATTGCAAAAGAGTGGCAAAATTATACAATAAAATACACTCGGCCGTTAACTTTGACACGATTTGCAAAACAATTGAACGCAATTGGTAGAATTTGCGTTCTATATTCCTGTTATTTGTCACATAATGCTGTTGTTATGCGTATGAGACGATCAGGAACGAATTTAACGGATTTTGTTACATTTAGCATGATGTCTTGACAAAATCGAGTCGTTGTTGCAAGAGAATGGTAAAATTGTTTAATAAAATAGACTCAGTCGTTTATTTTGACACGATTTGCGAAACAATTGAACGCAAGTGGTTGCATTTGCGTTCTATATTCCTGTTATTTGTCACATAATGCTGTTGTTATGCGTATGAGACGATCAGGAACGAATTTTACGGATTTTGTTACATTTAGCATGATTTCTTGACAAAATCGCGTCGTTGTTGCAAGAGAATGGTAAAATTGTTTAATAGAATAGACTCAGTCGTTTATTTTTACACGATTTGCAAAACAATTGAACGCAATTGGTTGCATTTGCGTTCTATATTCCTGTTATTTGTCACATAATGGAGTTGTTATGCGGATGAGACGATCAGGTATGTATGTATTTAACGGATATTGTTCCATTTAGCATGATTTCTTGACAAAATCGAGTCCTTTCTGCAAAGGAATGGTAAAATTGTATAATAAAATAGACTCAGCCGTCTATTTTGACACGATTTGCAAAACAATTGAACGCAATTGGTAGCATTTGCGTTCTATTTTCCTGTGTTTTCTCACATAATGCTGTTGTTATGCGTAAGAGACGATCGGGAACGAATTTAACGGATATTTTTGCATTTAGCATGATTTCTTGACAAAATCCAGTCGTAATTGCAAAAGAGTGGCAAAATTATACTATAAAATAGACTCGGCCGTTTGTTTTGACACGATTTGCAAAACAATTGAACGCAATTGGTAGCATTTGCGTTCTATTCTCCTGTTTTGTCACTTAATGCTGTAAATATGCGTAAGAGACGATCGGGAACGAATTTGACGGATATTTTTGCATTTAGCATGATTTCTTGACAAAATCGAGTCGTAATTGCAAAAGAGTGGCAAAATTATACAATAAAATAGACTCGGCCGTTTATTTTGACACGATTTGCAAAACAATTGAACGCAATTGGTAGCATTTGCGTTCTATTCTCCTGTTTTGTCACATAATGCTGTAAATATGCGTAAGAGACGATCGGGAACGAATTTGACGGATATTTTTGCATTTAGCATGATTTCTTGACAAAATCGAGTCGTTATTGCAAAAGAATGGTAAAATTGCATTATAAAATAGACTCGGACGTTTATTTTGACACGATTTTCAAAACAGCTGAACGCAATTGGTAGCATTTGCGTTGTATTTTCTTGTGTTTTGTCACATAATGCTACAACTATGCGTATGAGACGATCAGGTTTGTATGAATTTAACGGATATTGTTCCATTTAGCATGATTTCTTGACAAAATTGAATCTTTTCTGCAAAGGAATGGTAACATTGTATAATAAAATAGACTCAGCCGTCTATTTTGACACGATTTGCAAAACAATTGAACGCAATTGGTAGCATTTGCGTTCTATTTTCCTGTGTTTTGTCACATAATGCTGTAATTATGCGTATGAGACGATCAGGTATGTATGTATTTAACGGATATTGTTCCATTTAGCATGATTTCTTGACAAAATCGAGTCTTTTCTGCAAAGGAATGGTAAAATTGTATAATAAAATAGACTCGGCCGTTTATTTTGACACGATTTTCAAAACAACTGAAAGTTATTGGTAGCATTTGCGTTCTATTCGAGTCGATATTGCAAACGAATGGTAAAATTGTATAACAATATAGACTCAGCCGTTTATTTTGAAGCGATTTTCAAAACTACTGAACGTTATTAGCAGGATTTGCGTTCTATTTTCCTCTGTTTTGTAACATAATGCTGTAATTATGCGTATAAGATGATCGGGAACGAATTTAACGGATATTTTTGCATTTAGCATGATATCTTGACAAAATCGAGTCGTAATTGCAAAAGAGTGGCAAAATTATACAAAAAATAGACTCGACCGTTTATTTTGACACGATTTGCAAAACAATTGAACGCAGTTGGCAGCATTTGCGGTCTATATTCCTGTTATTTGTCACATAATGCTGTAAATATGCGTATGAGACGATCAGGAACGAATTTAACGGATTTTGTTACATTTAGCATGATTTCTTGACAAAATCGAGTCGTTGTTGCAAGAGAATGGTAAAATTGTTTAATAAAATAGACTTAGTCGTTTATTTTGACACGATTTGCGAAACAATTGAACGCAATTGGTTGCATTTGCGTTCTATATTCCTGTTATTTGTCACATAATGCTGTTGTTATGCGTATGAGACGATCAGGAACGAATTTTACGGATTTTGTTACATTTAGCATGATTTCTTGACAAAATCGAGTCTTTTCTGCAAAGGAATGGTAAAATTGTATAAAAAAATAGACTCAGCCGTCTATTTTGACACGATTTGCAAAACAATTGAACGCAATTGGTAGCATTTGCGTTCTATTTTCCTGTGTTTTCTCACATAATGCTGTTGTTATGCGTAAGAGACGATCGGGAACGAATTTAACGGATATTTTTGCATTTAGCATGATTTCTTGACAAAATCGAGTCGTAATTGCAAAAGAGTGGCAAAATTATACTATAAAATAGACTCGGCCGTTTATTTTGACACGATTTTCAAAACAACTGAAAGTTATTGGTAGCATTTGCGTTCTATTCAAGTCGATACTGCAAAAGAATGGTAATATTGTATAACAATATAGACTCAGCCGTTTATTTTGAAACGATTTTCAAAACTACTGAACGTTATTAGCAGGATTTGCGTTCTATTTTCCTCTGTTTTGTAACATAATGCTGTAATTATGCGTATGAGATGATCAGGAACGAATTTAACGGATTTTGTTACATTTAGCATGATTTCTTGACAAAATCGAGTCGTTGTTGCAAGAGAATGATAAAATTGTTTAATAAAATAGACTTAGTCGTTTATTTTGACACGATTTGCGAAACAATTGAACGCAATTGGTTGCATTTGCGTTCTATATTCCTGTTATTTGTCACATAATGCTGTTGTTATGCGTATGAGACGATCAGGAACGAATTTTACGGATTTTGTTACATTTAGCATGATTTCATGACAAAATCGAGTCGTTGTTGCAAGAGAATGGTAAAATTGTATAATAAAATAGACTCAGCCGTTTATTTTGACACGATTTGCAAAACAATTGAACGCAATTGGTAGCATTTGCGTTTTATTTTCCTGCGTTTTGTCACATAATGCTGTAAATATGCGTATGAGACGATCAGAAACGGATTTAACGGATATTTTTTTGCAATTTAGCATGATTTCTTGACAAAATCGAGTCGTTATTGCAAAAGAATGGTAAAATTGCATTATAAAATAGATTCGGACGTTTATTTTGACACGATTTTCAAAACATCTGAACGCTATTGGTAGCATTTGCGTTCTATTTTCCTGTGTTTTGTCACATAATGCTGTAATTATGCGTATGAGACGATCAGGTATGTATGTATTTAACGGATATTGTTCCATTTAGCATGATTTCTTGACAAAATCGAGTCGTAATTGCAAAAGAGTGGCAAAATTATACAATAAAATAAACTCGACCGTTTATTTTGACACGATTTGCAAAACAATTGAACGCAATTGGTAGCATTTGCGGTCTATATTCCTGTTATTTGTCACATAATGCTGTAAATATGCGTATGAGACGATCAGGAACGAATTTAACGGATTTTGTTACATTTAGCATGATTTCATGACAAAATCGAGTCGTTGTTGCAAGAGAATGGTAAAATTGTATAATAAAATAGACTCAGCCGTTTATTTTGAAACGATCTTCAAAACAACTGAACGCAATTGGTAGCATTTGCGTTCTATTTTCCTATGTTTTGTAACATAATGCTGTAATTATGCGTATTAGACGATCGGGTATGTATGAATTTAACGGATATTGTTCTATTAAGCATGATTTCTTGACAAAATCGAGTCTTTCCTGCAAAAGAATGGTAACATTGTATAATAAAATAGACTCAACCGTTTATTTTGACACGATTTGCAAAACAATTGAACGCAATTGGTAGCATTTGCGTTTTATTTTCCTGCGTTTTGTCACATAATGCTGTAAATATGCGTATGAGACGATCAGAAACGGATTTAACGGATATTTTTTTGCAATTTAGCATGATTTCTTGACAAAATCGAGTCTTTCCTGCAAAAGAATGGTAACATTGTATAATAAAATAGACTCAGCCGTCTATTTTGACACGATTTGCAAAACAATTGAACGCAATTGGTAGCATTTGCGTTCTATTTTCCTGTGTTTTGTCACATAATGCTGTAAATATGCGTATGAGACGGTCGGGAACGAATTTAACGGATATTGTTCCATTTAGCATGATTTCTTGACAAAATCGAGTCGTTATTGCAAAAGAATGGTAAAATTGCATTATAAAATAGACTCGGACGTTTATTTTGACACGATTTACAAAACAGCTGAACGCTATTGGTAGCATTTGCGTTCTATTTTCTTGTGTTTTGTCACATAATGCTACAACTATGCGTATGAGACGATCAGGTATGTATGAATTTAACGGATATTGTTTCATTTAACATGATTTCTTGACAAAATCGAATCTTTTCTGCAAAGGAATGGTAACATTGTATAATAAAATAGACTCAGCCGTCTATTTTGACACGATTTGCAAAACAATTGAACGCAATTGGTAGCATTTGCGTTCTATTTTCCTGTGTTTTGTCACATAATGCTGTAATTTTGCGTATGAGACGATTAGGTATGTATGTATTTAACGGATATTGTTCCATTTAGCATGATTTCTTGACAAAATCGAATCTTTTCTGCAAAGGAATGGTAACATTGTATAATAAAATAGACTCAGCCGTCTATTTTGACACGATTTGCAAAACAATTGAACGCAATTGGTAGCATTTGCGTTCTATTTTCCTGTGTTTTGTCACATAATGCTGTAATTATGTGTATGAGACGATCAGGTATGTATGAATTTAACGGATATTGTTCCATTTAGCATGATTTCTTGACAAAATCGAATCTTTTCTGCAAAGGAATGGTAACATTGTATAATAAAATAGACTCAGCCGTCTATTTTGACACGATTTGCAAAACAATTGAACGCAATTGGTAGCATTTGCGTTCTATTTTCCTGTGTTTTGTCACATAATGCTGTAATTATGCGTATGAGACGATCAGGTATGTATGTATTTAACGGATATTGTTCCATTTAGCATGATTTCTTGACAAAATCGAGTCTTTTCTGCAAAGGAATGGTAAAATTGTATAATAAAATAGACTCAGCCGTCTATTTTGACACGATTTGCAAAACAATTGAACGCAATTGGTAGCATTTGCGTTCTATTTTCCTGTGTTTTGTCACATAATGCTGTAATTATGCGTATGAGACGATCAGGTATGTATGAATTTAACGGATATTGTTCCATTTAGCATGATTTCTTGACAAAATCGAATCTTTTCTGCAAAGGAATGGTAACATTCTATAATAAAATAGACTCAGCCGTCTATTTTGACACGATTTGCAAAACAATTGAACGCAATTGGTAGCATTTGCTTTTTATTTTCCTGCGTTTTGTCACATAATGCTGTAAATATGCGTATGAGACGATCAGAAACGGATTTAACGGATATTTTTTTGCAATTTAGCATGATTTCTTGACAAAATCGAGTCTTTCCTGCAAAAGAATGGTAACATTGTATAATAAAATAGACTCAGCCGTCTATTTTGACACGATTTGCAAAACAATTGAACGCAATTGGTAGCATTTGCGTTCTATTTTCCTGTGTTTTGTCACATAATGCTGTAAATATGCGTATGAGACGGTCGGGAACGAATTTAACGGATATTGTTCCATTTAGCATGATTTCTTGACAAAATCGAGTCGTTATTGCAAAAGAATGGTAAAATTGCATTATAAAATAGACTCGGACGTTTATTTTGACACGATTTACAAAACAGCTGAACGCTATTGGTAGCATTTGCGTTCTATTTTCTTGTGTTTTGTCACATAATGCTACAACTATGCGTATGAGACGATCAGGTATGTATGAATTTAACGGATATTGTTCCATTTAGCATGATTTCTTGACAAAATCGAATCTTTTCTGCAAAGGAATGGTAACATTGTATAATAAAATAGACTCAGCCGTCTATTTTGACACGATTTGCAAAACAATTGAACGCAATTGGTAGCATTTGCGTTCTATTTTCCTGTGTTTTGTCACATAATGCTGTAATTTTGCGTATGAGACGATCAGGTATGTATGTATTTAACGGATATTGTTCCATTTAGCATGCTTTCTTGACAAAATCGAATCTTTTCTGCAAAGGAATGGTAACATTGTATAATAAAATAGACTCAGCCGTCTATTTTGACACGATTTGCAAAACAATTGAACGCAATTGGTAGCATTTGCGTTCTATTTTCCTGTGTTTTGTCACATAATGCTGTAATTATGCGTATGAGACGATCTGGTATGTATGAATTTAACGGATATTGTTCCATTTAGCATGATTTCTTGACAAAATCGAATCTTTTCTGCAAAGGAATGGTAACATTGTATAATAAAATAGACTCAGCCGTCTATTTTGACACGATTTGCAAAACAATTGAACGCAATTGGTAGCATTTGCGTTCTATTTTCCTGTGTTTTGTCACATAATGCTGTAATTATGCGTATGAGACGATCAGGTATGTATGTATTTAACGGATATTGTTCCATTTAGCATGATTTCTTGACAAAATCGAGTCTTTTCTGCAAAGGAATGGTAAAATTGTATAATAAAATAGACTCAGCCGTCTATTTTGACACGATTTGCAAAACAATTGAACGCAATTGGTAGCATTTGCGTTCTATTTTCCTGTGTTTTGTCACATAATGCTGTAATTATGCGTATGAGACGATCAGGTATGTATGAATTTAACGGATATTGTTCCATTTAGCATGATTTCTTGACAAAATCGAATCTTTTCTGCAAAGGAATGGTAACATTGTATAATAAAATAGACTCAGCAGTCTATTTTGACACGATTTGCAAAACAATTGAACGCAATTGGTAGCATTTGCGTTCTATATTCCTGTTATTTGTCACATAATGCTGTTGTTATGCGTATGAGACGATCAGGAACGAATTTAACGGATTTTGTTACATTTAGCATGATGTCTTGACAAGATCGAGTCGTTGTTGCAAGAGAATGGTAAAATTGTTTAATAGAATAGACTCAGTCGTTTATTTTGACACGATTTGCGAAACAATTGAACGCAATTGGTAGCATTTGCGTTCTATATTCCTGTTATTTGTCACATAATGCTGTTGTTATGCGTATGAGACGATCAGGAACGAATTTTACGGATTTTGTTACATTTAGCATGATTTCTTGACAAAATCGAGCCGTTTTCGCAAAAGAATGGTAAAATTGTATAATAAAATAGACTCGGCCGTTTATTTTGACACGATTTTCAAAACAATTGAACGCAATTGGTAGCATTTGCTGTCTATATTCCTGTTATTTGTCACATAATGCTGTAATTATGCGTATGAGGCGATCAGGGATGTATGAATTTAACGGATATTGTTCCATTTAGCATGATTTCTTGTCAAAATCGAGTCTTTTCTGCAAAAGAATGGTAACATTGTATAATAAAATAGACTCAGCCGTCTATTTTGACACGATTTGCAAAACAATTGAACGCAATTGGTAGCATTTGCGTTCTATTTTCCTGTGTTTTGTCACAAAATGCTGTAATTATGCGTATGAGACGATCAGGAACGAATTTTACGGATTTTGTTACATTTAGCATGATTTCTTGACAAAATCGAGTCGTTGTTGCAAGAGAATGGTAAAATTGTTTAATAGAATAGACTCAGCCGTCTATTTTGACACGATTTGCAAAACAATTGAACGCAATTGGTAGCATTTGCGTTCTATTTTCCTGTGTTTTGTCACATAATGCTGTAATTATGCGTATGAGACGATCAGGTATGTATGAATTTAACGGATATTGTTCCATTTAGCATGATTTCTTGACAAAATCGAATCTTTTCTGCAAAGGAATGGTAACATTGTATAATAAAATAGACTCAGCCGTCTATTTTGACACGATTTGCAAAACAATTGAACGCAATTGGTAGCATTTGCGTTCTATTTTCCTGTGTTTTGTCACATAATGCTGTAAATATGCGTATGAGACGGTCGGGAACGAATTTAACGGATATTGTTCCATTTAGCATGATTTCTTGACAAAATCGAGTCGTTATTGCAAAAGAATGGTAAAATTGCATTATAAAATAGACTCGGACGTTTATTTTGACACGATTTACAAAACAGCTGAACGCTATTGGTAGCATTTGCGTTCTATTTTCTTGTGTTTTGTCACATAATGCTGTTGTTATGCGTATGAGACGATCAGGAACGAATTTTACGGATTTTGTCACATTTAGCATGATTTCTTGACAAAATCGAATCTTTTCTGCAAAGGAATGGTAACATTGTATAATAAAATAGACTCAGCCGTCTATTTTGACACGATTTGCAAAACAATTGAACGCAATTGGTAGCATTTGCGTTCTATTTTCCTGTGTTTTGTCACATAATGCTGTAATTTTGCGTATGAGACGATCAGGTATGTATGTATTTAACGGATATTGTTCCATTTAGCATGATTTCTTGACAAAATCGAATCTTTTCTGCAAAGGAATGGTAACATTGTATAATAAAATAGACTCAGCCGTCTATTTTGACACGATTTGCAAAACAATTGAACGCAATTGGTAGCATTTGCGTTCTATTTTCCTGTGTTTTGTCACATAATGCTGTAATTATGCGTATGAGACGATCAGGTATGTATGAATTTAACGGATATTGTTCCATTTAGCATGATTTCTTGACAAAATCGAATCTTTTCTGCAAAGGAATGGTAACATTGTATAATAAAATAGACTCAGCCGTCTATTTTGACACGATTTGCAAAACAATTGAACGCAATTGGTAGCATTTGCGTTCTATTTTCCTGTGTTTTGTCACAAAATGCTGTAATTATGCGTATGAGACGATCAGGAACGAATTTTACGGATTTTGTTACATTTAGCATGATTTCTTGACAAAATCGAGTCGTTGTTGCAAGAGAATGGTAAAATTGTTTAATAGAATAGACTCAGCCGTCTATTTTGACACGATTTGCAAAACAATTGAACGCAATTGGTAGCATTTGCGTTCTATTTTCCTGTGTTTTCTCACATAATGCTGTTGTTTTGCGTAAGAGACGATCGGGAACGAATTTAACGGATATTTTTGCATTTAGCATGATTTCTTGACAAAATCGAGTCGTAATTGCAAAAGAGTGGCAAAATTATGCAATAAAATACACTCGGCCGTTAACTTTGACACGATTTGCAAAACAATTGAACGCAATTGGTAGCATTTGCGTTCTATTTTCCTGTGTTTTCTCACATAATGCTGTTGTTATGCGTAAGAGACGATCGGGAACGAATTTAACGGATATTTTTGCATTTAGAATGATTTCTTGACAAAATCGAGTCGTAATTGCAAAAGAGTGGCAAAATTATGCAATAAAATACACTCGGCCGTTAACTTTGACACGATTTGCAAAACAATTGAACGCAATTGGTAGCATTTGCGTTCTATTTTCCTGTGTTTTCTCACATAATGCTGTTGTTATGCGTAAGAGACGATCGGGAACGAATTTAACGGATATTTTTGCATTTAGCATGATTTCTTGACAAAATCGAGTCGTAATTGCAAAAGAGTGGCAAAATTATGCAATAAAATACACTCGGCCGTTAACTTTGACACGATTTGCAAAACAATTGAACGCAATTGGTAGAAGTTGCGTTCTATATTCCTGTTATTTGTCACATAATGCTGTTGTTATGCGTATGAGACGATCAGGAACGAATTTAACGGATTTTGTTACATTTAGCATGATGTCTTGACAAAATCGAGTCGTTGTTGCAAGAGAATGGTAAAATTGTTTAATAAAATAGACTCAGTCGTTTATTTTGACACGATTTGCGAAACAATTGAACGCAATTGGTTGCATTTGCGTTCTATATTCCTGTTATTTGTCACATAATGGAGTTGATATGCGGATGAGACGATCAGGCATGTATGTATTTAACGGATATTGTTCCATTTAGCATGATTTCTTGACAAAATCGAGTCTTTTCTGCAAAGGAATGGTAAAATTGTATAATAAAATAGACTCAGCCGTCTATTTTGACACGATTTGCAAAACAATTGAACGCAATTGGTAGCATTTGCGTTCTATTTTCCTGTGTTTTGTCACAAAATGCTGTAATTATGCGTATGAGACGATCAGGAACGAATTTTACGGATTTTGTTACATTTAGCATGATTTCTTGACAAAATCGAGTCGTTGTTGCAAGAGAATGGTAAAATTGTTTAATAGAATAGACTCAGCCGTCTATTTTGACACGATTTGCAAAACAATTGAACGCAATTGGTAGCATTTGCGTTCTATTTTCCTGTGTTTTCTCACATAATGCTGTTGTTTTGCGTAAGAGACGATCGGGAACGAATTTAACGGATATTTTTGCATTTAGCATGATTTCTTGACAAAATCGAGTCGTAATTGCAAAAGAGTGGCAAAATTATGCAATAAAATACACTCGGCCGTTAACTTTGACACGATTTGCAAAACAATTGAACGCAATTGGTAGCATTTGCGTTCTATTTTCCTGTGTTTTCTCACATAATGCTGTTGTTATGCGTAAGAGACGATCGGGAACGAATTTAACGGATATTTTTGCATTTAGAATGATTTCTTGACAAAATCGAGTCTTTCCTGCAAAAGAATGGTAACATTGTATAATAAAATAGACTCAGCCGTCTATTTTGACACGATTTGCAAAACAATTGAACGCAATTGGTAGCATTTGCGTTCTATTCTCCTGTTTTGTCACATAATGCTGTAAATATGCGTAAGAGACGATCGGGAACGAATTTGACGGATATTTTTGCATTTAGCATGATTTCTTGACAAAATCGAGTCGTAATTGCAAAAGAGTGGCAAAATTATACAATAAAATAGACTCGGCCGTTTATTTTGACACGATTTGCAAAACAATTGAACGCAATTGGTAGCATTTGCGTTCTATTTTCTTGTGTTCTGTCACATAATGCTACAACTATGCGTATGAGACGATCAGGTATGTATGTATTTAACGGATATTGTTCCATTTAGCATGATTTCTTGACAAAATCGAGTCTTTTCTGCAAAGGAATGGTAAAATTGTATAAAAAAATAGACTCAGCCGTCTATTTTGACACGATTTGCAAAACAATTGAACGCAATTGGTAGCATTTGCGTTCTATTTTCCTGTGTTTTCTCACATAATGCTGTTGTTATGCGTAAGAGACGATCGGGAGCGAATTTAACGGATATTTTTGCATTTAGCATGATTTCTTGACAAAATCGAGTCGTAATTGCAAAAGAGTGGCAAAATTATACTATAAAATATACTCGGCCGTTTATTTTGACACGATTTGCAAAACAACTGAACGCAATTGGTAGCATTTGCGGTCTATATTCCTTTTATTTGTCACATAATGCTACAACTACGCGTATTAGACGATCAGGTATGTATGAATTTAACGGATATTGTTCCATTTAGCATGATTTCTTGACAAAATCGAGCCTTTTCTGCAAAAAAATGCTAAAATTGTATAATAAAATAGACTCAGCAGTCTATTTTGACACGATTTGCAAAACAATTGAACGCAATTGGTAGCATTTGCGTTTTATTTTCCTGTGTTTTGTCACATAATGCTGTAATTATGCGTAAAAGACGATCGGGAACGAATTTAACGGATTTTGTTACATTTAGCATGATTTCATGACAAAATCGAGTCGTTGTTGCAAGAGAATGGTAAAATTGTATAATAAAATAGACTCAGCCGTTTATTTTGAAACGATCTTCAAAACAACTGAACGCAATTGGTAGCATTTGCGTTCTATTTTCCTATGTTTTGTAAGATAATGCTGTAATTATGCGTATTAGACGATCGGGTATGTATGAATTTAACGGATATTGTTCTATTAAGCATGATTTCTTGACAAAATCGAGTCTTTCCTGCAAAAGAATGGTAACATTGTATAATAAAATAGACTCAACCGTTTATTTTGACACGATTTGCAAAACAATTGAACGCAATTGGTAGCATTTGCGTTTTATTTTCCTGCGTTTTGTCACATAATGCTGTAAATATGCGTATGAGACGATCAGAAACGGATTTAACGGATATTTTTTTGCAATTTAGCATGATTTCTTGACAAAATCGAGTCTTTCCTGCAAAAGAATGGTAACATTGTATAATAAAATAGACTCAGCCGTCTATTTTGACACGATTTGCAAAACAATTGAACGCAATTGGTAGCATTTGCGTTCTATTTTCCTGTGTTTTGTCACATAATGCTGTAAATATGCGTATGAGACGGTCGGGAACGAATTTAACGGATATTGTTCCATTTAGCATGATTTCTTGACAAAATCGAGTCGTTATTGCAAAAGAATGGTAAAATTGCATTATAAAATAGACTCGGACGTTTATTTTGACACGATTTACAAAACAGCTGAACGCTATTGGTAGCATTTGCGTTCTATTTTCTTGTGTTTTGTCACATAATGCTACAACTATGCGTATGAGACGATCAGGTATGTATGAATTTAACGGATATTGTTTCATTTAACATGATTTCTTGACAAAATCGAATCTTTTCTGCAAAGGAATGGTAACATTGTATAATAAAATAGACTCAGCCGTCTATTTTGACACGATTTGCAAAACAATTGAACGCAATTGGTAGCATTTGCGTTCTATTTTCCTGTGTTTTGTCACATAATGCTGTAATTTTGCGTATGAGACGATTAGGTATGTATGTATTTAACGGATATTGTTCCATTTAGCATGATTTCTTGACAAAATCGAATCTTTTCTGCAAAGGAATGGTAACATTGTATAATAAAATAGACTCAGCCGTCTATTTTGACACGATTTGCAAAACAATTGAACGCAATTGGTAGCATTTGCGTTCTATTTTCCTGTGTTTTGTCACATAATGCTGTAATTATGTGTATGAGACGATCAGGTATGTATGAATTTAACGGATATTGTTCCATTTAGCATGATTTCTTGACAAAATCGAATCTTTTCTGCAAAGGAATGGTAACATTGTATAATAAAATAGACTCAGCCGTCTATTTTGACACGATTTGCAAAACAATTGAACGCAATTGGTAGCATTTGCGTTCTATTTTCCTGTGTTTTGTCACATAATGCTGTAATTATGCGTATGAGACGATCAGGTATGTATGTATTTAACGGATATTGTTCCATTTAGCATGATTTCTTGACAAAATCGAGTCTTTTCTGCAAAGGAATGGTAAAATTGTATAATAAAATAGACTCAGCCGTCTATTTTGACACGATTTGCAAAACAATTGAACGCAATTGGTAGCATTTGCGTTCTATTTTCCTGTGTTTTGTCACATAATGCTGTAATTATGCGTATGAGACGATCAGGTATGTATGAATTTAACGGATATTGTTACATTTAGCATGATTTCATGACAAAATCGAGTCGTTGTTGCAAGAGAATGGTAAAATTGTATAATAAAATAGACTCAGCCGTTTATTTTGAAACGATCTTCAAAACAACTGAACGCAATTGGTAGCATTTGCGTTCTATTTTCCTATGTTTTGTAACATAATGCTGTAATTATGCGTATTAGACGATCGGGTATGTATGAATTTAACGGATATTGTTCTATTAAGCATGATTTCTTGACAAAATCGAGTCTTTCCTGCAAAAGAATGGTAACATTGTATATTAAAATAGACTCAACCGTTTATTTTGACACGATTTGCAAAACAATTGAACGCAATTGGTAGCATTTGCGTTTTATTTTCCTGCGTTTTGTCACATAATGCTGTAAATATGCGTATGAGACGATCAGAAACGGATTTAACGGATATTTTTTTGCAATTTAGCATGATTTCTTGACAAAATCGAGTCTTTCCTGCAAAAGAATGGTAACATTGTATAATAAAATAGACTCAGCCGTCTATTTTGACACGATTTGCAAAACAATTGAACGCAATTGGTAGCATTTGCGTTCTATTTTCCTGTGTTTTGTCACATAATGCTGTAAATATGCGTATGAGACGGTCGGGAACGAATTTAACGGATATTGTTCCATTTAGCATGATTTCTTGACAAAATCGAGTCGTTATTGCAAAAGAATGGTAAAATTGCATTATAAAATAGACTCGGACGTTTATTTTGACACGATTTACAAAACAGCTGAACGCTATTGGTAGCATTTGCGTTCTATTTTCTTGTGTTTTGTCACATAATGCTACAACTATGCGTATGAGACGATCAGGTATGTATGAATTTAACGGATATTGTTTCATTTAACATGATTTCTTGACAAAATCGAATCTTTTCTGCAAAGGAATGGTAACATTGTATAATAAAATAGACTCAGCCGTCTATTTTGACACGATTTGCAAAACAATTGAACGCAATTGGTAGCATTTGCGTTCTATTTTCCTGTGTTTTGTCGCATAATGCTGTAATTTTGCGTATGAGACGATTAGGTATGTATGTATTTAACGGATATTGTTCCATTTAGCATGATTTCTTGACAAAATCGAATCTTTTCTGCAAAGGAATGGTAACATTGTATAATAAAATAGACTCAGCCGTCTATTTTGACACGATTTGCAAAACAATTGAACGCAATTGGTAGCATTTGCGTTCTATTTTCCTGTGTTTTGTCACATAATGCTGTAATTATGTGTATGAGACGATCAGGTATGTATGAATTTAACGGATATTGTTCCATTTAGCATGATTTCTTGACAAAATCGAATCTTTTCTGCAAAGGAATGGTAACATTGTATAATAAAATAGACTCAGCCGTCTATTTTGACACGATTTGCAAAACAATTGAACGCAATTGGTAGCATTTGCGTTCTATTTTCCTGTGTTTTGTCACATAATGCTGTAATTATGCGTATGAGACGATCAGGTATGTATGTATTTAACGGATATTGTTCCATTTAGCATGATTTCTTGACAAAATCGAGTCTTTTCTGCAAAGGAATGGTAAAATTGTATAATAAAATAGACTCAGCCGTCTATTTTGACACGATTTGCAAAACAATTGAACGCAATTGGTAGCATTTGCGTTCTATTTTCCTGTGTTTTGTCACATAATGCTGTAATTATGCGTATGAGACGATCAGGTATGTATGAATTTAACGGATATTGTTCCATTTAGCATGATTTCTTGACAAAATCGAATCTTTTCTGCAAAGGAATGGTAACATTCTATAATAAAATAGACTCAGCCGTCTATTTTGACACGATTTGCAAAACAATTGAACGCAATTGGTAGCATTTGCTTTTTATTTTCCTGCGTTTTGTCACATAATGCTGTAAATATGCGTATGAGACGATCAGAAACGGATTTAACGGATATTTTTTTGCAATTTAGCATGATTTCTTGACAAAGTCGAGTCTTTCCTGCAAAAGAATGGTAACATTGTATAATAAAATAGACTCAGCCGTCTATTTTGACACGATTTGCAAAACAATTGAACGCAATTGGTAGCATTTGCGTTCTATTTTCCTGTGTTTTGTCACATAATGCTGTAAATATGCGTATGAGACGGTCGGGAACGAATTTAACGGATATTGTTCCATTTAGCATGATTTCTTGACAAAATCGAGTCGTTATTGCAAAAGAATGGTAAAATTGCATTATAAAATAGACTCGGACGTTTATTTTGACACGATTTACAAAACAGCTGAACGCTATTGGTAGCATTTGCGTTCTATTTTCTTGTGTTTTGTCACATAATGCTACAACTATGCGTATGAGACGATCAGGTATGTATGAATTTAACGGATATTGTTCCATTTAGCATGATTTCTTGACAAAATCGAATCTTTTCTGCAAAGGAATGGTAACATTGTATAATAAAATAGACTCAGCCGTCTATTTTGACACGATTTGCAAAACAATTGAACGCAATTGGTAGCATTTGCGTTCTATTTTCCTGTGTTTTGTCACATAATGCTGTAATTTTGCGTATGAGACGATCAGGTATGTATGTATTTAACGGATATTGTTCCATTTAGCATGATTTCTTGACAAAATCGAATCTTTTCTGCAAAGGAATGGTAACATTGTATAATAAAATAGACTCAGCCGTCTATTTTGACACGATTTGCAAAACAATTGAACGCAATTGGTAGCATTTGCGTTCTATTTTCCTGTGTTTTGTCACATAATGCTGTAATTATGCGTATGAGACGATCTGGTATGTATGAATTTAACGGATATTGTTCCATTTAGCATGATTTCTTGACAAAATCGAATCTTTTCTGCAAAGGAATGGTAACATTGTATAATAAAATAGACTCAGCCGTCTATTTTGACACGATTTGCAAAACAATTGAACGCAATTGGTAGCATTTGCGTTCTATTTTCCTGTGTTTTGTCACATAATGCTGTAATTATGCGTATGAGACGATCAGGTATGTATGTATTTAACGGATATTGTTCCATTTAGCATGATTTCTTGACAAAATCGAGTCTTTTCTGCAAAGGAATGGTAAAATTGTATAATAAAATAGACTCAGCCGTCTATTTTGACACGATTTGCAAAACAATTGAACGCAATTGGTAGCATTTGCGTTCTATTTTCCTGTGTTTTGTCACATAATGCTGTAATTATGCGTATGAGACGATCAGGTATGTATGAATTTAACGGATATTGTTCCATTTAGCATGATTTCTTGACAAAATCGAATCTTTTCTGCAAAGGAATGGTAACATTGTATAATAAAATAGACTCAGCAGTCTATTTTGACACGATTTGCAAAACAATTGAACGCAATTGGTAGCATTTGCGTTCTATATTCCTGTTATTTGTCACATAATGCTGTTGTTATGCGTATGAGACGATCAGGAACGAATTTAACGGATTTTGTTACATTTAGCATGATGTCTTGATAAGATCGAGTCGTTGTTGCAAGAGAATGGTAAAATTGTTTAATAGAATAGACTCAGTCGTTTATTTTGACACGATTTGCGAAACAATTGAACGCAATTGGTAGCATTTGCGTTCTATATTCCTGTTATTTGTCACATAATGCTGTTGTTATGCGTATGAGACGATCAGGAACGAATTTTACGGATTTTGTTACATTTAGCATGATTTCTTGACAAAATCGAGCCGTTTTCGCAAAAGAATGGTAAAATTGTATAATAAAATAGACTCGGCCGTTTATTTTGACACGATTTTCAAAACAATTGAACGCAATTGGTAGCATTTGCTGTCTATATTCCTGTTATTTGTCACATAATGCTGTAATTATGCGTATGAGGCGATCAGGGATGTATGAATTTAACGGATATTGTTCCATTTAGCATGATTTCTTGTCAAAATCGAGTCTTTTCTGCAAAAGAATGGTAACATTGTATAATAAAATAGACTCAGCCGTCTATTTTGACACGATTTGCAAAACAATTGAACGCAATTGGTAGCATTTGCGTTCTATTTTCCTGTGTTTTGTCACATAATGCTGTAAATATGCGTATGAGACGGTCGGGAACGAATTTAACGGATATTGTTCCATTTAGCATGATTTCTTGACAAAATCGAGTCGTTATTGCAAAAGAATGGTAAAATTGCATTATAAAATAGACTCGGACGTTTATTTTGACACGATTTACAAAACAGCTGAACGCTATTGGTAGCATTTGCGTTCTATTTTCTTGTGTTTTGTCACATAATGCTGTTGTTATGCGTATGAGACGATCAGGAACGAATTTTACGGATTTTGTCACATTTAGCATGATTTCTTGACAAAATCGAATCTTTTCTGCAAAGGAATGGTAACATTGTATAATAAAATAGACTCAGCCGTCTATTTTGACACGATTTGCAAAACAATTGAACGCAATTGGTAGCATTTGCGTTCTATTTTCCTGTGTTTTGTCACATAATGCTGTAATTTTGCGTATGAGACGATCAGGTATGTATGTATTTAACGGATATTGTTCCATTTAGCATGATTTCTTGACAAAATCGAATCTTTTCTGCAAAGGAATGGTAACATTGTATAATAAAATAGACTCAGCCGTCTATTTTGACACGATTTGCAAAACAATTGAACGCAATTGGTAGCATTTGCGTTCTATTTTCCTGTGTTTTGTCACATAATGCTGTAATTATGCGTATGAGACGATCAGGTATGTATGAATTTAACGGATATTGTTCCATTTAGCATGATTTCTTGACAAAATCGAATCTTTTCTGCAAAGGAATGGTAACATTGTATAATAAAATAGACTCAGCCGTCTATTTTGACACGATTTGCAAAACAATTGAACGCAATTGGTAGCATTTGCGTTCTATTTTCCTGTGTTTTGTCACAAAATGCTGTAATTATGCGTATGAGACGATCAGGAACGAATTTTACGGATTTTGTTACATTTAGCATGATTTCTTGACAAAATCGAGTCGTTGTTGCAAGAGAATGGTAAAATTGTTTAATAGAATAGACTCAGCCGTCTATTTTGACACGATTTGCAAAACAATTGAACGCAATTGGTAGCATTTGCGTTCTATTTTCCTGTGTTTTCTCACATAATGCTGTTGTTTTGCGTAAGAGACGATCGGGAACGAATTTAACGGATATTTTTGCATTTAGCATGATTTCTTGACAAAATCGAGTCGTAATTGCAAAAGAGTGGCAAAATTATGCAATAAAATACACTCGGCCGTTAACTTTGACACGATTTGCAAAACAATTGAACGCAATTGGTAGCATTTGCGTTCTATTTTCCTGTGTTTTCTCACATAATGCTGTTGTTATGCGTAAGAGACGATCGGGAACGAATTTAACGGATATTTTTGCATTTAGAATGATTTCTTGACAAAATCGAGTCGTAATTGCAAAAGAGTGGCAAAATTATGCAATAAAATACACTCGGCCGTTAACTTTGACACGATTTGCAAAACAATTGAACGCAATTGGTAGCATTTGCGTTCTATTTTCCTGTGTTTTCTCACATAATGCTGTTGTTATGCGTAAGAGACGATCGGGAACGAATTTAACGGATATTTTTGCATTTAGCATGATTTCTTGACAAAATCGAGTCGTAATTGCAAAAGAGTGGCAAAATTATGCAATAAAATACACTCGGCCGTTAACTTTGACACGATTTGCAAAACAATTGAACGCAATTGGTAGAAGTTGCGTTCTATATTCCTGTTATTTGTCACATAATGCTGTTGTTATGCGTATGAGACGATCAGGAACGAATTTAACGGATTTTGTTACATTTAGCATGATGTCTTGACAAAATCGAGTCGTTGTTGCAAGAGAATGGTAAAATTGTTTAATAAAATAGACTCAGTCGTTTATTTTGACACGATTTGCGAAACAATTGAACGCAATTGGTTGCATTTGCGTTCTATATTCCTGTTATTTGTCACATAATGGAGTTGATATGCGGATGAGACGATCAGGCATGTATGTATTTAACGGATATTGTTCCATTTAGCATGATTTCTTGACAAAATCGAGTCTTTTCTGCAAAGGAATGGTAAAATTGTATAATAAAATAGACTCAGCCGTCTATTTTGACACGATTTGCAAAACAATTGAACGCAATTGGTAGCATTTGCGTTCTATTTTCCTGTGTTTTGTCACAAAATGCTGTAATTATGCGTATGAGACGATCAGGAACGAATTTTACGGATTTTGTTACATTTAGCATGATTTCTTGACAAAATCGAGTCGTTGTTGCAAGAGAATGGTAAAATTGTTTAATAGAATAGACTCAGC
Organism: Agrilus cyanescens; assembly: GCA_947389935.1. Lineage (NCBI taxonomy): Eukaryota > Metazoa > Arthropoda > Insecta > Coleoptera > Buprestidae > Agrilus > Agrilus cyanescens. The sequence goes on along the minus strand of OX376708.1, from coordinate 16,981,118 downwards.
CGTCTATTTTGACACGATTTGCAAAACAATTGAACGCAATTGGTAGCATTTGCGTTCTATTTTCCTGTGTTTTGTCACATAATGCTGTAATTATGCGTATGAGACGATCAGGTATGTATGAATTTAACGGATATTGTTCCATTTAGCATGATTTCTTGACAAAATCGAATCTTTTCTGCAAAGGAATGGTAACATTGTATAATAAAATAGACTCAGCCGTCTATTTTGACACGATTTGCAAAACAATTGAACGCAATTGGTAGCATTTGCGTTTTATATTCCTGCGTTTTGTCACATAATGCTGTAAATATGCGTATGAGACGATCAGAAACGGATTTAACGGATATTTTTTTGCAATTTAGCATGATTTCTTGACAAAATCGAGTCTTTCCTGCAAAAGAATGGTAACATTGTATAATAAAATAGACTCAGCCGTCTATTTTGACACGATTTGCAAAACAATTGAACGCAATTGGTAGCATTTGCGTTCTATTCTCCTGTTTTGTCACATAATGCTGTAAATATGCGTAAGAGACGATCGGGAACGAATTTGACGGATATTTTTGCATTTAGCATGATTTCTTGACAAAATCGAGTCGTAATTGCAAAAGAGTGGCAAAATTATACAATAAAATAGACTCGGCCGTTTATTTTGACACGATTTGCAAAACAATTGAACGCAATTGGTAGCATTTGCGTTCTATTTTCTTGTGTTCTGTCACATAATGCTACAACTATGCGTATGAGACGATCAGGTATGTATGTATTTAACGGATATTGTTCCATTTAGCATGATTTCTTGACAAAATCGAGTCTTTTCTGCAAAGGAATGGTAAAATTGTATAAAAAAATAGACTCAGCCGTCTATTTTGACACGATTTGCAAAACAATTGAACGCAATTGGTAGCATTTGCGTTCTATTTTCCTGTGTTTTCTCACATAATGCTGTTGTTATGCGTAAGAGACGATCGGGAGCGAATTTAACGGATATTTTTGCATTTAGCATGATTTCTTGACAAAATCGAGTCGTAATTGCAAAAGAGTGGCAAAATTATACTATAAAATATACTCGGCCGTTTATTTTGACACGATTTGCAAAACAACTGAACGCAATTGGTAGCATTTGCGGTCTATATTCCTTTTATTTGTCACATAATGCTACAACTACGCGTATTAGACGATCAGGTATGTATGAATTTAACGGATATTGTTCCATTTAGCATGATTTCTTGACAAAATCGAGCCTTTTCTGCAAAAAAATGCTAAAATTGTATAATAAAATAGACTCAGCAGTCTATTTTGACACGATTTGCAAAACAATTGAACGCAATTGGTAGCATTTGCGTTTTATTTTCCTGTGTTTTGTCACATAATGCTGTAATTATGCGTAAAAGACGATCGGGAACGAATTTAACGGATATTTTTGCATTTAGCATGATTTCTTGACAAAATCGTGTCGTAATTGCAAAAGAGTGGCAAAATTATACAATAAAATACACTCGGCCGTTAACTTTGACACGATTTGCAAAACAATTGAACGCAATTGGTAGAATTTGCGTTCTATATTCCTGTTATTTGTCACATAATGCTGTTGTTATGCGTATGAGACGATCAGGAACGAATTTAACGGATTTTGTTACATTTAGCATGATTTCTTGACAAAATCGAGTCGTTGTTGCAAGAGAATGGTAAAATTGTTTAATAAAATAGACTTAGTCGTTTATTTTGACACGATTTGCGAAACAATTGAACGCAATTGGTTGCATTTGCGTTCTATATTCCTGTTATTTGTCACATAATGCTGTTGTTATGCGTATGAGACGATCAGGAACGAATTTTACGGATTTTGTCACATTTAGCATGATTTCTTGACAAAATCGAGTCGTTGTTGCAAGAGAATGGTAAAATTGTTTAATAGAATAGACTCAGCCGCCTATTTTGACACGATTTGCAAAACAATTGAACGCAATTGGTAGCATTTGCGTTCTATTTTCCTGTGTTTTCTCACATAATGCTGTTGTTATGCGTAAGAGACGATCGGGAACGAATTTAACGGATATTTTTGCATTTAGCATGATTTCTTGACAAAATCGAGTCGTAATTGCAAAAGAATGGTACAATTGCATTATAAAATAGACTCGGACGTTTATTTTGACACGATTTTCAAAACAGCTGAACGCTATTGGTAGAATTTGCGTTGTATTTTCTTGTGTTTTGTCACATAATGCTACAACTATGCCTATGAGACGATCAGGTATGTATGAATTTAACGGATATTGTTCCATTTAGCATGATTTCTTGACAAAATCGAATCTTTTCTGCAAAGGAATGGTAACATTGTATAATAAAATAGACTCAGCCGTCTATTTTGACACGATTTGCAAAACAATTGAACGCAATTGGTAGCATTTGCGTTCTATTTTCCTGTGTTTTGTCACATAATGCTGTAATTATGCGTATGAGACGATCAGGTATGTATATATTTAACGGATATTGTTCCATTTAGCATGATTTCTTGACAAAATCGAGTCTTTTCTGCAAAGGAATGGTAAAATTGTATAATAAAATAGACTCGGACGTTTATTTTGACACGATTTTCAAAATAGCTGAACGCTATTGGTAGCATTTGCGTTTTATATTCCTGCGTTTTGTCACATAATGCTGTAAATATGCGTATGAGACGATCAGAAACGGATTTAACGGATATTTTTTTGCAATTTAGCATGATTTCTTGACAAAATCGAGTCTTTCCTGCAAAAGAATGGTAACATTGTATAATAAAATAGACTCAGCCGTCTATTTTGACAAGATTTGCAAAACAATTGAACGCAATTGGTAGCATTTGCGTTCTATTTTCCTGTGTTTTGTCACATAATGCTGTAAATATGCGTATGAGACGGTCGGGAACGAATTTAACGGATATTGTTCCATTTAGCATGATTTCTTGACAAAATCGAGTCGTTATTGCAAAAGAATGGTAAAATTGCATTATAAAATAGACTCGGACGTTTATTTTGACACGATTTACAAAACAGCTGAACGCTATTGGTAGCATTTGCGTTCTATTTTCTTGTGTTTTGTCACATAATGCTACAACTATGCGTATGAGACGATCAGGTATGTATGAATTTAACGGATATTGTTCCATTTAGCATGATTTCTTGACAAAATCGAATCTTTTCTGCAAAGGAATGGTAACATTGTATAATAAAATAGACTCAGCCGTCTATTTTGACACGATTTGCAAAACAATTGAACGCAATTGGTAGCATTTGCGTTCTATTTTCCTGTGTTTTCTCACATAATGCTGTTGTTATGCGTAAGAGACGATCGGGAACGAATTTAACGGATATTTTTGCATTTAGCATGATTTCTTGACAAAATCGAGTCGTAATTGCAAGAGAGTGGCAAAATTATACAATAAAATACACTCGGCCGTTAACTTTGACACGATTTGCAAAACAATTAAACGCAATTGGTAGAATTTGCGTTCTATATTCCTGTTATTTGTCACATAATGCTGTTGTTATGCGTATGAGACGATCAGGAACGAATTTAACGGATTTTGTTACATTTAGTATGATTTCTTGACAAAATCGGGTCGTTGTTGCAAGAGAATGGTAAAATTGTTTAATAAAATAGACTCAGTCGTTTATTTTGACACGATTTGCGAAACAATTGAACGCAATTGGTTGCATTTGCGTTCTATATTCCTGTTATTTGTCACATAATGCTGTAATTATGCGTATGAGACGATCAGGTATGTATGAATTTAACGGATATTGTTCCATTTAGCATGATTTCTTGACAAAATCGAATCTTTTCTGCAAAGGAATGGTAACATTGTATGATAAAATAGACTCAGCCGTCTATTTTGACACGATTTGCAAAACAATTGAACGCAATTGATAGCATTTGCGTTCTATTTTCCTGTGTTTTGTCACATAATGCTGTAATTATGCGTATGAGACGATCAGGTATGTATGTATTTAACGGATATTGTTCCATTTAGCATGATTTCTTGACAAAATAGAGTCTTTTCTGCAAAGGAATGGTAAAATTGTATAATAAAATAGACTCAGCTGTCTATTTTGACACGATTTGCAAAACAATTGAACGCAATTGGTAGCATTTGCGTTCTATTTTCCTGTGTTTTCTCACATAATGCTGTTGTTATGCGCAAGAGACGATCAGGAACGAATTTTACGGATTTTGTTACATTTAGCATGATTTCTTGACAAAATCGAGTCGTTGTTGCAAGAGAATGGTAAAATTGTTTAATAGAATAGACTCAGTCGTTTATTTTGACACGATTTGCAAAACAATTGAACGCAATTGGTAGCATTTGCGTTCTATTTTCCTGTGCTTTGTCACATAATGCTGTAAATATGCGTATGAGACGGTCGGGAACGAATTTAACGGATATTGTTCCATTTAGCATGATTTCTTGACAAAATCGAGTCGTTATTGCAAAAGAATGGTAAAATTGCGTTATAAAATAGACTCGGACGTTTATTTTGACACGATTTTCAAAACAGCTGAACGCTATTGGTAGCATTTGCGTTCTATTTTCTTGTGTTTTGTCACATAATGCTACAACTATGCGTATGAGACGATCAGGTATGAATGAATTTAACGGATATTGTTCCATTTAGCATGATTTCTTGACAAAATCGAATCTTTTCTGCAAAGGAATGGTAACATTGTATAATAAAATAGACTCAGCCGTCTATTTTGACACGATTTGCAAAACAATTGAACGCAATTGGTAGCATTTGCGTTCTATTTTCCTGTGTTTTGTCACATAATGCTGTAATTATGCGTATGAGACGATCAGGAACGAATTTAACGGATAGTTTTGCATTTAGCTTGTGTTGTTGACAAAATCGAGTAGTTGTTGCAAGAGAATGGTAAAATTGTATAATAAAATAGACTCAGCCGTCTATTTTGACACGATTTGCAAAACAATTGAACGCAATTGGTAGCATTTGCGTTCTATTTTCCTTTGTTTTGTCACATAATGCTGTAAATATGCGTATGAGACGGTCGGGAACGGATTTAACGGATATTTTTGCATTTAGCATGATTTCTTGACAAAATCGGGTCGTTATAGCAAAAGAATGGTAAAATTGCATTATAAAATAGACTCGGACGTTTATTTTGACACGATTTTCAAAACATCTGAACGCTATTGGTAGCATTTGCGTTCCATTTTCCAGTGTTTTGTCACATAATGCTGTAATTATGCGTATGAGACGATCAGGTATGTATGTATTTAACGGATATTGTTCCATTTATCATGATTCCTTGACAAAATCGAGTCTTTTCTGCAAAGGAATGGTAAAATTGTATAATAAAATAGACTCAGCTGTCTATTTTGACACGATTTGCAAAACAATTGAACGCAATTGGTAGCATTTGCGTTCTATTTTCCTGTGTTTTCTCACATAATGCTGTTGTTATGCGTAAGAGACGATCAGGAACGAATTTTACGGATTTTGTTACATTTAGCATGATTTCTTGACAAAATCGAGTCGTTGTTGCAAGAGAATGGTAAAATTGTTTAATAGAATAGACTCAGTCGTTTATTTTGACACGATTTGCAAAACAATTGAACGCAATTGGTTGCATTTGCGTTCTATATTCCTGTTATTTGTCACATAATGGAGTTGTTATGCGTATGAGACGATCAGGAACGAATTTAACGGATTTTGTTACATTTAGCATGATTTCTTGACAAAATCGAGTCGTTATTGCAAAAGAATGGTAAAATTGCATTATAAAATAGACTCGGACGTTTATTTTGACACGATTTTCAAAACATCTGAACGCTATTGGTAGCATTTGCGTTCCATTTTCCAGTGTTTTGTCACATAATGCTGTAATTATGCGTATGAGACGATCAGGTATGTATGTATTTAACGGATATTGTTCCATTTATCATGATTCCTTGACAAAATCGAGTCTTTTCTGCAAAGGAATGGTAAAATTGTATAATAAAATAGACTCAGCCGTCTATTTTGACACGATTTGCAAAACAATTGAACGCAATTGGTAGCATTTGCGTTCTATTTTCCTGTGCTTTGTCACATAATGCTGTAAATATGCGTATGAGACGGTCGGGAACGAATTTAACGGATATTGTTCCATTTAGTATGATTTCTTGACAAAATCGAGTCGTTATTGCAAAAGAATGGTAAAATTGCGTTATAAAATAGACTCGGACGTTTATTTTGACACGATTTTCAAAACAGCTGAACGCTATTGGTAGCATTTGCGTTCTATTTTCTTGTGTTTTGTCACATAATGCTACAACTATGCGTATGAGACGATCAGGTATGTATGAATTTAACGGATATTGTTCCATTTAGCATGATTTCTTGACAAAATCGAATCTTTTCTGCAAAGGAATGGTAACATTGTATAATAAAATAGACTCAGCCGTCTATTTTGACACGATTTGCAAAACAATTGAACGCAATTGGTAGAATTTGCGTTCTATTTTCCTGTGTTTTGTCACATAATGCTGTAACTATGCGTATGAGACGATCAGGTATGTATGTATTTAACGGATATTGTTCCATTTAGCATGATTTCTTGACAAAATAGAGTCTTTTCTGCAAAGGAATGGTAAAATTGTATAATAAAATAGACTCAGCCGTCTATTTTGACACGATTTGCAAAACAATTGAACGCAATTGGTAGCATTTGCGTTCTATTTTCCTTTGTTTTGTCACATAATGCTGTAAATATGCGTATGAGACGGTCGGGAACGGATTTAACGGATATTTTTGCATTTAGCATGATTTCTTGACAAAATCGAGTCGTTATAGCAAAAGAATGGTAAAATTGCATAATAAAATAGACTCGGACGTTTCTTTTGACACGATTTTCAAAACTACTGAACATTATTAGCAGCATTTGCGTTCTATTTTCCTCTGTTTTGTAACATAATGCTGTAGTTATGCGTAAGAGACGATCGGGAACGAATTTAACGGATTTTGTTACATTTAGCATGATTTCTTGACAACATCGAGTTATAATTGCAAAAGAATGGCAAAATTGTACAATAAAATAGACTCAGCCGTTTACATTGACACGATTTTCAAAACGATTGAACGCAATTGGTAGCATTTGCGTTCTATATTCCTGTTATTTGTCACATAATTCTGTTGTTATGCGTAAGAGACGATCGGGAACGAATTAAACTTATATTTTTGCATTTAGCATGATTTCTTGACAAAATCAAGTCGTAATTGCAAAAGAGTTGCAAAATTATACAATAAAATAGACTCAGCCGTTTATTTTGAAACGATCTTCAAAACAACTGAACGTTATTGGTAGCATTTGCGTTCTATTTTCCTGTGTTTTGTAACATAATGCTGTAATTATGCGTATTAGACGATCAGGTATGTATGAATTTAACGGATATTGTTCTATTAAGCATGATTTCTTGACAAAATCGAGTCTTTTCTGCAAAAGAATGGTAACATTGTATAATAAAATAGACTCAGCCGTCTATTTTGACACGATTTGCAAAACAATTGAACGCAATTGGTAGCATTTGCGTTCTATTTTCCTGTGTTTTGTAACATAATGCTGTAATTATGCGTAAGAGACGATCGGGAACGAAATTAACGGATATTTTTGCATTTAGCATGATTTCTTGACAAAATCGAGTCGTAATTGCAAAAGAGTGGCAAAATTATACAATAAAATAGACTCGGCCGTTTATTTTGACACGATTTGCAAAACAATTGAACGCAATTGGTTGCATTTGCGTTCTATATTCCTGTTATTTGTCACATAATGGAGTTGTTATGCGTATGAGACGATCAGGAACGAATTGTACGGATTTTGTTACATTTAGCATGATTTCTTGACAACATCGAGTTATAATTGCAAAAGAATGGCAAAATTGTACAATAAAATAGACTCAGCCGTTTACATTGACACGATTTTCAAAACGATTGAACGCAATTGGTAGCATTTGCGTTCTATTTTCCTGTTATTTGTCACATAATGCTGTTGTTATGCGTATGAGACGATCAGGAACGAATTTTACGGATTTTGTCACATTTAGCATGATTTCTTGACAAAATCGAGTCGTTGTTGCAAGAGAATGGTAACATTGTATAATAAAATAGACTCAGCCGTCTATTTTGACACGATTTGCAAAACAATTGAACGCAATTGGTAGCATTTGCGTTCTATTTTCCTGTGTTTTGTCACATAATGCTGTAATTATGCGTATAAGACGATCAGGTATGTATGTATTTAACGGATATTGTTCCATTTAGCATGATTTCTTGACAAAATAGAGTCTTCAACATAAAATAAATAAAAGAATGGAAAAAGTCTCACCAATTGTTTATTAAACTCGACAAATTCGTTTCGATCTACGTGATCATTATCAAGAGTATTACAAATTACTAAACTTAAATCTAAACAAATCACATATTTATAGTAAATAGTATTAAAAAATCTGACAATAAAACTGGTTGTTCAGATCACTGTCTAAGTCTAGGACATAAGTTAGACATAGAAAACACTAAAATATTACACACAAATATAACAAAGGGTAAAAAGTTATCCCTTCTAGAATCCTTAGAAATAAACAAAGCCTTGTATAAAAAAGAAGAACTTATGAACAACCAACTAGAATTAGTAACCTACTCCTCCCCACTTATATTAAGTAGACTATAAATATGTGATTTGTTTAGATTTAAGTTTAGTAATTTGTAATACTCTTGATAATGATCACGTAGATCGAAACGAATTTGTCGAGTTTAATAAACAATTGGTGAGACTTTTTCCATTCTTTTATTTATTTTATGTTGAAGTCAATATGTTTCACAGTAAGTGCACCCTAGAAAGTCTAAATTTTATTCAAACCGTTGGTTTAACAAAATTGGTGCTGCTCTATCAAAACACTTTACTTAAATTTAAATCCTGTGCAAATCACATATGGTTTAATAAACAGTGTCTAAAACATCGTGTCACTCCGGTCTACATTAATATCAAGTGTAAAAGTGATTCCAAACAAGCTAAAGAAGCGATCTCCATTGCCACGAAGGCATGGCTCCAACTAGAAGTAAAAAAGTGGAATCTTCGTAGACAACATCTAGGAGAACACCTAAAATTTATCCACTCGGAATTAACACACCAACTTCATTTCATCGAGTTTGCCACATTACAATCATCCATCATTGAAGATACATCAAGTCAAATTAAGAAACAATATAACAGACAAGTACAGAAGTTAAAGAAGTTAATATCCTCACAAGTGGAACATACCCCACAGGTAACTCAGCCAACTTCTTCAGACAACCATTTCAAATTTCATCCTCGAGTGATGAACTTGAGCAACACAACTTTTAACGTAGAGGAAACGAATCTTCTAAATAAAGGTCTAAAATATGCCCCTAATTTTAAAATTTTAAACAAAGATTTTGAATATTTAGGTGTAGATTTAGAATTAGCTATTAATCGTGTCAACTCACAAGATAATAATTTAGAACTTAATAATTTAAAACACCTGTTTGCGGCAGATTTGTACAATTCCTTTAAAACCATTAAAAAGAACGCTCGTCATAATGCTTATAATGAAACCACTGTTATCAAGTCAATCAAAGAAAAATGTAAAGCCAACGAATTAATACTTACTAAGGGGGATAAAGGTAATGCATTAGTCGTCTTAAACAAACAAACCTACAATACCAAATTAAACGCTTTATTAGATGATTCCTATATACCTCTTAATAAAGACCCGACAAAGAACTTCCAAAAAGATGTTTACAATATTCTTAATTCCAACAATGTTTGGATAGATAATAAGTTCAAATATCAATTAAAAAATATGAACCCAGCTGCTCCCGTTTTATACGGTTTGCCAAAAATACATAAGGATAATATTCCACTAAGACCTGTAGTATCTTATTTGCATGCACCTTGCTACAAACTTTGTCGACTTACGAATTCAATTCTAATTAAATCAATTAATTGGTTTTCAAAATTCAGTGTCAAAAATTCAGTAGATTTAGTAAACAAAGTTAAAAATTTAAAAATTCCTAGAAAAGCTCAATTAGTATCTTTCGATGTAACCAGTTTGTTTACCTCAGTACCTTTAACAACTTTATCAAATGTATTGAAAGACAAAATTTCAAGAAGTGACATAGATCAACAACAAGGTAATGATTTACTGGAAATTATTAACCTATGCATTAACCAAAATTACTTTCAAGTATTTGATAAATTTTATAAACAGAAAGAAGGTCTCCCTATGGGGTCACCCTTATCACCCATATTAGCGGAAATATACATGAGCTATTTTGAAGACTTATTATTCGCTTCTACGAACAAACTTATTCAATTTGTATTTTCCTGGCACCGCTATGTAGACGACATTTTATGTATTTGGACTGGGTCTAATAGACAATTAGACTTGTTCCTTAATTTCATAAACTCATTAGACTCGAAAATAAATTTTACACTTGAAAAGGAGAAAGAATCTAACATAAATTTCTTGGATTTAAACATTTCTAGGTTTAACGAAAAACTAGAATTTGATATATACCGTAAGCCTACCACCACAGACAACATTATACCTGCGGATTCCAATCATCCCAGAAAAACAAAATTAGCAGTTTTTAATTCCTTGATAGACAGACTAATAAACCTACCTTTATCCGTTACAAACTTTAAAAAAGAAGTGTTAATTATTAAGAATATAGCGTTTAACAATAACTATAAGCCGAACATTGTAGACGTAATGATCAATCGGAAACTTAATAAAAAAGTTCAAAAATTACTTTTTAATGATAATGTTAGTATAAAAACTGATAACATTTATTGTTCTTTGCAATTTGTCAATAACGTAAGTTCAAAATTCAAATCACGACTTAAGAAACTAGGAATTACTATAATAGAATGTAACGGTAGGACATTAAAAAACATGTTAGTTAATGTTAAACCTAAAAGCAATATCAAACAAAAAAGTGGAATTTACAAACTAATTTGTAAGGATTGTAATGCGAGTTATTTAGGACAAACAGGGAGGGCAGTAGAAACACGTATTAACGAACATTTAAATAGTATTAAAAAATCTGACAATAAAACTGGTTGTTCAGATCACTGTCTAAGTCTAGGACATAAGTTAGACATAGAAAACACTAAAATATTACACACAAATATAACAAAGGGTAAAAAGTTATCCCTTCTAGAATCCTTAGAAATAAACAAAGCCTTGTATAAAAAAGAAGAACTTATGAACAACCAACTAGAATTAGTAACATACTCCTCCCCACTTATATTAAGTAGACTATAAATATGTGATTTGTTTAGATTTAAGTTTAGTAATTTGTAATACTCTTGATAATGATCACGTAGATCGAAACGAATTTGTCGAGTTTAATAAACAATTGGTGAGACTTTTTCCATTCTTTTATTTATTTTATGTTGAAGTCAATATGTTTCACAGTAAGTGCACCCTAGAAAGTCTAAATTTTAAAATAGAGTCTTTTCTGCAAAGGAATGGTAAAATTGTATAATAAAATAGACTCAGCCGTCTATTTTGACACGATTTGCAAAACAATTGAACGCAATTGGTAGCATTTGCGTTCTATTTTCCTGTGTTTTCTCACATAATGCTGTTGTTATGCGTAAGAGACGATCGGGAACGAATTTAACGGATATTTTTGCATTTACCATGATTTCTTGACAAAATCGAGTCGTAATTGCAAAAGAGTGGCAAAATTATACAATAAAATACACTCAGCCGTTAACTTTGACAAGATTTGCAAAACAATTGAACGCAATTGGTAGAATTTGCGTTCTATATTCCTGTTATTTGTCACATAATGCTGTTGTTATGCGTATGAGACGATCAGGAACGAATTTAACGGATTTTGTTACATTTAGCATGATTTCTTGACAAAATCGAGTCGTTGTTGCAAGAGAATGGTAAAATTGTTTAATAAAATAGACTCAGTCGTTTATTTTGACACGATTTGCGAAACAATTGAACGCAATTGGTTGCATTTGCGTTCTATATTCCTGTTATTTGTCACATAATGCTGTTGTTATGCGTATGAGACGATCAGGAACGAATTTTACGGATTTTGTTACATTTAGCATGATTTCTTGACAAAATCGAGCCGTTTTCGCAAAAGAATGGTAAAATTGTATAATAAAATAGACTCGGCCGTTTATTTTGACACGATTTTCAAAACAATTGAACGCAATTGGTAGCATTTGCTGTCTATATTCCTGTTATTTGTCACATAATGCTGTAATTATGCGTATGAGGCGATCAGGGATGTATGAATTTAACGGATTTTGTTACATTTAGCATGATTTCTTGACAAAATCGAGTCGTTGTTGCAAGAGAATGGTAAAATTGTTTAATAAAATAGACTCAGTCGTTTATTTTGACACGATTTGCGAAACAATTGAACGCAATTGGTAGCATTTGCGTTCTATTTTCCTGTGTTTTGTCACAAAATGCTGTAATTATGCGTATGAGACGATCAGGAACGAATTTAACGGATATTTTTGCATTTAGCATGATTTCTTGAAAACATCGAGTTATAATTGCAAAATAATGGCAAAATTGTACAATGAAATAGACTCAGCCGTTTATTTTGGCACGATTTGCAAATCAATTGAACGCAATTGGTAGCATTTGCGTTCTATTTTCCTGTTATTTGTCACATAATGCTACAACTACGCGTATGAGTCGATCAGGTATGTATGGATTTAACGGATATTGTTCCATTTAGCATGATTTCTTGACAAAATTGAATCTTTTCTGCAAAGGAATGGTAAAATTGTATAATAAAATAGACTCAGCCGTATATTTTGACACGATTTGCAAAACAATTGAACGCAATTGGTAGCATTTGCGTTCTATTTTCCTTTGTTTTGTCACATAATGCTGTAAATATGCGTATGAGACGGTCGGGAACGGATTTAACGGATATTTTTGCATTTAGCATGATTTCTTGACAAAATCGAGTCGTTATAGCAAAAGAATGGTAAAATTGCATAATAAAATAGACTCGGACGTTTGTTTTGACACGATTTTCAAAACTACTGAACGTTTTTAGCAGCATTTGCGTTCTATTTTCCTCTGTTTTGTAACATAATGCTGTAATTATGCGTAAGAGACGATCGGGAACGAATTTAACGGATTTTGTTACATTTAGCATGATTTCTTGACAACATCGAGTTATAATTGCAAAAGAATGGCAAAATTGTACAATAAAATAGACTCAGCCGTTTACATTGACACGATTTTCAAAACGATTGAACGCAATTGGTAGCATTTGCGTTCTATATTCCTGTTATTTGTCACATAATTCTGTTGTTATGCGTAAGAGACGATCGGGAACGAATTAAACTGATATTTTTGCATTTAGCATGATTTCTTGACAAAATCAAGTCGTAATTGCAAAAGAGTTGCAAAATTATACAATAAAATAGACTCAGCCGTTTATTTTGAAACGATCTTCAAAACAACTGAACGTTATTGGTAGCATTTGCGTTCTATTTTCCTGTGTTTTGTAACATAATGCTGTAATTATGCGTATTAGACGATCAGGTATGTATGAATTTAACGGATATTTTTGCATTAAGCATGATTTCTTGACAAAATCGAGTCTTTTCTGCAAAAGAATGGTAACATTGTATAATAAAATAGACTCAGCCGTCTATTTTGACACGATTTGCAAAACAATTGAACGCAATTGGTAGCATTTGCGTTCTATTTTCCTGTGTTTTGTAACATAATGCTGTAATTATGCGTAAGAGACGATCGGGAACGAAATTAACGGATATTTTTGCATTTAGCATGATTTCTTGACAAAATCGAGTCGTAATTGCAAAAAAGTGGCAAAATTATACAATAAAATAGACTCGGCCGTTTATTTTGACACGATTTGCAAAACAATTGAACGCAATTGGTAGCATTTGCGTTCTATTTTCCTGTTGTTTGTCACATAATGCTATTGTTATGTGTATGAGACGATCAGGAACGAATTTTACGGATTTTGTTACATTTAGCATGATTTCTTGACAACATCGAGTTATAATTGCAAAAGAATGGCAAAATTGTACAATAAAATAGACTCAGCCGTTTACATTGACACGATTTTCAAAACGATTGAACGCAATTGGTAGCATTTGCGTTCTATTTTCCTGTTATTTGTCACATAATGCTGTTGTTATGCGTATGAGACGATCAGGAACGAATTTTACGGATTTTGTCACATTTAGCATGATTTCTTGACAAAGTCGAGTCGTTGTTGCAAGAGAATGGTAACATTGTATAATAAAATAGACTCAGCCGTCTATTTTGACACGATTTGCAAAACAATTGAACGCAATTGGTAGCATTTGCGTTCTATTTTCCTGTGTTTTGTCACATAATGCTGTAATTATGCGTATGAGACGATCAGGTATGTATGTATTTAACGGATATTGTTCCATTTAGCATGATTTCTTGACAAAATAGAGTCTTTTCTGCAAAGGAATGGTAAAATTGTATAATAAAATAGACTCAGCCGTCTATTTTGACACGATTTGCAAAACAATTGAACGCAATTGGTAGCATTTGCGTTCTATTTTCCTGTGTTTTCTCACATAATGCTGTTGTTATGCGTAAGAGACGATCGGGAACGAATTTAACGCATATTTTTGCATTTAGCATGATTTCTTGACAAAATCGAGTCGTAATTGCAAAAGAGTGGCAAAATTATACAATAAAATACACTCAGCCGTTAACTTTGACACGATTTGCAAAACAATTGAACGTAATTGGTAGAATTTGCGTTCTATATTCCTGTTATTTGTCACATAATGCTGTTGTTATGCGTATGAGACGATCAGGAACGAATTTAACGGATTTTGTTACATTTAGCATGATTTCTTGACAAAATCGAGTCGTTGTTGCAAGAGAATGGTAAAATTGTATAATAAAATAGACTCAGCCGTCTATTTTGACACGATTTGCAAAACAATTGAACGCAACTGGTAGCATTTGCGTTCTATTTTCCTGTGTCTTGTCACATAATGCTGCAATTATGCGTATGAGACGATCAGGAACGAATTTAGCGGATATTTTTGAATTTAGCATGATTTCTTGAAAACATCGAGTTATAATTGCAAAATAATGGCAAAATTGTACAATAAAATAGACTCAGCCGTTTATTTTGGCACCATTTGCAAATCAATTGAACGCAATTGGTAGCATTTGCGGTCTATATTCCTGTTATTTGTCACATAATGCTTCAACTACGCGTATGAGTCGATCAGGTATGAATGAATTTAACGGATATTGTTCCATTTAGCATGATTTCTTGACAAAATCGTGTCTTTTCTGCAAAAGAATGGTAACATTGTATAATAAAATAGACTCAGCCGTCTATTTTGACACGATTTGCAAAACAATTGAACGCAATTGGTAGCATTTTCGTTCTATTTTCCTGCGTTTTGTCACATAATGCTGTAATTATGCGTAAGAGACGATCGGGAACGAATTTAACGGATATTTTTGCATTTAGCATGATTTCTTGACAAAATCGAGTCGTTATTGCAAAAGAATGGTAAAATTGCATAATAAAATAGACCCGGACGTTTATTTTGACACGCTTTTCAATACAACTGAACGATATTGCCAGCATTTGCGTTATATTTTCCTGTATTACAAAATCGAGTCGTTATTGCAGAAGAATGGTGAAATTGTATATGGAGATCGACTCAACCGTTTATTTTGACACGATTTTCAAAATAATTGAACATAGTTGGTAGCATTTGCGTTCTGTTTTCCTGTGTTTTGTCACATAATGGTGTAATTATGCGTATGAAACGATCAGGTAAGTATGAATTCAACAGATATTGTTCCATTTAGCATGATTTCTTAACAAAATCGAGTCGTTTTTGCAAAAGAATGGTAAAATTGTATAATAAAATACTCAGCCGATTATATTGACACGATTTTCATAACAACTGAACGTTATTGGTAGCATTTGCGTTCTATTTTCCTGTGTTTTGTCACATAATGCTATAACTATGCGTATGAGACGATCAGGAACGGATTTAACGGATATTTTTGCATTTAGCATGATTTCTTGACAACATCGAATTATAATTGCAATAGAATGGCAAAATTGTATTGGTCACATAATGTTGTTATTATGCGTATGAGACGATCAGGAACGAATTTATCGGATTTTGTTGCAATGAGCATGATTTCTTGACAAAATCGAGTCGTTGCATAAGAATGGTAAAATTGTATAATAAAATAGACTCAGCCGTTTATTTTGAAACGATCTTCAAAACAACTGAACGTTATTGGTAGCATTTGCGTTCTATTTTCCTGTGTTTTGTAACATAATGCTGTAATTATGCGTATTAGACGATCAGGTATGTATGAATTTAACGGATATTGTTCTATTAAGCATGATTTCTTGACAAAATCGAGTCTTTTCTGCAAAAGAATGGTAACATTGTATAATAAAATAGACTCAGCCGTCTATTTTGACACGATTTGCAAAACAATTGAACGCAATTGGTAGCATTTGCGTTCTATTTTCCTGTGTTTTGTCACATAATGCTGTAATTATGCGTATGAGACGATCAGGTATGTATGTATTTAACGGATATTGTTCCATTTAGCATGATTTCTTGACAAAATCGAGTCGTTATTGCAAAAGAATGGTAAAATTGCATTATAAAATAGGCTCGGACGTTTATTTTGACACGATTTTCAAAACAGCTGAACGCTATTGGCAGCATTTGCGTTCTATTTTCCTGTGTTTTGTCACATAATGCTACAACTATGCGTATGAGACGATCAGGAAGAAATTTAACGGATATTTTTGCATTTTGCATGTTATCTTGACAAAAACGAGTCGATATTCCAAAAGAATGGTAATATTGTATAACAATATAGACTCAGCCGTTTACATTGACACGATTTGCAAAACAATTGAACGCAATTGGTAGCATCTGCGTTCTATTTTCCTGTGTTTTGTCACATAATGCTGTAAATATGCGTAAGAGACAATCGGGAACGAATTTGACGGATATTTTTGCATTTAGCATGATTTCTTGACAAAATCGAGTAGTAATTGCAAAAGAGTGGCAGAATTATACAATAAAATATACTCGGCCATTTATTTTGGCACGATTTGCAAAACAATTGAACGCAATTGGTAGCATTTGCGGTCTATATTCCTGTTATTTGTCACATAATGCTACAACTACGCGTACGAGACGATCAGGTATGTATGAATTTAACGGATATTGTTCCATTTAGCATGATTTCTTGACAAAATCGAGTCTTTTCTGCAAAGGAATGGTAAAATTGTATAATAAAATAGACAGCCGTCTATTTTGACACGATTTGCAAAACAATTGAACGCAATTGGTAGCATTTGCGTTCTATTTTCCTGTGTCTTGTCACATAATGCTGCAATTATGCGTATGAGACGATCAGGAACGGATTTAACGAATATTTTTCAATTTAGCATGATTTTTTGACAACATCGAGTTATAATTGCAAAAGAATGGCAAAATTGTATAATAAAATAGAACTCAGCCGTTTATTTTGAAACGATTTTCAAAACTACTGAACGTTATTGGTAGCATTTGCGTTCAATTTTCCTGTGTTTTGTCACATAATGCTGTAAATATGCGTATGAGACGATCAGAAACGGATTTAACGGATATTTGTGCATTTAGCATGGTTTTTGACAAAATCGGGTCGTTATTGCAAAAGAATTGTAAAATTGTATAATAAAATACTCAGCCGATTATTTTGACACGATTTTCAAAATAACTGAACGTAATTGATAGCATATGCGCTATATTTTCCTGTATTGTGCCACATAATGCTGTGAATTTCATCGGGAGACGAACCGGTATGAATTTCACTGATGTGTTTCCATTTAGCTTGAATTCTTTACAAAATCAAGTCGTTTTTGCAAATGAATTTCAAAATTTTATCATTTAATAAAATAAACCCTGCCGCCGGTTATTTTGACACGATATTGTATGCAATTGAACATTATTGTCGCATATGCGCTCTATGTTCCTGTATTTTGTCACATAGTGCTGTGAATATCCGTATGAGACGAACAGGTATGAATTTCACTGATTTTTTTCCATTTAGCTTGAATTCTTGAGAAAATCACGTCGTTTTTGCAGAAGAATTTCAAAATTTTATCATAAAATGAAATAAGCCCCGCCACCGCTCGTTTTGAAACAATTTTCAAAACAAATGAACGTTATTGGTAGCATATGTGCTCTATTATCCTGTATATTGTCACATAATGATGAGAATATCTGAATGAGACGAACAGGTATGATTTTAACCGATGTTTTTCCATTTCGCTTGATTTCTTGATAAATACAACAATATCCTAATATTTGCATCGAAGCGGGAGGTGGAAGTGAAAGCGTACAAGTACCATGTTTTTTATGATGAACGCTATCCTTCATAACACACCCCATATTTTACTGTAATAGTACTACCCGTCAGAACTTGGAAGGTGGTGCATAGCCTTCAACGAATTTACCATAACCTATCGCCGGTTCATGGCAGAATTTAAATGTGTTTTTTTCATTTCGAGTAACCTACTCTTCATTTATTTTCTCTAGGCGGTTGCTCCTTCCAATGTCTTAGATGCGCGTTAGCAAAATCATAGGTAGGGATAAAGGAGGTTGTCTATGCTCATTATACTATCGGCTCTTGTTGATTAAACATAGTCTTACGTACAGTACCTGCCGAAAGTTTTGTTCCAACATGAATAGTAGTGAGAGTCGAAAACAAGCGTTAAATGTCCATTGCAAAGAAGTAATTGCAAACGTTTTGCAATTTTTTGAAGCAGAAAGGGACCAAAAGGACTTTATTATTCCGTTTAATAAAGTCCACGAACGTGTTGCAGCCGCAACGGGATATAGTCTTAGAACTATTCAACGTATATCATCTGAAAAGAAGAAAGTTGAAGAAGGGGAGCAGGCTTCGTTCAACAAACCAAGACAATTCCAGAAATCCTGTCCAAAATCAAGTTTGGATGAATTCGATCAAGACCTTCTGCGTAGAATCATTCACAACTTCTACATAACCGATAAAATGGTTTCAACCCTGAAAAGGATACACCATAAATACAAAGAAGCAACGGGATATGAATGCTCAACTTCAACAATATGGAAGGTTCTGCATAAAATAGGATTTAAATGGACTAAAAGCAAAACCAACCGAAAAATACTGGTGGAAAGGCACGAGATTCGGCACTTAGGAATAGTTTTCTTAAGAAAAATGAAAACTTTCCGCGAAGAAGGTCGTCCTATTGTTGACATGGATGAAACGTACATTCACAATCATGTCCACAAAAGCTCCTGGAACTATGGCGACAAAACGAGACTACTGCAGCCCATTGGAAAGGGAAGAAGACTAATTATAGTTCATGCGGGTGGAACCATGGGCTTCATTAAAAATGCCGATTTAATATTTAAATCTGGCATGAAATCGGGAGACTACCATGACGACATGAACTATAAAAACTATAAAAAATGGCTTATTCCCAATTTACCGCCCCATTCGGTGTTGGTAATTGACAATACACCGTACCACAACGTGCAAAAGGAAAAGGTACCTTCTTCGAACGCCTTAAAAGCGGAAATGAAGAGTTGGCTGCAAGCTCGAAACATTCCGTTTAATGAAAGAGCCTTAAAGCCGGATCTTTATTATTTGATAAAGATGCACAGGCCAAGGTACAAAACGTACGAAGTCGATGACATTGTTTGGTCTGCGGGACATGATATCTGTAGGCTGCCACCTTACCACCCGGATTTGAATCCTATTGAAAACGTTTGGTCCAATTTGAAGCGATTTGTTGCCGATCGAAACGTTAGTTTTAAATTAGACGACGTTGAGGCATATTGTAAACAGTTTTTTTACGTCATTTACCGAACAATCATGGAAAGGATTGTGTGACCATGTCGTAAAAACTGAAAATCAGTATGCCGCTGAAGACCCGGCAGTTGATTTAGTAATTGATGACCTGATCATAAATTTGAGGGATGACGATGACGAATCATCTGATTTTTCAGACACCGACAGCTCTGATTCAACAGATGAAGATGCACTGGGCACTTAACGCTTACTTTCTTAAAAAATCGGCCCTTTTCAGGGCCAAATGATGTGCAAAGACCGATCTAGCAACCTCCACGTGGTGCACATTGGGTAACGCAAATGCGGACGGCAATCAAACAAAATTGAATTTTAAAAAATAACATTTCATAAAATATAAATATACGGAAAACATTTGATAAACTTTTGAGGAACTAACATTCTGTTGTTGTTTTATTTTCGAAACAAACAATCTGTTGTTGATTTATATTCTATAATGTAAACTTATTTGCTCCCAGTTTGCATTTCACTGGAGACTAATATTGTTTATTATTTGTTAACAAAAATTTTGTTTATTATTTGTTTACAAAAACATTGTCAATAGTACCTGGTACCAATAATAGCACATTCAAACAATGCAATTTTAGTGGATAAATGGTACATTTTTTCCGTACAGTACTGTACTTTGATCTGCTAGTCAGCGGTTGAAAGTTGTTGAAAGAGTTGTCTCCTTTCTTTCTGCGCAGATCATACTAAAGGTCACCCGTCTAGAGAAAATAAATAAA
Source organism: Agrilus cyanescens (assembly GCA_947389935.1). NCBI lineage: Eukaryota > Metazoa > Arthropoda > Insecta > Coleoptera > Buprestidae > Agrilus > Agrilus cyanescens. Next base: position 16,960,418 of record OX376708.1, on the reverse strand, counting down.
GTGCACAAATGGATCTGTTAATTTAATTTTTTGGAACTCAGTTTGAGAAAAATATTCATGCTCCAATTATTAATTTAACATTTAAATTAAATTAAATAATTTCTATTTAAAAAAAATTGTATTTCCTCACATATCATTACTGTATATTTATATATTCTTGTTCAGCTTAACGTGCTCTACAACATACTACAAGCTCAATGTAATCTAAGTTGGTGGGCTAAAGTCCACCATTACCGTTAAAAACGTAAAATTAAATTAAAAAAAAAGGAAATTTGTCGGACGGGATTTGAACCAACTACTGCTGGAGATAGAGCGATAGCGAGATCGGTGCACTACCGAATACGCTACGAACCGATTTGGCTTGTGAGCCTATATTTATTTGCTTTTATGTTAACCATGAAAACTGCAATGGCTTTTACTGCATGATTGTTTATAAATTACATTTATTTTCTCATTTCGTATCTTTCATAAACGTTCTTTTATGAAAGTCAATATAAACGTCAAACTTCCACAATTAAAATTTACACGTCCAAGTAAAAACAATATCAGCCCCGGCCATCCCTCTGAGCAGTTGTTTCCTTAGAATCCGTACATGTCAAAATTAACGATTTTTAATTACAAATTCTAATTAAACGACACCACCTTCCGATTCGAAAATAGGCCTATTCAGCTTTTTGGTCCTTAACTTGGACGTTTTAACTGTCGACAAATTCCAGATTATCCTATCTTCGGACGAGATAGATCTGAAAATTATGACTTTTAACCATGAACGCGTTTTTTCCCATTTTCATTTGCTAATATCTTTTAAACCGCTTAATAAATTGGTACGAAATTTTGCAAAACCCTACTTCGTTTTAATCTTAATCGATATCGCTTACGGCATTTTGCGCTAATTTTTCAGTTTTTCGACAATCGTTAATCGAAAAGTGCAATTTTCGCTACTTTTTCCATGGCTAACTGAGTGTTTGACAGACAAACATTCATACACTAGAACATTATTATACATATAGTGTAGATGAAGTCTAAATATAAAACATACATAAAATACAGGCGGAACACTTGTGACACACATTTTTACTAAAATCTGTAGAATTTTCTTAAATTTTGAGATTTAACTTAATTAAATTAGTGGAAGTCAACTGAATATTCCTTATTTAACAGTTTATTATGAAACTTACTGATTTTGTTTATAGAAAAACTAATTTCTTTAATTACTTGAAGATTTTATGTAATGGTTTTGAAAAAGGATATGTTTACTTCAAAATTTATCATCTGACATCAAGGTTGGACGTTTTATATTCATTGCAGGGAATATTTTCTGGTGTTGTCGAGAAGTTCTATACTTTAGTCTTCCGATATATGGAATTCCTCTGTAAAAGAGTTTGAATTTGCTAAATTAGTTCAGGAATTGCTTTTTCAACATTCTTATTCAATTCAAAATTTAAATAATACCGAAATTTAATTCAAATTTACATCACCATTTTGCGTCATTTATATTTTTCTAATTTCTGTTAAGAGAAAAATTAGGTACTATGTGGAATACATGTAAATAGTTGCATTTTATTGTAATAAGGGGATTAAAATGTTAGTGTCGAAATTAAGCAAAAATTAGAAAAAAATTAAATTTAAAGAAAATTTTGACATTAGAACCTTCAATTAAAATTTTCAAAGGAAGGAAGTAATTTCAAGGAAAATAGTAATTCATAGATATTTTTTATTTTAAAAAGAGCTTTCTTTTCATGTAAACAGTTCCTATTTTTGTTCAAATTTTGAAAAATCTTGTATTTAATTTCGACATTTGGATTCAGGAGAAAAAATTGAATTTCACGTGGTATCCAAGGATATTTCCTTAAAACAGTAAGTGTTTTGAACTTGTCCTATCAAGACGTCTTTTTAGTGCTCCGAATTAAAATAATAAAAAGAAAATTATCAAAGTCACCGATGATAATAGCGTTACCTGAAAAGTAATATAAACGAAGTGACAATTTATAGTTATGTTATTAACCAAAACCATTATAACGTTCAAAGAAATGTTATTCTTTAATAATATTTATTTCTTGGATTAAAAATAAACTAAACCATAATAAATAATCTACAAAAGAAAAGAAAATATTTCATTAAGTAATGAATAACAACAAAACTATTATTACTTTTAAGTAATGAATAATTAAAAGTGTTTGAAAGTGAAATTAATAGAACTTTGAACATAATTTGTGTGGGAAGCTGAAGCTGTGTATTCAAAACTAACTGTCAAACATCAAACTAGAAGTGGATCATTATCAATTTTACCTGCATCTAAAGGTTGATTTAACATTCACGAAGGAATACACATTGAACCAATTACGGAGGATACTTTGAAAAATAGTAAAACTTGGCTTCGTCAAAGTGAGTTTTTTTTTATAAAAGTTATTTATAAATATTGTATTTGTTACTTTGTTAATTTTTAAAAAGAACTTAAATTTAATAAGAGATTTAGCTAGATAGGGAGTTTGTAGGGTAATTTTTAAATTAAGTAGTTTTCTTAAAAGGTATTTAACATTGTTTCATTCATATAAATTTAAAATATTAGAACTCACTAACTGATTTTCCATTTTCATCTTAAAATTTTGTATCAATATTCTTCAAACCAATTTATTATTCAATATAATTTTTAATATGTTCAAATTTAATACTTCTTTAATTCATAATACTTTCAAAATTAATTATTCTCAAGTTTTAGTTTCATTAATTGTGAGTGAATAATATTTTTAAAAAGGTGAGTGAAATAATATATTATCTTTTTTCCTTAATTATTGAAAATTCTATAAATTGATTTCATTTACTTTACATTCATACATTTCATTGCTCACAATTTTAATAATTAATTTATTCGGTTTGTGATCATTGGAGTGTATGAAGGTGAAAATGTAATGTTAATGTATGAATGAATCAATTTATAGAATTTCCAATAATTTTGAAATACTTTCACTAACCTTTTTAAAAATATTATTTACTTCACTCACAATTGATAAAATTGAAACACATAGTTTTAAGTTTAGTTTCTTTTCACAACTCTGAGAATGGTCGAGAGACCGAAACAATTGTAAGAGGCAATTACAAACTAGTAAAACTATTTAAACGACACTTTGTGTTTCATTGAAGTTCACATTAGATCATTACCGCTATTTCGTAAACATTAATGGAACTTAAAGGGACGCTTATGACGCTGAGCGAGTGTCGAGAGCGCCTTCCCTCAGTTTGCCACCAACTGTTTCACTGTTTAGTCGTAATCGAGCGCGCGTGGAAGTTCAATCGTTTACGTTGTCGAAGTTGGTTCCGTATGTTGTTTGCAATCTTAAAAAGAATAAAGACATTGATAGTGTTGGTCAGTTTTTGTTGACAGTTCTGAAGGGCACCATAATATAAGAGGTAAATTGCGTACCTACTTTTACAAATAAAAATTTAATTAGATTCTTTTGTATTCACCCACAGTACTTCATTTCAAAAAAATCAGTGATTATTTAATATAATTGATGAAATAATAAAAGCCTTTACTATACCCAGTTCAGGTTAAATAAAACTGCATCAAAAGAAATGCACGTGATCGAAAAGTGATTGGAACCGGGGGATCTGAACGGGACGGGTGGTAGGTATTAGAAACGATTCTCGCGTGTATTATTGTAATTACCTAAATATTAGAAAACGCTGTTAATGGTAAAACCTTTATACGTTTGTTGTGAACAATCCCATTTTTATTTGTTATTAATCATACAATATATTTTAATCACACTAGCAATAATTAAATACCTGTAATGGAAAATTTACTGTTTTATTGTTTGCAAGCCGGGTTTCAAGTTCACACAGGTTGGTTCGTCTATACTAAGTAAAGTGGTCTTAACAAATTATCATGTTTGTCCTATCAAAATGTTATTCGCGTAATATTATTATCATTTGTCAATAATGAAATGACTTTTAAGTAGTATAATTATAACGGCTAATGGGTAGGTAATCAAATACCTTTCTTCATTTTAAAGTTGGTCTGCACAAAATCTAAAATTTACTAAATATGACTATTCTATTTTCTCTCGATTAATATGAAAAAAATCTAAAAATTTAATTTTTAGAATATGTACCAATAAAATGACACTTGTTAAATTGTTGTAGGTACTTACTTTTGATAAAGCATTAACGAGACAGAAAAATTGTAAATAATTATGATTTGTTTTATAAACGTGCTTTACAAATTTTAGGTTCAATAAAGATCTATACCTAACATGACTTAACTATATGTGGCTCCCCGTTTATGAATTCAGACAGCAAGTGAAAGTTTTTGCTGGAACGAATTTTGTATTTCGGTAAAAAAATATTTCGTAGCATTAGTGCTAGTTTTTCTGATGATGAGAACTTCAGAAAGAAAAATTACACGCAATATCAGAAGATGTTTTCGCTAAACTTTACGAAGAATGATATATTGGGTCTACACCTATATTAGAAGGTCAGGTAATTGATAACCACACCATGTCTCCCTCCTGGAAACCTCCATCAGTGGCCCGTATGTAGTAGGTGTCCTTCATGTGGTCACTAGCTATCTGCATCAGGGAACGTACTTCCTCATGGATATCGTCAAGTCTTCTGCGGAGATCACTAACGTAGTCTTCTCCGGCAACGTCCTCACCAGGTTTGCAGCCAAATTTCAGGTCACATGGCAACCGTAGCTCCCGACCCAACAGTACTTTTGTTGGTGTTTGTCCAGTAGTTATCGATATGCTATAAGAAACAGTGGCAGATGGCGATCCCAATCTCTTTGGTGGTTGGAGACCACTTAGGACAAGTATTTGTTAATGGTCCTGTTCATTCGCTCTACCATGCCGTCTGATTGAGGATGCAGAGGTGTTGTCCGGGTTTTATGAATACCTAATGTCTTGCAGATTTATTGGAACACGGCCTACTCAAAATTCCGACCCTGGCCAGAATGAAGGTCCATGGGCACGCCGAACCGGCTGATCAGGTGGTTTACGAGCTCCTCCGCTACTGTGGTGGCTGTCTGATTTGGAAGTGCGTACGCTTCAACCCATTTCGTGAAGTAGTCCATTGCCACCAGGATGTATTTGTTGCCACCATCAGTCTCTGGAAACGGTCCTGCGATGTCCATGTGGTCCCTTGCTGGCTGCATAAGTTGTGCACTTCTTGCACCAGTCTTCAATGTCCTCTTTGCAATTGACCCAGTAAAACCGCTCACGGACTCTTCCAAGGGTATTGTTAACACCACAACGCCCCCCGAAGCATCGTCATGGAGGCACTTCAGGACTTCCTTTACCAGGCACTTCGGTACAAGCAACTGACGTTTACTCTCATTACCATTCTGGTTTTCTACTGTTCGCTTCAGGAGTGCATCTTCCTCAACAATAGAGTCCCATTGGGCCCACAACGATTTCACCTCCCCTGATTTAGCGGCGATCTCTTGCCAGGTCGGTCGTCTGCCTTCATTCTTCCATCTTCGGAACAAGCTCAGGACCGGATCAGAACCCTGTTCCGTCTTGATGTTATCAGGATGCCATTCTTCATCCGTGACGGTTATTCTCCGGACTTCTTCATGTTCCTTCAGGCGCTCGCCATGCTTGCAGTTTTCGGAAGATGGTCTTCTGGATAAGGCATCGGCGTTCTTGCAAGCGCTTTTCACGTGTCCCAATTTTGCGCAGTTCCAGCATCTTATTGGTCTCGGTTTCTTATTTAGTCTTCCCATTGTCCTACTTCCTCTAGTCTGTCTTCGTATCGACCGTCGGGCTCCTCCCTAAGCTCGCGCACTCTACCTTGCCGTTGCGATGCCTGTTTAACGAAGTCATACTCCAGTGCCCGAGCCAACGTGTCAGCGAGTGTTTTTGGCGTGTCTTGTCGAAGTCGCTGTTGTATGTCGTCATCCCTCAACCCATCGATGAAAGAGTCGACAGCCAACTTTTCTAGTGTCACCGGGAGTACCTGGATACGCGAGACGGACCAGACGAGCGATATCGGCCTCGTATTCTTGCAAGTTTTCCCCTGCCTTCTGACGTCGGTTTCTTAGCTGCACGTGACTGACGCTTGTCATATGTGCCTGACCATACCGCATCTTTAGAGAGTTAGCTTCTTCACTAGGTGTTCATAGTCGTTCAGCTTCTCGGGTGGTACGGTATCCAAAATCTCCTCGGCATTACCATGCCATTTTTGAGTAGGTAGACTCTACGCAAACGGGTTTCGTACATTGCAAACATACAAGCTTTTTGCACTGAAGCGAGTAATAATTGTCACAATATCATCACAAACTAGTAACTGCCACACTTAAAAAGGATCCGCTTGAGTTCCTATCTTTTGAGCATTGGTTTTCGGAACAGGCACTTTTATGACTATATTATGACGTCGTGTACGTGATAGTTTTGCTCCATTTGTATCGTTTCTTTGCTAAACAAATATTTTCTACGGTTTATTAGAGGTTCATCATCAGATCCCGCTGACCCATCGCTTTCATCGCCACTGCCCTCTGATTGTTCTGAATTACTATCATGATCAGACTGAACGAATTCTTCCCGTCGTCAATATCACTGGCATCACTATTTTGCTTCGTCAAACCACTTCAGAATTGTTATTTCATAATCCGAATCATCCAATCGCACTCATTTTGAAGGCCCAGCCATTGCTATAAAAAACCTCATCAGCAAAATTTGTCATGCATACCCGGAGGTGCCGTCTACTAGGCTACCCGCTATGAAAATCTCTAAACAACTGCCGTATTTCTGCTAGCTAATGTTTGATATTACGTACACAAATCAAAGACGAATCAGTATAGGAATACTTGAGGTGACCCACTTCTGAGTGTTACCTCCGGTGTTAAGGGTTAAATATGGAACTTTCCTTTCGTAGTTGGGAACCATGAATATCCCTTGCTTAATAAATCGCATTCTAACAACTGGACTGTGAAAACTACATCGCAATTAGCAAAACCTGGCTTCATTATTTTCGGTTTTACAAACCGATTAAAGTAATGAAATTACAAACAATATGAGCGTTTTCGATCACTGCAACTTAACCAAATTTAAAGTTCATTTAGGATCCACTACGTACCCGTATGATAATTTGAATTTAGATTTCGATCTTTCCAGATTTGTTATTTTGTATGAAATGTATGTTAAGTTTCAAGAATCGTACTACGGTAATGTAAGTGAACCCTTAACTGTAACTATTCTTATCAGACTGAAATTGTGAAATCTGGTAGTATCGATATTCGTTTAGAATTTCAAACAAAGCAGAATATACCAGATAAAACAGCAGCTTACTGTTTAATTATTCATGACCAATTGAAACGTGACAATCCCTCCACAAGAAGTATAAAACCCAATGACCTCTTCCCCGCTTTACTTTCTTTATCGATGGTGAACGGTGAGCACTATGACTTTCATGATAGACGTGCAAGGTTTTCAGTATAGTGGGAATCGATTTGTTTTCAAAGAGGAAGTTGTTGTTACGCTCAAGGAAGAGCCAGTTCATCACTTCACATTTGAAGAATTGGATTTCATTTATAAAAATCTAATTTTTGTAAGTTGTTCTATTTATAACGTCAATTTTCAACTTATTGATGTTTGTTGTTTGCCCGATGGTGACCGACGGTCGAAACGTCGCATAACCAAGGTAAATTTAAAAGATTGTTGGTTATTGGCGATATTAGCTTCTTTTGATTTTAAAATAGTATTTCAATTAAAAAAAACTATTAAAGTTTTAAATTGTGACAAATAAAATTTATAAAGAAAGAAAACATTTTCGAATTAAAAATTTAGAAAACGCTTTAAACGGACTCTATTGTTAGATCTTATTTGAAACTGGTAAATAAATGTTTGATTTGGCAATCCTGCAAGTACGGTTGCTCACGCATGTGCGCCAAAAAAGGCGCAACGTCACAGAAGCTCGACGTTGTCGTTGGCACTTGGCAGTCACTGCTTGACATTAACCACAAAAAACTAATATCAGGTATGGGGTATAGTGCACTTCTGTGTTTTACTTTTGTGTGTGTGTGTGTTCTGTGCAAAAACAAACAAAAATGACCGAAGAAGACATGAACAGGTCCTTGGGGGCAATTGCATCGATCTTGGAAAATTTGCAAAAGCGTGTGGATGCAAATAAACTTCAAGCTACAGCTCCGGGTTTCCCAAAAACTCCCGTTTCCCTAGCCTTGCCAAGTTTCGACCCGGATAGTACGGACAGTGGTATATGGTTGCAAAAAATTGAGGGGTACAAAAATGAATTTGGATGGTCAGATAGGGAAACTGTAAGTAGAGTTGGACCTTTTTTATTGAGATCCGCATAAAGGTGGTTTTCTGCTTGGCAGCCGGTTGAGGAAACGTGAATTGAATGCTCTGTATCTTTTCCAAAGCAAAAAAATTTAGGTAAACTATTAAATGACGCGGTAAGCTACCATAGTTCGGAGGCTCGCAGTTATGTCGAATATGCGCGAATTAAACTTGAAATGTTGATGCGCACTCGGGCTAGTTGGTCAGATGCGAATTTGATAGAAATCATCGCCCACTCGATAGACGATGCTGTTGTAAGAACTGCAGCTTACAATTGTGGTGCATCGTTAGTAAGTGATTTGGTTGCATTTCTTGCCAATTATGTAAAAACCCCGTTATTCGATAAATCTTCATCCAATGTAGTCAAACAAACAGGTTATCTTTCACGAAAACCTTTGAAACAAGTCAATTGTCTTTCCTGCGGCAATATGGGCCATATTTCTCGGGATTTTTATCAAAATAAACGTGCTCGAGACGGTGTTGCAGAAACCGATAGCCGACCGTCCGATAAGAAAATTAAAACCAAACAACTAATGTTTAATTCTCATGACCCCGAATGCAATAATTTAAAAACAATGCCTATAAAAATTTCCGATTATCGGACAAATTGCTTGGTAGATACAGGCTCAACCTGTTCATTAATTAATGAATCTTTAGTTGATAAATTAAAGCTTTGTAAAATCGCCTGTATAACCCCTTTACAATGGTTTGATGGTACCATCCATAATTCTTATTTTATTACTACTGCCTTGGTGGAATTTACCGATATAAAATTGAAATTTGATTTCGTTGTGGTGCCACACAGTCATTCTAAGTATGATGTAGTCATAGGCGAAAACGTCTACCAATGTTGTTTTAATCAAAGATAAAAATAATCAGAAAGTTGTTCCTGCATCTTTCGCTACCAATATAATTCACAATAACCTTGACCTAGATATAAAAACTGATTTAAATCCTCCCGATAAAGCAAAATTACTGAGATTACTTGGTGATTATTCTTATTTGTTGACCACTTCAAGCAAACCGCTTAATGTAGTAATTACTGGCGAATTAAAAAATTATATTAGCTGAAAACAAAACAATCTATCACCACCCCTATCGCATGTCAGAATCGGAAAGACAAAAGGTACGCGAAATTATTGCTGATCTAATTAAAAATGGAATTGTCCGCGAAAGCAATTCTTCATTCGCCAGCCCGATTATTTTACTGAAGAAAAAGGATGGGCGCTATCGCCTTTGTTGTGATTTTCGGGCCCTCAATAAAATAACTCTTAAAGACCGATATCCACTTCCTCGAGTAGACGATCAGCTGGATCGCTTAGGCAAAGATAAATATTTCACGTCACTTGATATGGCTTCTGGTTTCCACCAGATTCCCATACACCCTCAATCAGTTTCAAAGACTGCCTTTGTAACACCAGACGGGCAGTTCGAGTATTTGCGAATGCCCTTTGGCTTAGCCAATGCACCTGCGGTGTTTCAAAGGGCCATTAATAAAGCCCTTGGTAAATTGATGTATGATACAGCTGTTATCCACATGGACGATATTGTGATACCGTCTATTACCGTAGAGGAAGGATTTTCCAAATTAAAACTAGTTCTTGAAGCTTTGGGAAAAGGGGGATTTTCTGTCAATCTTTCTAAATGCCGCTTTCTTATGAAAAATATTATCTATTTAGGGCGCGAAATATCAGCTGACGGAATTCGACCTGATTCCAACAAAGTCAGAGCGGTTAGAGAAAGTACACCACCCACTAACGTAAAACAAGTACGACAATTTATCGGGTTAGCCAGCTATTTTCATAAATTTATCCCTGCCTTAATGTTAAATTCATTTGGATAGACGAATGCGAGAAGGCAAGACGGTATATTATTGATGTCTTAACTGAAAAGCCTTTACTATCAATTTTTGATCCCATTTTGGAAACCCAACTACATACAGATGCCAGCAGCGTAGGGTTTGGCGGCATTCTCATGCAAAAGCATGGTGATACTTTCCGCCCCGTCGAATATTTTAGTCAAAAAACTTCTCCCGACGAATCAGTTTATCATTCTTTCGAACTAGAAACCCTGGCTGTTGTAAGAGCCCTAAAAAATTTTCGGGTGTACTTACTTGGCGTGAGATTCACTCTAGTTACCGATTGCAATTCTCTAAGACTATCAGCTAATAAAAAAGACTTAAAACCGCTCATTGCCCGCTGGTGGGCCTATATGCAAGATTTTGATTTTGAGATAATTTACCGTAGAGGCTCCGATATATCACACGTTGATTTTCTTAGCCGAAATCCAATCGAAACTGTTACCCAAATTGACTTCACTCCTTATGATCGTAAAAATTGGCTTACAATGGCCCAAAATCAGGACGATGAATGCAAACAAATCATTAAATCCCTAAATACCAACAACAACACGGATGACATTAACCGAAAATATAAATTTGAAAAAGGCACGTTATTTCGTGTTATGGCACAAAAAGCTGATAAATCGCCAGAATTGTTGCCTTTTGTTCCACTTAACGACAGGTATAATCTTCTGAAAATTTTCCACGATGATCAATGCCACGTAGGTTGGGAAAAAACACTTGCATCAATGAAACTCTACTTCTGGTTTCTACACATGACCCGCTATGTCAAAAAATATGTTAACCACTGCTTGAAATGTGCTGTCAGAAAAAACAGAACCGGCCCAAAACAGGGTTTCCTCACCTCCGTCCCGAAACCTAACGAACCATTCCATACAGTCCCTTGCCTGTAAATCCAAAAAATTACAAGTACATCTTTGTTTTAATTGATGCTTTTTCCAAATTTTGTCTGCTCTACCCACAGTCTACTGTTACCACTGAAGAAACCAAACAAAATTTTGCCAATTTCATCAGCGTGTTTGGAACACCCACAAAATTGATCCACGACGCCGGAACCAATTTCACTGCAAAAATCTTTAAAGCTTTCAATGAGTACTTTGGCATTGAAGTGCACGTGACAACTCCTGGTGTTCATCGCTCTAATGGCCAAATTGAACGCTACATGCGAACCATTACAAACCTGTTACGAGTCGAATCCAAAAAATCATCAGATTGGCCGAACAACCTTTGGAAGGTTCAACTAATAATCAATACAACCAAACAAAAAACTACCAGTTGCTCCCCCTTCAAGGTAGTATTTGGACAAGAAGGACAAACTCCTCAAATTCGCACAATTCTGACTGACTTACCCATCCCGGAAACAACAAAATCCCCAGTTAACTATACTGATATTATTCATAAAACAAGGCGGAATGCGGAAAGACAAGTATCTTCCTTAAACAAAAAACGAAGGAATAATCAGTCGTTTAAAGTTGGTAATGCTGTTTTGCTAAGCCGTGGTCAAAGACCTGAGAAATTTGACTGTGAATTCGTGGGACCATATATCATCACTAGACTACTGGAAAATGATCGGTATTCAATCAAGAAACTGGGCTGCCGCAATGTTCTGAAATGTGCTAAGGACCAGTTGCGTCATTGGCCTACAGATTGGACTCCTGAGGATTTCCAGGATCTGTTAGATTTGAACAACTGTAAGTAATGTGCCTCAAAGTTAATCAAGTTGTGCCGTGTTAGATTGATCTTAGATTGATTTACTGCAATAACCCATCGTAAATATGTGTGCATGTCACAGTATTTCCATCGTGTTATTTAGTAAAATATTGAATTATCACATTCAAAATGACCCATCGCAAATACGTGCATGTTGCAGTATTTCCATTGTGTCATTCAAAAGAGCCATTACCAGATTTGAAATGACCCATCGTGTCATTAATGAAAGATTTTCTAATCTAAAATGACCCATTGCAAATACGTGCACATTGCAGTATTTCCATCGTGTCATTCATTAGAGATTTTATGATCTAAAATTACCCATCGCAAATACATGTACATTGCAGTATTTTCATCGTGTCATTCTGTTAAGCCAAAAAAAAAAATCAAATCAAACCGTTGATTTGGGAACATTAGAGTAATGTTGTCTTTGTTTCCATTTTTTTGCAGTAACCAACACGGATACAGTGACGGTTAGTACCGTTGACTGAGCAGATTGAATTACAGTTTGTTTACTGTCATTATGCATCTAGTAACCTCAACAATCCACGTGCTACGATACATAAACCTGACGATTATAGTTCTGAAAACTACTTTTGTATTTTTTTTATATATAAATTAATGACTATAAAATAAATATTACATTGTTCTCTTGCTTACAATCTTTCTTTTTTTTCTTCTATAATTTCGGAAGTGCATTCCGAGAGCGGAATGATGTCAGTTTGGCCGTGTTAGATCTTATTTGAAACTGGTAAGTAAATGTTTGATTTGGCAATCCTGCAAGTACGGTTGCTCACGAATGTGCGCCAAAAAAGGCGCAACGTCACAGAAGCTCGACGTTGTCGTTGGCACTTGGCAGTCACTGCTTGACATTAACCACAAAAAAACTAATAATATCATTATTACGTAAAAAGATCTAGATTATTGAAGCAAAATATCATTAAACTATAAACTTTATTTGAAGGTTATGATAGTAGTCAAGGAAAGCCTAAAACAAAATAATGAAAAAATAATATTTGTTTGGTAATCTAAAGAATAATTAAGAAAATATAAACAAGTAAGTTTATAATAGATCGTCGGCTTAGATGCGTCCGTTGAATCAATATTAAAATGGCAATTCAAAATGGAATAAAAATGAAGTAGGAAGTTACATAAAATTTTAAAGCGTGATAATTAATAATATTTGGGATAAAAATTATGATGATTAATGAGTCTAACATTCAGAAAGAAAGAAATTTGTTTGGCTAATGGCTATTCCTAGGAAATTTATTAATTCTAATATTACAAACGAAAAGATTTTTTAAACAGAAACGTTTTGTCTAACAATTTAAATAGGAAAAATGACACAAATGCAAAAAACCGATGATTATAATACAAAACATCAACCACACAACGTTAAGTAGTTATAATTACATATATTTTAGTTTTTTTTTAATATCAAGGTGTTCTATATGATATTTAAATGACATTTTGGCATCAAATATTACTCCTAAATCTTTGATATATTCTACCCTTTCAAGAGAGCTATTATTAATAAAATAATCCTCTGACGGAATCAAGTGACTTCTTCCGAATCTAATCGTGAAGCACTTTTTCGCATTTCATTCCATGCCATTTAAACTACTATATTAAAGTATAACAAAAATTAAAAAAAAAAATAAAACTTTAATGTAGTAAACTCCGTTCATAATAAACTAAATAACGCAATAGCTAAGGGTAAAGACAAAAGTTAAAGGAAAAAGCAAAGGAATGTAGTCTATGAAATCAATTGCATGGGTTATAATTGAAAAGACATCTACATAGGCCAGACTAAACGAAAATTATCGACGAAGATAAAGGAAAAGGAACACCGATTCAACATACGTACAGATCCAAAATACTATATTATAATAAATCAACGCAAACTCAAATAAGGCCATGAGTTCAACTGGTACAATGTAAAGATTATAGAAAAAAATATGTGAGCCGTCACGGGACGCCTGGCAGATAAAAACAAATAAGAAAAACATTCGTGCCCTACTTGCTATCAGCTGATTTTGAAAAACAATTTTGTCGGTCATTATTAAATTTCAAATTTAATACAGATAATAAAGAAATTAAACACTGGAATGTTTAAACAGAATTGTATTTAAATACTCAACAATATCGTTTAAGTTTCAGTAAATTACTCTATACCTCTCAACTCTGTAACAACAATAATAAATTTGGAAGTATAAAATACATTAACAACTTAAACTTCAAATTTAAAAACTACATAAAAAAGAACTTCAATTGTACAGTAATAGAAACAAACACTTTAAATTTAGGAAAAAGTTTAGTAAATAATAAAATCAAAAACTATGACCCGATGGACAAGACAATTATTCTGTGAGTCATGTGATGCGTCATACATAGGTCAATGTGGTAAAACGCATATCAGAACACATATACGCCATTAATAAAAACGGAAACAAGGCAGGTCTTGCAGAACATTGTTCAATAAATAAAACAAAATTAAAAATATAATTTTAGAGAAAAATTAAAGTAAATTATTATGAATAAAACAAAAAACACTTAAAATTTCAACACATTTATTACAACTTAACAATTGTTTCGCTAAACTTTAGCTTCATCAGAAGTTTACTTGAACTTAGTACTATGATTACAAAAATAGGCTTATATATTATTTGGAGTGGCGGGGATAGGAAAAATGTTAAGTAATGGCGAATGACTTAAGTCTGTTTGTTCATTAATTAGTAGCTGACTGTTTTTGAATTTATTAATTTTTATTATTATTAAAAATGATAATTTATAGTTATTCATTCTACGTGTAGCATTTTAAAGTCTTTATTAAACATATGATTATTAGAAATTAAATGGTTAGCATAATTCGAATCTGTTTTTTTGTGACAATATGATCTTTTATATTCAGATATTCGTGTCTTGAAATTCCTAATCGTTTGTCCAATATAAAACATGTTACAAGAATTACATTCTAATTTATAAATACCTGATTTATGCTTTTTGTCAGTTTTACTCTTATTGTTTTTAATGAATTTACTAAGATTATTATTGGTTCTAAAAGCTATATTACATTCATATTTGTTAAGTAACGAAGACATATTTTTCGTTGGTTGGCCTAAATAAGTTAAAGTATTATATTTTAGTACATTTTTTACATTGGGATATATTAAATTTAACGCTTTTTTGTGTGTTATTTTCTTTAACAAAGAGTCAATTAATTTGACGTTGTAATTATTGTTAGCAGCAATCTGTTTAATTATGGTGAGTTCTTTTCTAAAATCTACATTTGATAAAGGGACATTTAATAGTCTGTGTAACATGCAATTAAAAGCAGCTAATTTATGTTGAAACGGGTGGCAGGATTTGTTGTTTATTACAATATCGGTGTGTGTGGGTTTATGGAAAATAGAAAAGTTATGTTTATTGATCACTTTACTTATAGTGAGATCTAAAAAATTGATTTGGTTATTCGTTTCAACATCCATCGTAAATTTGATGTTTGGGTGAAGAGTGTTTAAAAAATTCAACATATTATTTAATTGTCTATTAGTACCTACGAAACAGACAAGAATATCATCAACATATCTAAAATAATATACACAGTTTTTGAAGTGTAATGAATTTTTAATCGAAATTTCCAAATTAGACATGAATAATTCAGCTAATAATGGACTAGGGGATTGCCCATCGTTTAACCTTCATTACATGAATAGTATTCATTATCAAATTCGAAGTAATTTTGGTCTAAATAAGTTGTAAGTAATGACATTATTTCATTTATAATAATTGGGTTAGTGTTATTGGATTCTAATAGATTCTCAATTATTGGTAAAACTTCTTTAGGAGGAACTGAAGGGAACAAATTCGTGACGTCAAATTAAACAAACTTGCTGTTATCTGGAAAATGAATTTTAGTAATGTTTTTAATAAGGTCTAAATGATTTTTGATCGTAGTTTTTCATTATCTTTGCAGTTCAATGCCTTTAAACCGGGTAAAATCAACATACGGAGCCAACCACCACTACTGTATTTATTTACCTTCCTTAAAAGTGACAGGTACTTCTTGTAATAGCGCTAGTACAGTATTATACCATCGAATAGCGTGGCGAAGCGTCGCGACGCCAACAATCAGTTAAAAAACGCGGATATAGATGTTTCACATCAAAAAGAAAACAATTTTCGTTAGAGGTTGATAGCTGAAATCATATGCATATAGAACAATCCTAATTGTTTGAATTCACAAATGGACACGGACGACTCAAATGAAATATATATACATCTATTAAAATAATGATTTGATTTTAAACATTAGAATAGTTGGAGAATCTAACAAAAATGAGTAAATAAACTATAAAAATATAATGTAAAAATAGAAGCTCGACACGTTACTCTTCGATAGAAATGAATCACTGAAAAGAGAATTTGGATAAGAAGAAAATTTAATATCAGAACAGTATATTATGGATGATTTTTGACTTATAAATAATAAATGACATTAATTATTAGGGTATAGTACAACTAGACATTTATTCAATTTTGTATTAAAAGGAGCACTTCACAACTAATTTGACGTTAACTGAGAGTGAAACAAAACTTCATAATTTTCATTAACGTACAATTTAGAATCACTCCTTAATTTATATACACATATGTATTGATTGTGTCTTGTTATGTTTAAAAAAAAAAAATAAAGACTTGAATTTGGAATTTTAGATAACTACAATTGTGTTAAAATTTTATCTCTGAACTTATAATTAAGTGAAATGTTTCATGTTTTAGTTTAAATAATTTATATTACTTCACCGCGGAATCGACCAACCTTATTACTTCATTCAATTTTTATAAATAAAATTTATTATGAATTAGTACACTTATTGAATGTAGTTCCGAATAGCGGTTACCTCCAATCGCGACGAAACTTTGCACATATGTTGCTCTTGATGAGACATGAAAAACTCCCAATTGAGTTTTGGAAATGCACCACTAATATTTTACAGGGGTTAAAAGAGTAAAACTTCCGGATCGCGATCACTGAAAAATAGGTTTTCCTTTATGGAAAATGGCTTATTAATTAAAAACTTAGAATAAAGAAATAGGGGAGAGGCTATTTACGTCCCTTTTAATTAAAAAGTGCTTGCGCAAACTAGCGGCTACGTCACAACGGCCAGGTCGCTGCGACCATACTTGATTTGCGTTCATAGGTGCGTCCAGCTGAACGACCAGTTTTTGGTTATTATATATGCAGTCTCTAGTGCAGTTAAAAAATGAACGTCTAGCAAGTAGAATGTATTGTGTGCCTACTGCAAAAAAAAATGAATAAAAAGAAAACCCCCATGCTTCTTTTTCAAATCCCGGTTGCTGAAATCTTCACTAGATAAGTTCTATTAAGATGACCGCTTCTGAATTTTTCTTAAAATTGTAGCTAGAATTTTGCGCCTTTAAATTGTTCTATCTTTTGTTTTTGTTTACTTAACAACTAATACTATTCTGAGGTATTGTACATGCGAGTGTTGATTTAAGGTCTGTATTCAGTCTGCAGTTCTGCAGTCAAACGGATCTTTAAATATTTAAGAGGTTCTATAGAATATGGATTATGCTACTCACAAACATCACAAACTTCTGAAGTCATTGGCTATTGCGATACTGACTATGCAAACGATCATGACACACGTCGAACAGTCACTGGCTATGTTTTCTTCAAGAACGGGGCAGCTGTAACTTGGTCAAGCCAGCGACAACAAGCTGTGGCCCTGTCGACTATAGAAGCTGAGTTCATGGCGGCTTGTGCCGCCACTAAAGAGGCAATGTGGATAAAACAACTGTTAAGTGATATAGGTGAATATAAACAGTACTCATTGTGTCTTCATTTGGACGATCAAAGTACCATTAGTGTGATTAAAAATATAAGCTTTCATAAAAGATGCAAACATATTGACATAAAATATCACTCCATTAAAGAAAAATATTTTTTTAAAATAATAGTATTTTTAGTTTGTAAGCAGCAACTCTCAGTATGCTGATATATTTACAAAAGAATTGTTAAAAGATAAATTTCATTTTATAAGATCTAAACTTGGCATGTACTCCTTGTTATATATAATCATCGATCCATGCCATGTATGCTATAATGTAATTAGCAGAATAAGGCTTGAATTCAGGGAAAATGTTAAAATTGTAACTAGAATTTTGCGCCTTTAAATAGTTCTATCTTTCGTTTTTGTTTACTTAACAACTAATACTATTCTGAGCTATTGTACATGTGAGTGTTGATTAAAGGTCTATATTCAATAAACCTTTTTCTTAGTGAATAGTGGACAAGTAATTTATCAAATTTCTATTATAAATTGTTCATTATCAAATTCACATTGTTTATTCGACCCCATGCCTTGCGAAGAACGACAAACTGCACTAACAAGCAGATAAAAATGCTTAATGATGAAACAAAATTTACAAAACCCTGGCCGTCAGTGCGTCATCTCCCGCCCAACATAGTGTATTTTGATGGCTGCAGCGACTTAGTGGTCGTCTGTACGTCGCACTTGTTCTCGTTGGCAATTGCGACCAGCTGGTTGTAGCGTTACCAACGTCAGACAAGGCCTGCGTGCTGATTAGTTAACCACCTATGCTGTGCATGAGCCTACTATCATATCATATCCTGAAAATAAGCGTGACAAAAATCCTTCAACTTCACTTACTCGAAAACATGTGGCACCAGGAACAGAAATTCATACAGATTGTTGGAAGGGGTATATAAATCGAGAGGAGCATGGGTACAAACATTTGACGGTAAACGATTCTGCAAATTTTGTTAATTGTGATACAAGTAAAACAACCAAAATATTGATTCATCATGGCGGTGGATACGTCAGAATAGAACGTTGGAATAGATGGTGCTTTTGTGTATATGTATATACACCCACTGTCTACCCTCACCTTCCCCAACTCATATGTTCTTTGACTCCCTGCAAGCCCCTCCCCTGCACACATCACTGCCTACGTTTCTGCAAACCCACTCTACCCACCCCAACACTTTTCTTAAAATTTGTCAATATTTAAAAGGTTGGATAAGTTTAGGGTGGAGGGTGGATGTGTGTATATTTACTCACACACACCTTACCGTACTCGCATGAAATAGGAGATTTTAATTCATTTAAATTGACCTTAAAATCACATTAAAACTATCGTTCAGTAATAAACGATTCAGTGTGAGCTTGTACTAATGAAATTAATTTATATCCCCGCCTATTCGACGTACGCGAAACGGAAAACGATGTAAGTCCAACAATTCGACCGAACGAATACTTCCAACAATTCTCTACCATCTTCGAACACTAATAATATTGCTGTCAAAATGCTGTCAAACTGTCATTCTGACAGAAATTTAATTAGTTTAAAAATCCACAATCATTTATAAAAAGGGATGTCAATTTGCCTCTACCCTAGTTGTCTCTTCTAGGTTATTAACAGATAAGCCATTTTTAGATACTTTCCATAAAGAAAAACCTATTTTTCAAAGTGGTCGCGATACGGAAGTTTTATCCTTTCAACCCCTATAACAAATTTGCACCAAAAATTCATTGTGGGTTATTCATGTCCCGTAAAGGTCAACATATGTGCAAAATTTCGTTGCGATAGGAGGTGACCGCTATTCGGAACCGTAGCCCACTTATTTTTATTTTTCAGAGTATGAAATTTTTTTATTTTTAAAATATCAAAAAAAAACATCTATTGTCTCTATTTTCTAAAATAAGTAAATAAAATAAAAATAGTATTGTATATCATATTCAAACAAATTACAATACAATGTATACAGGGTATACCAAGGAAGTCATTCGTTAGAACATTAAGAAGTAATAATCGTAATTTAATTTTGAAAATTTAGCTTTCGTAGTAATTTGATATGAACTTTTTATCTAAAATAATTTGAAGTAAATCTGACTTAGGCACTAACTTTGTTATTTTAAACGGAACACCCTATATTTTATCATACCATTAAAATTTTGAGTTTATTTAAAGGTAAATTTCGTAACATAAACTTATCCGAAAATTTCACCGTTTAGGGAATAAACGACCAACTTCAATTTTTTTTAAAAACAGGGTTTCAAAAATAAATTTATAGCGTCAATAATAATGCTCATTATCTAACCAAATTTTTACTGTAAGTCAACTATTGAATGGTCTTTGATGTCATTTAAATTTTTTTCGAAAGTTATACAGGGTGTTCAAAAAATTAAACTGATTTTTGGGAATTTCAAATAAAAAAGAACTTTCTTATTTTGAATGGAACACTCAGTATAGTTTTCCATATTTGCAAGCAGAATTTTATTCTGAATAGTTTGATATAAGAGTGCCCAACACCGGTCATTTACCATTAAAGAAAAATCACTGATTTTTTTAAACGATGATCAATTTTAGTTATTTTAAAATATTAAGTGGGTCATGCATTAAATTTTCATTTCAATTGTTAAATGTTTTTACAATATTTAATACTATTCGCGGCTTACTTACTTTTTTGAGGGTGTGTTCTTTCTGAATCCCAGAAAAAAAGATTAAATTAAGTTAAAATGGAAAACGAGGTCGGAAATTACACAAACGCAGAAATTTTAGATTTACTTTACATATATACATGGAAAATGTGACAAATTGCTTGCTCGAACATGTCGTTTGTTTAACGAAAAATATCCTAACAAATCAAAGATGACAAAAGACGTGTTTGGAAAAATCGAATTAAGATTTTTGCGATTTGGAATTAAGTCTAAAAAGAACTATCAAAAACCAGCAACCAATAACGAAAACAACGAAACAGTTTCAGCTTTACATCCCTTAAAACGGATATTATCGACAACAGTGTACGTATGACTGACATAGTGAAGGAATTGAAATGCAAAAATAAACGAAAACGATCGGTATTATTTTCAAATTCACAGTTTTTGGATATAGTTAAAACGAATAATGCTGCTTGAGCAACAACATTAATTAGGTAATTGTATGCGAGACTGTTATATGTAGGAAATATTTAATTCGTTTAGAGGTTTACCAAAATATGAGAAACTAAAGCCCTATACTATAGCAATAACCCACCATCTTGCATACATTTAATGAGTATTTTCTTAGCTTAGAACGGTTACAGACTTTCCAATTTCGGGCGGGTTCTGGTACATTACTGTCGACACGTAGGTACTGATCAGAAGTGCTTGTGGTAATTAATGTATGTCCGGCAGATAATACAGTTTCGCTGTTTACGTGGTCTACATGCAATAAATTAGAAGCATAGGCAACAGATCGATATCACAGTAGTGATACAAACAAGCGCTGACCGATTTATTCGGTCGTAACGTACGAATAGCCATCGGCGGAATAAAACTAATTAATGTCAATGCAAACGTACCTATACAATGATAGCTGTTGCCAATTGGTTAGACATAAATATTCTTATCACGCATCATTTCATTAAAAGCTTTGTCTAATATCATCACGGAAGAAATTGGAATATTATAAACAATGCCACAGATAACATATGGACGCCATCTATGAGGTTTAGCTGCAAATTTAGGTTCAACAATAAAAGAGATTTATTTTATAGAGCCAATCAAAGCAACTTAATAACGTAAATACGCTAATAACATAATACATTAATGAATTATGTTTGGTCAGCGTTCTGTCGAAACATACAGATGGGGATAGCTATGTTCTGCCAGGGCTTACGATAACATTTGCGCCTACTGTTTTTATTTCAATATAAATTCGAAAACACGAGTATTGAAGAATTTTTTGAACTTTTTTAGATGAGTTTCGTTTATTGAAATGTTTAGAATAAATAATTAATTAACATAAAAGAAATACCGTATAGTATTCGTAATGGTAAAAAGTGGGGTTTGTTACGAAGGGCAGCGATCAGCTTATACGATATAGAATTGTTTATAAAATTTCTCGGAGGTGTGCAACAGTTCTCAAATCAGTTAAATCGTTATACAGCTAATTTAGAAAAAAGTTCGCAAAGTATGGTGTTATAAGTTCGCCCCAATTATCATTTCTTAAATGTTATGCACCACCGTCCAAATTTGGACGGGTTCAACTAGTAATTTAATAATGAATCAATTTTATAAGGTAGATAAATCAGATCTCACAACTTTTCGGCTTCGGAAATAGTGACCTTGTTTATTTTGGAACTCAATAAGGTGGAAATATTTTCGGTGGTATACGCTAATAATATTTTATCAAAAAAGTGAAACTTTTTTTGTAGTTAATTGAAGAGGTTATAGGTCGTCATATTTTAAATTTCAGCGAGATGAGACAAAAGTGGAATTAAAAGTAATATTTATCAAACCGTCTTGGTCAGTATTATATCGAAACCATCAGACACGTATTTTGTTCTGTTTCTACATACCTGCCGATCATACTGTCGTGTTATGTAAAGATATCTGATGCAACTCTTACCACCGAAATATAAGGCCTAACTGCTTTCGTGTGACGTCATTCATCTAGGAGAATATAGGGTACTGCAATGATTAACTATTAGATGTCAAATCATTCCAATTTCAAATACCACCTTTCAAAGTTATCCAAATAGATTCTTATTATAAAACTTAAATTGGTTAAACTCTTCTTCTATGCCATAAGTATTAACTTAAAATGGATTTTAAACTATAATATTTCTACTATTCATATTCGTATCTTGTTAATGTTCTAAAATTACGCTTTTATTATATCTTTATTTATTTATTATCTTTTTTTAAACATTCTTCATTTTAAGTTCAAATAAAATTTAATTTCCTTTTTTTTACAAACTAATCACATATTACTTATATTTAATTTCTAATTCAATTTTTTTTTAAATTAAAAGTAAATTTTGTTTGTTACAATTAAGTTTCCACAAGTTTTCTTATCATAATTTCCAAACCAAATTAATAGTCTATTTGCAATTTGTTGATTTACGATGACAACTTTTTCTATTCTTTTTTTCTTATTCTTGCATATATATATTGCTATGATTTGAGATGTGGGGCTAATAAAATATGTTATGATATGATTTGGATGATATACAAAACAATTTTTAAATAAAATTTTAATTTAATTTACTGAATTCATGAGCATGAAAATTCTCAACTCGGAGTAAGTTCCAAAAATATATAAAAATTACAAATACCTTTAAAACTAAATTAAATTCAAAAATTCTACTATATAACTAAATCTAATTAGAACTATAAACAATTTTTTTTAAAATATGAAAATTTTAAATTAATAAAGTCAAAAGTTTTTCTATTAAATTATTTAGACATATTGTTCTCACACTGTCACGATGTCAATTGAAAAATCAGCTTTCATCAAAACTCCAACTCCACATCCAGATTAGTTTTTCTATTTTCCCTTTTGTTGTGGCTCTTCATCTTAATCTTCTTCTTGTACTTATTCTTCTTCTGGTATGGTTCTATCAATGCTGCCTTTTAAATAATCTCGAACTTTCTATAAACTGTGGTTGTCTTCATAATATTACTTATCACTTCATCACTTTAAATATTTTCAATTGAAATTAATAATGTACTTTTGGTTTAATTTTTTTTTTTTTAAAATTTCTAAATTTCTGTTCTCAATAATCATTTTTAAGTCTCAACCCTTAGTAACAATAACAAATTCTCTAGTCTCTTGATCTTTCAAATAAAATTTAATTTTCTTTTTTAAACAATCAAGAATAATATAATAATTTTGAAATGCATCAGTCAATTCAAAACATTTTAAAATTAAATTTTCTTTGTTACAATTTTAAACTATAAATAAACAATTATAATACATAACTAATAATAATAATACATTTCTTTTTTAAAATATATTTTTTAAATATTTTGGAACTTTTGTTTCAATTTCTAAATTTGTTAATATTTTTAAAATTGTATTGTGACCATCCCTATATGATGACAATATATATTATTTTGGAACGTTATTCTGTTGTCATATGTTATCTTAAAAGAAAATCGATTTAATTTCATAATATAACAAAATCTATATAGAGTTCTTTCATAAATTTCAAATAAATAATATCATAAGACTGACTAGAAACAACAAAAACAACTACTCCGAGGGCTAATACCCCTACCGGCATTGAATTACACTATTGAATCTGAAGGTACATACATGTTAGACGTAGATAAAATAATCTAAAAAGACAGGTAAATTCCTGTTTCGTCTAAATAATTAAGGATTACTAATCCCACTGTGGGATTAGCCCTCGGAGTAGTTGTTTCTGTTGTTTCTAGTCAGTCTTGTTTTTCAAGTGAACTTTACAGTTTGTGTTTTGCCTGCTTCTGCCTGAAGAGACCCAATGGGTCGAAACCGGTCGCAGAATTGGCTTGTGGTTCGTTGTACCTATTGTATAGGACGCGTTCCAAGTGTGGGATTAGTAATCCTTAATTATTTAGACGAAACAGGAATTTACCTGTCTTTTTAGATTATTTTATCTACGTCTAACATGTATGTACCTTCAGATTCAATAGTGTAATTCAATGCCGGTAGGGGTATTAGCCCTCGGAGTAGTTGTTTCTGTTGTTTCTAGTCAGTCTTGTTTTTCAAGTGAACTTTACAGTTTGTGTTTTGCCTGCTTCTGCCTGAAGAGACCCAATAGGTCGAAACCGGTCGCAGAATTGGCTTGTGGTTCGTTGTACCTATTGTATAGGACGCGTTCCAAGTGTGGGATTAGTAATCCTTAATTATTTAGACGAAACAGGAATTTACCTGTCTTTTTAGATTAAATAATATCATGTTACTTAATAAATTCTTTTGCTTTATATGAATTAAATTTTACCGAACTTAATTGTTGTCTCTTTCTATCATTTATATTGTCATGATAGAAGAACTTTACAATACAATTTTAAAAAATGAAAATAATGCATTATATAAACATTATTTTTTATAATGAATTTGATATATATAGTAATCATTTAGAAGGAGTTTGAAATTATCAGATATTAAATAAATTTTGTGAAAGAAAAATGTATTATTAGTTAAATATAATTATGCATTTACGTTCAAAAGATTATTTTAATGCTCTAGCAAATAATACTTAATTTTAATCTAAAAGGAAGACAAGTTTGGAAAAATAATTTCAGAAATAATTTTGAAGAAGATTCTAGCATTTAAAAAAATAATAATCAAGATTGTAAGAATTGAAATAAAAAAATTAAACTTAATTTGAAAGATCCAGGTAGTAGAGAATTTGTTTTCATTAATATACATATACATATACTATTTTTTGTCTTGTTTGTGCGGAAAGCTTATTGTTAGTAGGAGAAGTAAAAACCTAAGAACCCTATTAATAGTCAACGTCTTAGCAGACGCCACTAGTTAGTAGCCACTAAGATACCACTACGATACTGGTAAATTATTCGAAATCAATTGTTCGAAATCATTTGTTCGAAAATCAATTGTTCGAATGACCGATTATTCGAAAATCAATTCTTCGAAACTCAATTGTTCGAAATCAATTTTTCGAAATCAAATTTTTTTAATAAAAATAAAATATAAATTAATAACTTAAGTTATGAGCCATTCCTTTTAGATAATCTAAAATATTGGATGGATCGAAATTTTCTACCAGATTTAATATCCGTTTTGCGCAATCAACATACTTTTTTCTTGGAGTTGGCGGAGGTGCTCCTGCAGTATACTGCTCGATTTTCAATTCGTTTAAGGAATGTTCCATTTTGATAGCGTCCACAAATTTCCAGATACTTGGATGGCTGGCCGAAATTTGACTTTCAAAACTTCTGTGCCAACCCTCTACAGCGTTATTCCTTTTAGGTAGTATTGCAATGGCGCCATCGAAACAGTTCCACATCTGATGAGAAAATGAGAGAGCTCGTCGCCTGTTTCTCCTGTCAGGGCGTCCTATCCAGGTATCTTCGAAATAATCGACTACCGGTTGTACTTCTTCTGAAAATAGACCTGCATCGTCTGGTTCGTTAAATGCTCTTTCTACAAATTGTACGGGAACAAAAGCTAGTGCATTAAGCAACCTTATTTTTAAAGCAAATTCTGCATCGTTGTTTTAAGCCAGATGATTGAATTTTTCTATATACACACTGACAGAAATGAAAAAAACATCCTCTTATTGTGGCTTCTCGAATAGCAATCGAGACTGCGTTTATCATAGCTTGTTCAAAATCTATCATCACTGTTTTTGAAGCAGCCGTCAGGCAAAGCTTTTTGACCACCTGAAGAAATGTTGTATAGGTACTTTGTGCTTTAGATGGAAGAAGCGCATATAGAAGCGGAATGGAATAATTATCTTTCAAACCATGTATTGTATATAATTGTCCAAGTAAATGAGGCACTGTTTTAAAAGTTCCGTCCATAAACCAGTGTTGAAATTATGCGTTGAGGAGGATCAAGTGTGTTTTTGGCAGTGTCCCGTACTTGGTCCAAAAATTTTATAACTTCTAGACGTGCAGCATCTCCACCATGGTTATGTTCAACAGGTACTTTTTTGATTTCATTTCGCTCCGTTATAACTCTTGTCTTACACTTCTTTGAATGAAAAAAATCACATTTCCAATATATTTTAGTGTCGATTTGGTTATCTTTGATAAATAAAAAACCATTCAACAATAGCTTGGGATTTCCCTTTTCGCTGGTAACAAATCCCATTTTAACAATACACAATTGCAAAGTAAAGTTGTCTACGTTGTCGAAATAATTAGACTAGTGAAAAATTGCATTCGTTTCTTGTAATTATATATGGGGTCAGGCAATCTGGTCCCCGCTGTCTGTGGTAATGACCTAGTACTTAGGCCCTTAATCTCATTAAAATACAATTAAATGATGTTGTTGTTGTTATTGTTGTTAGACATTTATAGCAAAAAAATAATAAGCAATTTAAAGCAGATAATAGATTATTTACAAAATCTACCCTAATAGGTATTTATGTATAATTTACAGTTCTAAGAGATAAATGCTTAAAACTTACTTTAAAAATAATTGAATTTCGAATAATTGATTTTTGAACAATTGATTTTCGAATAATTGATTTTCGAACAATTGATTTTCGAATAATTGATTTCGAATAATTGATTTTCGAATAATTCATTTCGAACTTCACCTAGATCCCTAATGGCGATAGGTAGGTTTTTCATTGCCCTAGTTCCGCCAGATTGTTAGGTGGCGCTACAGTACAAATTACAACAGTTTCTACGCAACAAGAATTGTTAAATAGATTATCGATACAAGCAAACAACGATCTAACCATCAAAAAATATAACCTGGCCAAACAGGTAAAAGTATTGTGAGAAGAATGTAAAGTAATGTGAACCTTTTTATATGTGTGATTACTGATATGTAGAAGTAAAGAAACACGAGAATTTGGAAACGGAACGTACAGTATGTAAAAATATACGAACTTTTCTTGATTTTTACTTTGTAATCGTGAGTGCTTACATTTTCTTTTACGTAAAATTTTATGTGATAATGTGAATAACCGTGTTTTACTATTTTTAATATTTATTTAATCACAATAAGTAAGTAGGTAAGGGTTTATAATTTTGACTTAAGCAATACTGTGTGGTATAACTGTTTATCAGTAATTCTTCAATAAATCCTTTTTTTCTGTAATTTTATTTGTTTTATTTTTAATTATCTGCTCCTACTATTCATGTAAAAACCGAAACTATATTTACAAAAAATTAAGACTTTAGTACCAGAATTCCGTTATTATTCAATACTTTCTTACTCCTATTCCACAAATGTTCACTAAGTATCATTATTTTCACTAAGAATGTTAAGTGAACTTTTGTGGAATAGGGGTAAGAAACTTCAAAATATTACAATAACAAAGAAATAAGAAATAGAAACATTCAAATTGGCCGCCATTTAACGTTTAGTTCGGCCCAGATCAATAGGGCGCTGCTCGGTTTTCAGTTACTATGGAAGTGCCCATTCTTATATACGTTAGTATATAGTATATTCTTTGATTGTCTTGTGTTTAGATTATCAACGTTTAACTAATCTTCTATGAATTTTTATATTTCTGTTAATTTGTAAGAGTAATTATGTATGTACCCAATTGCAAGCAGGTGGTGGCTTTTTGAAATTACATACATTGCATCCTCCTAAGCCTTTTTTGTTTATTTTTATTAATGGAATTTAACTCGACGAAACACGAGAAAAGTGCAGCAATTATGATTGTTGCATTTGTTACATTTACATTTTAATAATAATAAATAGTTATGGTACTTCCTCTCATTCGCCATTCGCAGGTCGTTCTCGAGATTGGCGCATCATTTCTTCTACGTGTTTTTAAAAGAAGTAGCCTTCTCTCATACTCCGACATGTTCAGAAGTTATGTTTAAAACGTTATTCCCTATTAAAGACGGAATTTCGCGCTACTGAGCCTAGTACCCTACTAACTCTGACTATTAATACGATTTTCTTAGTGTACCCTTAGTGGCTTGCTAGTAGTGACTACTATCGTCTATTAATAAGGCTGTAAATTATTATCTAGATGTTAGGAAGTCATAGTGTATCAATTCAGTGTTGTGTCCAGGGCCTAGCAAATCGTTTAATTCGGGCAACGTCAAAAGTTGTCGTGTAAAATCCCTAGATAATCAAAGTCTGCATTCTCTTGCTTGAGTAAGACTGTGATCCATTTGTTTTTTTTAATATGAAAAGTAGGCGACGTTCACGTGACTGTGTTTATCATTAGTTGTTCATCACAATGAAATCATAGTAAAATCTGTCTCGAAGGTTAAGTGCATTGTCAAATGATCAGATGTGCCGTTTAAATGTAACAGATGAGCCATTGCGCGGAGGTTCTGTTAGCATAGTGATATTTAGGTTAGATTGTTCGTTGTGTATTCATTTCGTTTATGTGGTTGTCGGTGTTTCTTGTTGGTTAGGTTAGGTTAGGTTTGGGTAAGGTTTCGTTTAATATATAAATAATGTACAATCTTTAGGAATATTGTTTTGCTTACGGTAGGTTAGGTTCATTTTCATTTCATTTGTACATATTTAATTCTTTCGTTGTACAAATACACGTTTTTTTTAACACTCGTGAAGGTCAATTTTTTTTTGTTTTTTCCGTACTTTTTCCTATTCTACTTTACTATTCAAGCTCTTATATGTCGTTTTATTTTCTTTACAATTTCTTGGTTTTTTTCCAAATTTTAAGACGCTAATTTGTTTTATATAGTCAGGTTTACATGTACCTCACCCTGTAACCAAACTAAAGAATTGTAATGTATAGAACTTACGTCCGTTAAACATTGAAATAAATATAAATATTATAAACCAACTTTCACGCCAAAACCTGTTTTTTTTTTAATTTTTACTGTAATACTTTTATAAATATGTACACAATTCAATGAAAAACTCAGTTGTCATTAAAGATGTTAAAGAGTATAACATAGGAATGCAAAATAATTGTATTAAAATTGAAGAGCATTTAGAAGTATTAAAGCCAACGAAACAAGTCAAAAGAGGTTTATTCGATTTTATGTGAACTGCAGTAGAATATCTTACTGGAAATCCTGACGCGAACAATGCCGAATTATATGAAAACAATTTCGAAACATAAAAAAATAAATACACAAGCTTTGCTGGCCATATAACTGACCATTATCACCAAATTTGAATATTATTAATTCCGATATCGAACTGATAAATAATGAGTTTAAAAAAATTAACAGCATTTTGGAATTGAATATGCAGGTACAATACCAGATCTTTATTTCTGAGGATTTTCTTTCAATTTTAAACGATATAAGTGATATCACTCCTCTAGCTAAAGGTAATATAGTAAGTACAAAAGTCGGCAATACAGACGAATTAAAAGAATTTATTAAACATTTCGAAATAATGTACATATCAGAAGAATTATTACCATTCTCTAAATTCCATTCATTTCAAATTTTGCAAGTCAGTCATTTTGAAATTGTTTTGGTAAAAAATATGATTGTCTATATTTTGTCAGTTTCAATCCTAAATAAGAATCCTTTTAGTCTTGAACGTATTTATCCTTTACCTAATAAGAAAAATGAGGTGTTAATTCCACCCGCACTTTATGTTTTAATAAATGGAACTTCAAATATGTGGACCCGCAAAAAGTGCTTAAATTATCAGGATATACATTTCTGTGAAATTAGTGAAAATTACTACGAGTGCAATTTGTTGAATTTGGAAAAGTGCAATTTTGTTCACCATAATTAAATAATGACTCTCACAAGGCGTTTTGTTCCCATGTGCGTGGCATTGGTTCTCGGTCTGATAAAATATTCGCACCTAAGGAACAATCTATGCATTCATACTATCCGTGAGATAGGTACAGTCAAGATTCTATCCATTCCAATTGTTTCTTATAGAGCAATAATTGTACCAGAGCGAACTTTGATGAGCACTATTATAGATCTTGCGTTCTGGCCGTTTCCATTTCTTTACACGTTCGTATAACATGGATGGAGAGAAAATATGGAAGCGGCAGATTGAAATTGCTTTTTTCAATAAAATTGTTTCACTGGTGCGAAGCGGCATTTTTTTAGGGTGGCAAAATTTCACCATAAATAATGCAGTCAATATATGTTCCAATAATTCTGATATAACATTAGTTCTCAATAAGCTCGCTAAATTTACGAGTTAAACCAAGAACGTTGACGAAGACGACAATAACGACAACAAACTTAAATACAACGTCATAGTTTTATTACTAAAAATCATTCAGACATATTTGCTGGTACCTCGGTCAACATAATGCTGAATTGCCTACCCCCTACCTCCTTTGCTACCATTTATTGCAGATGCCGGTTAAGAAGAATCTCGTTGTATTACTTGTCTGATTGATTTTTTTTTTAATTGTGCGTTTAGAGCTCTAAAGTATTTAATTTCAGCCGAGCCAGCTATCTGACGCATGCAGTAAAATGTACATGTCTACACCTTATACAAAACATTTGAACCTTTTCTTTACAAAATTAATAATGATCAATAATATAAAATAAGCGAGATGGATGAACATTTAAAAATATATCAAAATAAAATATATGGCGCATAATGTACGATTAAATGTTGAATTACTTATTCTAAGTAATTATGCGATTTGATATTTTAGCAACTCAATTACGAGTAGAATCTATTTGAAAAATGTCGCCCACCTGTAGTTATATTGTTTAACTTGTGACAGATTCGGGAAATTCTCTTTCTTTGGGTTCATTAGGAATTCAGTTCCCTCTAAAGACTGACAAGACCGTATTTATCAATTGCAGTATTTCCCGTGTTTATCTCATATAATAGAAATAGAGCTCAATGTTATCAATACATCTGCAAATCAGAATATGAGAAGTCCCGTTGACAAGTTCATCCTTTGGTATTGCTTTGAATTTTGAAAATTGAAAGAAAGCTTTATTCATTGCTATCAATCATCCAAGTCGAATCAACTCGATTATTTTATACAATTCTTTAAGTGCGCGTTATGATCTGATTTGTAATTGCTAAACCGTTTTCCTAAAAAATGTGTTCAATGTGCTACGAAACAATTGCTCTTTATTTGTAGTACACAATACACAGTAACAATCTTATTTTTAATTCTCACCGAAAAGTTCATAACACAGGTACGCGCACAGCACTCACACACACACATATACAGACACATACATACATCTTTTAATGTTAATAATAAGGGGCGAAATTGGTTTCCGCCCCGGGCGGCTGAACCCTACGCTACGCCACTGAGCCCTTTAAAGTTTTGTCAATGGCTTTAGCATACAATTTTACATGTATGTAGTGTTTTTCTAGTTTGGCTAGGCTTAATAAATTCACCTTCCTGTTAAATCGGTACAGTTAATACATGAAGTGAAACGGTACAGCCGTTAGTGGCTTTAACTGTAGGATTATTCATATATTACTTTAAAACAATAAGTGTAATTGCTAAAAATCTTTATAAATAATAACGTCTTTCGCCTTATGTCTTTTTCTCTGAGCATCGTCTTTACTGCTCACGTCTTACACGTCATTTTCTACACTCGTATATTTCTTAGCGATCATACCATTTACCATGTCTTAATAAAACCTTTTCCCTTTCCCCAATATTAATTAGACTATTTATAAGCATTTAGTAGTAAGTAGTTTTAAATATAAAATTTACTTCTGAAAAAGCCCCAGTGTTGGCGAAACATGTTTAGTTATTAATAAATTGTGGAAGTTCAAGCTTAGTGTTTTTGTTTTGTTTTCGATTAAATGAAGTAGAATAGCTACATCGATCTTTTATGGAGTCAAGATTTTCCTCGAGTGTTTAAAGAAAAATCGGTTTGATGGACAACGCAGCCCAACCTTTTAGGATAAATTTACGACAGCACTAAATTTTCTACTTCAGGCGGACAGATAACCTTTCAACTACAACGATGTCGCCGTTTCAACCGTGTCTCAATTTTTCGTGGTGGAAGCACATTGGAGTGTGAATATAGATTCAAAGCCCACCCCAAAACGAACAGTTGTGTGCAAAAAGTTCCAGGCGACGAACAGCAGCCATCATTTATCACGAGAAAAATCACAGCGCTTAACCTATTTGTGTCTAGCATTTTTTATCTGGCACTGTTGTATGTTGTTGATGATTTTCCGGTGCTAATGTCTACCCTTATTTGTCTTCAACAATGTTAATATATCCTAATTTTTATCGATTTTATAGATTGTTTCTTGTGATATGGTTTGTAAGTAGAAACAATTTTGTCTCTTCCATCAGTTTAAAATGTTATCAAGTGCATTATATTGCTCTGATTTAACAACGTTTTTACTTCTTACTCTGAAAAAGGTTTTTTTTAGTTGAAAGAATGCAGCCAACCAAAACTTTTGAAATACACACGTACTTTTCAGTTTTCGTGATATAAATTGTGACATATTTATTCGCACTTCATAATGAGGCATTAGAGATATCGGGAAAAATTTAGAATAGCTGATATTGTTCTTTCTAGATTTTATAGAAAAAACTTGGAGCCCTGTGCTTACCAATATCTGTATGTTTTTAATTATTATGCTTGTTTTGTCTACTTAATTTATATATATATTAACTAAATACTCCGACTAGCATGAACCCAACCTGCATATATTCGAATTATCATTTCTAATTTAACCAAAATATGGTAATCAATTTCAGTGAGCAACAACAAAACTTATATTTCCGAAACTATGGTTAATGGCTGTTAATCCATCGAGATTATCGCCATACATAATTATTATTCGTCTTGTAGTGTAATCGCAAGGTATTGCTTTTTATGAAACATTTAAGTCATTTACTATAGAAGGTACTAAAGTTTCAAATCCCAAGCCGACCATATAACGTTTTCTAGGAACTGAAACATCCATTCCTAAAAAATGCATAGGAGCAGATCACTTACACAGACGGCTTAGTGTTAAGTTTTCCTATAACGTGAATACAGCATACATACCTAATTGTTCTCAAAAAAGAACTAAGAATTTAGAACCGAAGTGATGTTATTCTTTTAGCTTTAAAGAAAGTATAGAAGACGAGGTCAGTCTGTGGATGTTGAATTATTTCAATGCCTGAAGGTCCTGGTTTCCTCGTAAGATTACGGGAATTGTGTAGCTGAAGTTTATACACCTACGGCAATTAACAATGCTTTAACAGCGTTTTGGTTCCTGAACATAGGTTCTACATAAGACTAATGTACGCCTCAGTACAACACTTAAAAACAGAAAATCAAAAAGTAATCCTAATTTTGATTGTCTATATTCCGCTTTTCTCCAATGTTACAATACGAAATTAAATAAAAGAAGGTACTCTACATTTCGGAAATAGCAATGAATTTTAGATTGCGAGCTATGTAGCTCAACCAGCCGCAAATGTAGATCATTTAAACAATAGAGAAAGTTTCGATTTCGATTTAAACTTTTTTTGAAAAAAATTCGGACAAATTTGTGAGTACAGCCGTTTTGTAGCTAAATTCCACTGTTGAAAATGTTTAAGATTTCGTTATACATTTATATCTTTCTTGAAGAAACAAATAGAACACTTTTCGTTCTAACCTAATGATGTGATTAACAAAAAGGTGAAGAATCCCAACAGACAAATTGCGCTAAATAATATGGTTCAACTATTGACGGCTTAGTATTCCTCAGAGAATAATACAATATAGCGTTTTTGTCGCAATGGTTAGTATTTGTCACTTTTAAACAATTCCTCTTTATTTTCAACAAAACATACTTTTGATAACGGTTTCCCGACACAACACAATTAGCTACTTATTACCTATTTAGTAGATTCCAAAATTTGCATTATGTACTGTAACCACCCGCATCCGGGTGTTACAATATTATAAATAATTCTCTTATATTTATTTATTTAGCAGTTGGTTTTTATCTTATAATAATTCTATGTAATTGGATCGCAGGTATTTTTGTCTCTTCGTCTCAATATTTCTTTTATTTCGTATTTCTTATTTCCATTATTTTCTGATCATTTTAAATGAAAATAGGATTGAGTAATTTCGTATAAAATATTTTTTGGACTTAATGAGTAAGAAAAGGACAAATTTCACCCTGGAAACATGCACTTGGCGTAAACGGCGTACCTCGGAGTTTCTGGGTCACCACCATGTCGTTATTGAAGGAGAGAGAAAGTAATACAGGAGCTTCTGGTAAATAAGCGAGAGAGAAAATCAGCTGGTCTGTCGTTCGTCCGTAGGTAGTCGCTGGTATATAGGGGGGTAAAGGGATCACCTTAGGGCGCCTGTAAGTCGGGTTGGTTATAGGAATGAGCGAGAGGGCCTTAGAAAAGCGAAAGGGAAAGTCTATGGTAAAATAAAAAGGTGCTTGTCTTCCCGAACCGATACCAAGGGCAATTGTCAATATGTATATAATGTAAATGAATCTTGTGGTTGAAATTTCTTGTGTTTTCTTTGTTAGCACATACAACTTCTACGGAACTCATAAAAGAGTCTATCTTACTACATTCTATTAACACAACGTAATTGAAAGGTCCTAATACAAGACGACTCACATTCACAGTCAAATTCTTCGATTTAATTAAATAAATAAAGATTTTTTGAAAAGTAAAATTTTGTTTGTTTTTCTTTTCTTCGATTTTTAACCAGAAAATTGGGGTACCCCCCTACGTCTGGTTGCAGTACCCTGTACATTACCTAAAAAAATTAAATCGAAAACTTAGGATTCTAAAATTGGTAGTGTTTGATGATCAATAAAATCTAATCATGCCAATAACCAACAACTTTTAATCGACAATTTGGCAACGTTTCAAATCACAAACTAATTTGTTCACGTCGAATATTACAATTTAACTCATTTCATCCCTACAGCCATTGAATTTACCCTTGTAGACAAGGCTTTAAAACTGTCTGAAGACAAGTATCATGAGTCTAAAGTTAAAGAAATTTGTTTAGCTTATGGTTATTCTAGGAAATGTATTAATTCTAATGTAGCGATCTGTACATAATGTATATATTTGTATTTGTTTCTCTTAAATTTATTTCTATCTTAAATCTTTATTTTCACTTGCTATTTCAAACATTTCTTCATTCTTCTTTACCTGGAACCCCGATACCTGCATGTACCCTGTCCTAACATTTATTAACAACCTGGTTTCTCCCGTAATCGCCAAAATTCCACTCTACTTATTTCCGAGAACTTTTAGTGTCGTTGTACTTTCTGTCTTTCTTTCGAACTACCCCCTTCTTCCGAACCACCCTTTCTTCCTTGTCGCCCATCTTAACAACACTTACAATAAATACCCTTATTTTCAATCTATTTAGTCAGTTCTTATTTAGTTATTCTACAGTTCTTCTAAAGTTCTTCGGTGTTCTTGCTATTATTGTCATTATTGTTATCATTCTTATTATTGTTATTATTGTCTTCGTTATTGTTCTGTTGTTTCGTTCTTCTGTTTCCTCGTTATGTAAATAACTCTTTCATCTTTCTCTGTGTTTGTAGTAAACGTCTTAAAAACGATCTTTGTGTTAGTGTTTCCCTTATTTCATCGCGCCATTCTCATTACCAACCAACCTAAAACACTACACTAATATTAACAGACGAAAAGTTTTTATAAAAATAAGCACATTTTTTAACAATTTAAGTAGGAAAAATGACATAAATGACAAAACATAAATCACACAACTTGAGTATAACAAGAATTCTAAAAAAATTAAATCTTAATGCAGTAGAACTCTCTTCATAATAAACTAAATAACATAATAGTTAAGGGTAAACACAAAAGTGAAAAGAATACTCAAACGAATGTGGTTTATCAAATTAATTGCATGGGCTATATATGTACAAAACATCTACATGGGCCAGACTAAACGAAAACTATCGACGGGAGGAAAGGAACACGGGTCCAATATAAAATAATGGAAATTTGAAAGTACGAAAATAGAAGAAATATTGAGAGGAAGGAACAAAAAAAACTACATTTGATTTAATTAGATGAAATTGGTCATCAGATAAAAACCATCCGTTTAATAAATAAATACAAGAGAATTACTTATAATATTGTAATACCCGGATACGGGAATTGTTGACGGTAGGTTTAGGTTCCTGGTGAAAGTTTAGTTTTTTGAAAAGAGATAACGAAATCAAAATATCTTAAGAAGCAAACGTCAACCAAAAATCTATCTAAGCAAACGTTACTGTAATTAAAAATATTGAATAATTCATAAATAAATATTGTTTATGAATGAAAAATCGTCAATAATGAACTATCAATAATACAAATTCATCTGTTCAAGAGGTAGAAAATAAAAATCTAGAGGAAGGGAAGCTAACCTAAGAACGAAAATTTGTTAAATTGATTATTATGGAATAATTTAGATTTCGCGTCATCATTCTCAATTCACACTTGCCTACTTTTTTATGATTGTTTTATTGAGTTAACAAGATAATGGTTCGTATTTCATTATAAAATGCCAAATTACATTCAATGAGTTCATTAGTTTATGGACCCAGAATAGCCTAGAAATAAGTTCAGTATTAAATAAAAGTATTGGACTGGATAGTTGTAATTAGGGTAGTAAGTAATTCGTTGGCATTAATTAAAGACGTAACCGACCGTGAAAATTACGAAAAATGGGAGTTTGTAGTAAAAATTTCTCCGCATCATGGAATTATGGGACTGTGTTGAACCCACTTGATCCAATATCAGAATTAGATGCGAAGCGCGATACAAAAGCGGAAACAAAGATAATCTTCTTGTTGATCCAATAAATTTAGGGCAAATTCAAGAATAAAGCATAGCAAAAAAAGTAGGTCGTCTCTGGCATGACACGCTAAGTAGACAGTAACTTACTTAGGTATTCTACTCACAAGCTCGGTAACATTGTATTCAAAGTAGACGATGAATGGCTCGTAACACTGTTACTCTCTGGTCTGCCTGAACTTTATCATCCAATGATTATGGCAATTAAAAGTTATGGCATAAAAATTACTTCAGATTCTGTAAAGGCAAAACTATTGCAAGATGTTAGACAGTCTCCAAATGATTCCACAGCTTTCGCATTAAACAAGAAATTTAATTTGAATGACAAGAAGCATTCGAAAGGCCCACGATGTTACATCTGTAATAAATATGGTCACAAAAGTCCAGAATGCAAATCTAAAGCCAAGAATAAAAAGAACAGTTTATCTTATGCTGCTACTTTTGTGGCCTCATCCAGTCACGGTGAATCTTGGTATGGTATTCTGGTGCATCAAATTATATGACAAAACGTAGGAATCTGCTTCAGAAGATAACTATCGGTCCTACCATATAAAATGTTATCTGTGATATGCACTGTACAAGTTAGCCTAAAAATTTACAATGGTAACGGTGAAGCGAATGAAGTAAAACTAATCTGATATCTACATACATATGTCAGATTGTTCGAAATTGTGGTAAAGTAAAATTCAGGAAAACCGGCTGTGCTATTTTGAATAATCAGCATCAGATAGTAGCAACAGCAAACACAGTCAACAACATGTAGCGGCTAAATATGCCTACGCATGCATGTTTGACATCGAAATGTAAGACTTTTATCTGTGGCATCAAAATCTGCACCTACACGTATAAAATTTTAAGTACACCAAAGTTATTATGAACCCATTCTAAAACAGCTGACCAAACTTCTCAAGCTATACAAGTTGAATGAACTAAAATAAAAATGCTTGTCACACACCTACCTAATACCAAATAATTGTACAGGAATGAGTGACAAATTGTACATGGTCCAAAATGGACTCGAATTAGACAATCAAATCTTTAAATGATGGGATAAGGTAATTGCAATCAAACAGTATGAACAGAATAATGTACCTTAAAGCCTGAAGTATAAATTAAAGCAGTTGTAACAATACAAGATAAAAGTAAAAGTGAAAACAAGAGAACCATCAATTTTGAAAAATAGAACGTTTTTTAACGTACCGGAGTGGTCTGTACGAACGACGGCGAACGATACGACGGCAAAGATTGATAAGCAGACGACAGTGTAGTTTACGACTCAGATCAGGGTGGCGGCGGACACGAACTTAGACACGAACAGTCGAATCAAATAAATGCGCCTTCAGGAATTACTATTTTAGCTCACTACTGGTCAGATTAGGTTACTTCTGACCATTTCACGCAACGGTTCGTTTTTAGCAAGAAATAGTGACCCAACAATGTTTAAGTTCACTCTTCTTTCTCTCTAAATCTCTCTGCAGAATCTCTGAAGACCCTGTTGAATCTCGCGGTCTTTTAACCCCATAATTGCGCCCTCACCTCCTCACGAATTCTACACCTCGCTAGCTTTCCCTCGCTTTCCTGCATCCCTAGCAAGCCTATCGTTCGAATCTCAAGACTTCAGACGTCCCATAGTTGCCTCTCACATGTTCATATTCGAACTGATTCTACAGTGTTTGAAAATATTCCCTTTTCCTCTCTACATCCTCATCTATTTTCTGCCGAAACACATGACTTGGAGATCAAGACTCCGAAGTACAGGTAAGGTGACAAACTGGGAGCTTTAAGGACGGATTCTGTCCTTTTCTTACTCATTAGATACAGATAATATTTTAAAAGAAATTATTTAATACCATCCTGATTCCAAATAATAACAAAAATAATCGACATTTGAACGTAGGAAATAAAAAGAAATGTCAGACATTTCAACCTGTTAAATAAAATACACGGGAGTTATTTTAATATTGTAACACCTTGGTGCGGGTAGTTACAGTTGAAAGAGCAGAATGCATGCTTCTAAATGCCTATCTACCTAAACTATGGTGGGCAGATGCAATTTACAGCGCTGCCTGTCATTAATCGTTCTCCGACAGTCTCTAAGTCTGAAAGTAGTCTGTTCAGAAACCGAATTTAAATCACATGCGGATAATTGGGGTCTAAAGCCATGGCGCACCTGCTAACAGGAAATCTTAAAAAGTGGGACCCGAAAGCACATAAATTCTTCATTGGATATTGCGACAAACCCAAGGAATATAAGGATTCATTGTACCTAACTCTGAAAGTGTGATATTGGTAGAGATAGTACATTTTTTGAATCTATGGTGAAGAAATACAATGTTGTTCCTGTAAAATTATCAGTAAGAGAACCCTCACAAACAATAGTGAAGTGAAAAGCAATGAATAGAATGATAAAAATTCTGTCTCACAAAGTTCATATGAAACGGTAGATGAAAATAAACACTTAATTGGCATCAGTTTTTATTCTCCATAAATAAGCAAACAATATAAACGAATAGGTAATAAGTTGTGACGATTCTGAAGAAAATACTTACCTATGTCAACATGAGCTTACTAGTGCCTGAGGATTGCAAAAGTCACCAGGAGAAATCATAGTGGCTTCAAACATCCGACCAATTATGCAAATTCCCCAAGCAGGGACACCTTCCTTATGTGTCTGGCAGTATTGAGGTTGGATATCAGGTTGACCTTGTATTCTAAGGGAGGGGCAAGGAAGCCTAGGCGGGTAAGCTAGACCAACCTGAAGGTTGAGCTGGCTGGGCTCTACAAAAAAGTCCCTAGTTTGCACGCTAGTTTATTCAGGTGAACGTGTAGTTACGTATAAATATTAGCAGTATCTATTCCTTCAATTGAAGGTGTCTGCTTGGTTTAATTGTAAAACCATTAACACTATTTTCGGGATTTCAAGGCTTTGCTTTCATTTTCGGTTTGTCTAAATGACGCTAATCTTTCTATTGAAGAACTTTTATTGCGAGAGAAGGAAGTTGCTTTGTTGTTCCGAACTGGTATAACATAGAGGATATGTCCGCCATGGGTGGCATTACTGATGAGCATGATCCAATGATCCTGCGAATGGTGTCCTTTTTTACTCGAGCGATCGCCGTGCGATCCTACATTAGCCAGCTAATTGTGGCATATTGGACAAAACAAAAACAGATCAACGATTAATACCAACATAATAAACAAATTATTATATAATCAAAATCTTCAATTAGTTCCCCAAACCAAATAATTAAATAGTATAAATTCACAACCAAAATTGTTCTCGAGTATATCTTAATTGATAGTGGAGCATCAAATTCTATTATTAACTCTGGACCTGCTACTAAATTCTTTTCTGATAAATTTTTTGAAAAATCATTCACAATAACACTATTACATAAATCCATCACTCATAACAAAAATATTAAAGTATCAATTTTAAAATTTTTAGGAATCAATCACAAGTTTAATGTTGTAAAATGGCGCGATCAATTTCGTGTACTTTTAGGTAAGGAAAACTTTAAAAAACTGCATTATATAATAAAACTGAAACATAATCAATTATGAACAAAAACAGTGGAAACGTCATTTGAATGATGCGAATTTTCAACCTTTTATCCAATCAACTAATAAAACAATTAGCATTCCTGTAGATTTATCAGATGGAGAAGTCATTGTTCCCGACATTAATATAAGT
The DNA here is from genome assembly GCA_947389935.1 of Agrilus cyanescens. NCBI lineage: Eukaryota > Metazoa > Arthropoda > Insecta > Coleoptera > Buprestidae > Agrilus > Agrilus cyanescens. Next base: position 16,919,667 of record OX376708.1, on the reverse strand, counting down.
TACTGAGTAAAACCTGAATCTGAATGTCTCGTGAAGGACGATTTCTGTAAAGTTCCAATTGAACAAGAAATGCCTAGCAAAATTACATTTCGGAAACCAATAAAAGTTGCACCTATACAAACCAACGACATAACACAACCTCTCAAAATTAATAACATCATTAGACTACTTGAAATAATTAGATACGACCATATTTGTTAAGTCCTAATTTAATTATTGATATTACTGTTATATTAGAGAAGTGTATTCAATAATATACGAAGACAGATACAAAGAGTAAACAAATGATAGTACTGTTAGCTTCGAAAGACTTAATCGAACTGTCGAACTGTTATATGTCTAGCAAATCCTAACCATACCCACACACAGACAACCAAGAGAAATAGTGCGCATGTGATACACGATATAAAATAGTTCCAACACGCCCTCTCAAATCGCACTTTTTCTTTCTCTCGTATAATTTTTGTCATTTTACATATCCAAAGCCTAAACCATCGCAACACTTTTCATGCCCTACTCTTGGCAACGGTTTCGTTAACACGTCCGCAATCATTTCATCCGTTGGAACATGCTTAATTACAATATATCCATTCTCAACAGATTCGCAAATAAAATGATACTTAATACTAATATGCTTGGTTCGAGCATGGAATACATGATCATTCGCTAAACACTCAGCTCCGCGATTATCTACATAAAGCGTCACACTCGTTTGCTCACCAAGCTTCAACTCATTAATTAAACTTCGTAAATACAATGCTTCTTTCGCTGCTTCCGCGAGACTCACATACTCGGCTTCCGTCGAGGATAGTGCAACTGTACGTTGCTTCTGAGATTTCCATGCTACCGCTGATCCACCCAGCAAGAAGACATATCCTGAGTAGGATCTTATATCAAGAGCGCAACCTCCCCAGTCAGCATCGGAATAGCCAACCAATGACTCACTATCTCGAGTGTAAACAAGCCCGATGTCAACCGTTCCTGCCAAGTATCTCAGCACTCTTTTCGCGGCAAGCCAAAGACATTGGCGAGGATTTTCAACAAATTGAGCAAGTCTGGACACCGTATTTGCAATATACGGGCGCGTGCCTACCGATATATACATAAGCGCACCAATTAATTCACGATACGGATATTTTTCTTGCGAATCACTCTCACTCGCTTCTTCAAACCGCACATTCACCTCAGAAGGTATTCCTACATGATTACAATCATACATTCATACATTCCATACTGTCTCAACAGATTCGTGATGTGTCCTGCTTGCGAAAGTTCTATTTGATCATCGCCTTGATGTATCTCGAGTCCTAGGCAATATTCTGCAAGTCCTATGTCTCTTACTTCAAAATCTTCGCTTAATCGCCGCATAAACTCATTCACAAGGCATTTATCATTCAACGCGATCAAAATATCGTCCACATAGACTACAACTAGTAAAATGCTATTCCCGCGCTTACAATGGAATAAACAAGGCTCATTTCTAGTCGGTTCTAAGCCCATCTTCAACAACCTTTCACTCAACTTGCGATACTACTGGCGGCCGGCTTGCTTAAGCCCATACAACGCGCGATTAAGCTTGCATGCGTTTCCACCATCACTCAGTTGCTTCAACATCTCTCTTGCACGAGATCTCACCACTGGATCAACATTTTTTCTTGACACTATGCGTTGCAACATTTCCTCCAGCATCTCGGGCACATTCATGATAACCTACTCTTCGAGTTGTCCATTCAGGTACGCTGTCACTATGTCGAGCTGCCACACTCTCAATCTCATTCGCGCAGCAAGTGCTAAGACCAACCTCAAGGTCTCTAGTCAGGCAACAGGCGCGAACGTTTGATGATAATTGACGCCAAACTTTTGACTATAGCCCTGCGCAACTAATCGAACTTTTCTTAGAATTTTGTTAGTCAGTACTAATCGACAGCCAACAACACTCTGATCACAACTTCTTTTGACCATGTTCCATGTATCATTTTTTACTCATGACGTGATTTCGCTCTCTATCGCATTCAACCACTCGTCTGATACCTCACTTTCAGCTCTTCCGGAGACGGTAGAGTGTCACGCGTCTCTATTGCTGTGCGAAATCCCTCATACGATGCTGGAAGACTATACAGCAGCATAATAGTTTGAAGATTGTTGCTAATGTGCTCGTTCATGCTCTCCAACTTGTCGACTGTGTCAAAGAAATCGTTTAGGTTATCTCTGACGTCACCGCCTTCTGTCATTTTTCGCAAGATTAACTGCTTGAGCAGTGCAGCTCTTTTTGCAGGTCCGGCGACGCGTAGATGCCCTTTAGCTTCAACCATACTTCTCTGGATGTCTCGCAATTCTTGATGTCCTTCAACAAACGCGGTTGAATAGACAAAATGATTTCTGTCTTCGCCATATCGTCTTTCTCTTCCCAAGAGTGCATCGCTTCCGTTGGCGCGGCACCTGCCCCGCGTTTCGGTTTAGTCAGCGATCCATCCACGTATTTCCACAAGCCATTTCTTTTAAGCCATGCTTGCATTTGTATTATCCATGTGTCGTAATTGTCTCTGGATAACAACTCTATACGCGATGTCGACGACACTGACACGTTTGACGCCATCTTTTCTCGTACTTTTTACACGCACACAGCACGCGAAAGAAACGTAACTTTTTATACGCGATTACTTATTTGTCCTGGTTTTTTCAACAGTATATACAGGCATGCGACTGGGCCCATAACCTATTGATATTACTGTTATATTAGAGAAGTGTATTCAATAATATATGAAGACAGATACAAAGAGTAAACAAATGATAGTACTGTTAGCTTCGAAAGACTTAATCGAACTGTCGAACTGTTATATGTCTAGCAAATCCTAACCATACACACACACAGACAACCAAGAGAAATAGTGCGCATGTGATACACGATATAAAATAGTTTCAACATTAATATTTTTCTATTTTTATCTTTTGCCTATATTCGTATTTTATGCATTTAGTATTATTATTATCCTTTACCTCAAATTACTGAAATTTGAAAAAAATTGCGTTCACGGTCAATAATGGGCATTATCAATAAAATCGAATGCCCTTCGGTTTAACAAATGCACCCACTACATACTAAATAGGATAACATTTTAAAAAATATCTGTACAAATTTGGCTTTGTTTACATCGACGAAATTGTCATATTTTCCAAATTTTTGCAAGATCATTTAAATAATTTAAATTTAGTGTTTGAGAAATTAAAAGACAAAATTCCAGTGTTTAGTTAAACAAATCAGGATAAAAAATGATTACAATTTTAGAGCTCGACATAAGGCTAGAACGTATTAAACCAAATAAAGACAAAATTAAAGCTGTTTTCAAATATCCTTCACCAAAAACTTTTATAGGCTATTATCAAAAATTCCTAAAATATTTTGCGAAAATTACACATCCGTTAACAAGATGTGTAAAGAAAAATTCCTGAATCGGTATCATTACCTTAAATATACAGGGTGTTACTGATATAACTGCGGATATTTAAGGAGGTGATAGGGCAGTGGAAAATAAGAAAATTAAGCAAAACTTCGCAGGTCCTAAAGTTTACCGTTTTCGAGAAAAACGTATGTGAAAATACAGGCAAAACCGAGTACGGTCCTGTGTAAAACGTGTCCTCGATTGACCTGGTCGTGTGTAGTGGCAACGCTGTCTTCAATCAGCTGACGGTGAATGAGGTTACTCGGTTACTGTAACGTAAACAAGTGTGTTCGAAAATGGCGTTTAGTTCATCAGAATTTTGTGACATGATACTTATGTACGGTGAATGTCGATACAGCATCGATGCAACAATCGCTTTGTACCGTGATCGATATCCCCAACGACGACTTCCGAGCCCGCGAACCGTGTTAAATGCAGTTCAGAGATTGCGAGACACCGGCAACGTAAACCCTACATTTGAGGGCCGTGGTCGTCGACGTCCAAACCGTATCGCCGCTGTGGAAGAAGAAATCCTGGATATCATAGACGAAAATCCCCAAAGTAGTACACGGGAAATAGGACAAACCGTTGGTGCCTCTCATGTGACAGTGTGGCGAATTTTAAACGAACAGTTGCTGCATCCTTACCATGTGCAACGTGTGCAAGCCTTGCTGGAAACTGATTTCCAGCCACGAGTTAATTTGTGTCGGTGGTTTCGAGAAAACAGTGTAGCAGATCCAAATTTTTTCCACAGGGTGTTGTTCACGGACGAATGTTGTTTCACACGCGATGGTATTTTAAATTTTCATAACAGTCATTATTGGTCTGACGCAAATCCTCATGTGGTACATCCTTCGCGGTTTCAACAACGGTTTTCGCTAAATGTGTGGTGTGGAATTTTTGGGGATTCGCTATTCGGGCCGTTCGTTCTACCTGCGCGTTTAAATGGGGAAACTTATTTGGCCTTCTTACAAGAAATTCTGCCAAATGTTCTAGAGGACATCACTTTGGAAGTGCGTGGACGTATGGTATTTCAACATGATGGTGCACCCCCTCACTTTGCAAGACCAGTGCGTGAGTTTCTTGATGAGCAGTTTCCTCGACGCTGGATTGGACGTGGGGGCGCAAAACCTTGGCCGGCGCGTAGTCCCGATTTAAATCCCCTGGACTTTTTTGTTTGGGGCTGTATGAAACAGCGAGTGTACAAAACAGTAGTACAAAATGTTGACGATTTACAGGACCGTGTAATGCTTGCTGCATATGCAATTCGCCAGATGCCTGACGTTTTTGCGCGAGTAAGACAGAATTTTGGTAGACGGCTGGAAGCTTGTATCTTAGCAGACGGTGCCAATTTCGAACAATTTTTGTAGTGTACTTCCCTACGTAAGTCTGTGCGTGTGTGTGTTTGTGTACTGCTGTTATTTACGGAGTCAATAACTTCTCGGTAATTGTTTGTTTACATTAGCCTTTACACAGTTGCCAAATGTGTTGCTTAAGTCAAAGCGAAAACGCACAGGACCGTATTCAAATTAATTCATGTTAAGATGTTTTTCAAAAATTTTGAAATTTTTTTTGTTTCTTCACCGCGCTGCTGTAGTGACCATTCGATTACATATCGCATCTAGTTAACACCCTCCAAAAATCCGTGTTTATATCAGAACCACCCTGTATATTATATATGTGGTGCGGTGTAAGTGAGGGAGGGTGTAATTGGCCCCACGTTGGGCGCCAAATATATCGTGTGTGCGATGCGGTGTAAGTGAGAGAGGGTGAAATTGGCCCCACGTTAGACACCAAATACTATGTGTGTGTGGCGGTGTATGTGTTTGAGAAATAAAAAGTATATGTATTATAGTGTTTGTGTTATAGATAAATTTACAGAATCTTCAAAATATTTCAAGAAATATAAGCACTTTTCACCCACCTTTTTAAATTAAGCTATTTCTAACGAACACTGAATAATTAATAAAACTATTTAAAGTAACTTCGGCGCCAGAATGAATATCAAAAGAATAAATAATTTAAAAAAATAAGTTTTTTAAAAAAAACGAAAAATTGTATTGAAAATTATCACTTGTTTAACTATTTACAAAATTTTATACAAGAAAGCATGAAATTTCTTAACTCAGATAGTGTTCAATTAAGTAATTTTTTAGAAATACTAACAAATGAAAAATTATTAAAATTAAACTAAAACCCTAATCTTTCCTAACTAGATAAATTATCTATTAAAGTTTTAAATATAAAAAGAAAGCAACAATATATCTCAATGTTTACAAAAAAGTTTTAAATTTTAGACTCACCTTGACGTCCTAAAAGTCTGCTTGATTCAAGTTTTTTTTATTGAATTTCTTTAACCTTGGTAAAGAATAACTAAATAGTCACCAGCTGTTGGTTGCTAATGAATCAGCCAGTTAAGTTCAAGACATAGATGCACACATTTTAATTTATTCAATTAGTTCACTTGGTTATGTTTAAATTAAATAACTCACTTATTTTATTTAAAAGCAGTCACTCTTTGAATCTAACAATATTTAAATTTTTAATCCAGCTAAGTTTTTCTTTCCTATGGAACACTTTATTATTATTTCATAGTTATTCCAAATTTATTTTTAATCGAAGTAATTTATATTTTTATTTTAGATTGATTCTTTTAAGTATAAAATGTCTTAATTTTATTTTACCAAAACTAGGAACTGTTTACATGAAATGAAAGCTCTTTTAAAAATAAAAATTAACGATGAATTACTATTTTCCTTGAAATTACTTCCTTCTTTTGAAAATTTTAATTGAAAATTCTAATGTCAAAAGTTTTGCTTAATTTCGACTCTTTAACATATTAAATCCTTTTATTAAAATAAAATGCAACTATTTAAATGTATTCCACATAATCTTTTCAGTACTTGGATCTATCAGTTCGTAGACATTTTCTGAGATAATTTTGTTAACTCTATACAGTCCCTCAGAAGGCAATTGCAGTTTTGCACAGTCTTTCTCTGTTGTCTGGTACTCTTAATTTTCTGATGACCACCAAATCTCCTAGATTGTAAGTAACTTTCTTCTTTATCTTTTTGTATTCTTTTGTTAAATATTTTTCAGCTGCTCTTTTGATTCTTAAAGTTACTATCCTCATTAACTCATCAAATTCTATCTTGTAATTTGCCTTCCATGGTCTATTTGGCTGTTTTTTAAAAAATTCACACTTTTGTAGATTTAGTTTTAAACCAGCTTTATCAATCGGTTACATTATCATATGTAAATGTTCTTGATGTTCGATTTTATTTTTAGAAAAAATAAGGATTTCATCCACATAATGAGATGAGCAATATTCAAATTTATTTAATATCGGCTGCATCGCTCGAACCAATGCAGTGCTAGACGTAGATAACCCAAATGGAACTACGTTAAAGACGTAAATATTTCCGTTAATTTGAAAGCCACAATATTTTCTGCTATCATGATGAAGATGAATTAACCAAAAGGAATTTTTTAAATATAATTTAGAAAAGATAACTATCCCCTAACCTACCTAATATGCTTTCTATATTTTCTGGATGTACGAATTGTTGTTGAGTAATTTTATTTAATTTTCGCTCATCTAGACGCATATGAATACAACCATCTTTCTTTTGTACTATTACCATGGGATTAGTTGAAAATCTGCTTATAATTCCTTCTGCTAACATCTGTTCTAATTCTGCACTAACTTTCTCTCGATACTTAAAAGGAATTGGATAAGATTTACAGTTAAATGACTCACTATTGTTAACTGTTAATTTATGTTGATAACATATTTTTGCTACCCTAGACCTGTTGTTTGTCAAACTGCTAAATTTTTTAATTAAATTATCTACAATTTCCCTAAATTCTGGCTCAGTATTTATTACGATGTTGCTTTGTTGTTGATTTTTAATAATAATATTATTTGGATCTTCATCCAATTTATTTAAATTATTACATTGCTTTTCTTCATTAATAATATTTTTTTTTTAATCATCCTTTATACTTATTATATTAATTTGATTATCATCAATTATAACCCTTTTTTCTTTCAAATCAACAATTGCTTTAATATTTAGTAATAAATCTTCACCTAAAATACACATGAATTGTAGATTTCTTATAATTAAAAATTCTGCATTTAAAATTTTCTCCCCTATTACTTTGGATACTTTTGTTAGGTGTTGTTCTAAATCCCTAAGATGTTCTAAGAAAAATTGTTTATTAAGTAAAGATACCTTATTTCCTGTGTCTACTAATGCTTCTATTATTTTAATATTAATTTTGACTTCTTTTATTTTTTAAATTGTTTTCTTGTATACTCTTCTGAATATCTTCTTGAAGATTTTATTTATTTTCTTTGTTTTTATTTTCCTATCTTATCAATCTTTTCACTAAATACTAACATATTTTCTTCTATTCTTCTTATATTGCCATCTATTTTTTCATTTAAAATCCTATTGTCTTCTTTAAGTTCTTGACTTAATTTTCTATTGTCTTCTCTATGTTCTTTGTTGTTATTGTCAATTTTTTTATTTTTTCACCAAGCTATTCTTTCAAATTTTTGTTCATTTATTCTAATTTTTGTAATAACATTATCATAGTATCATTATTTCCGGAATCCATTTTTATAACTTTTCCAGAACGCAAGTACATAAATCTAACAAACTTCTACCCTTTAGAACTATTGAATTCAACTAAATTTTTTTTAAAAACGATTGAAATCATAGAGCCTAATCTTTATCAGAGCCTAATTTTTATCAAGCAAAACTTTTTACAGCCCCACATTGTTAGCGACAAATATTATGTATGTGGTGCGGTGTAAGTGAGAGAGGGTGTAATTGGCCCCACGTTGGGCGCCAAATATGTGTGTGTGTGGGAGAGATGAAAAGTGTATGTATTATAGTGTTTGTGTTATAGATAAATTTATAGAATATTTAAAATATTTCAAGAAATATAAAAATTTAAATTAAATAACTCACTTATTTTATTTAAAAGCAGTCACTCTTTGAATCTAACAATATTTAAATGTTTAATAGAGGTAAGTTTTTCTTTCTTATGAAACACTTTATTATTATCTCATAATTATTCCAAATTTATTTTTAATCAAAGCAATTTATATTTTTATTTTAGATTGGTTCTTTGAAGTATAAAATGTCTTAATTTTATTTTCCAACATTTTGTGTCATGTATATTTTTGTAATTTTTGTTAAGAGAAAAAGTAGGTACTATGTGTAATACATGTAAATAGTTGCATTTTATTGTAATAAGGGTATTTAATATGTTAAAGTGTTGAAATTAAGCAAAATTTAAAAAAAAAGTAAATTTAAAGAAAGTTTTGACATCAGTATTTTTAAATCAAGTATTTCAGAAGAAGGAAGTAGTTTTAAGGAAAATAGTAATTCATAGTCAATTTTTATTTTTAAAAGAGATTGCACTTCATGTAAACAGTTCCTAAGTGTTAAAATTTTGAAAAATATTCAAAATTTTGTATTTAATTTCGACATTTGGATCCAGGTAGTCTTTGAAATTTTGCTTCGTATCCGTGGAAAACAATTGAATTTTACGTGGTATCCAACGATATTTTCTTAAAACAGTAGGTGTTTTGGTGTCGTTCAGATAAGACGTATTTAATTGTGCTCCAAATTAATTAAAATATAAAAGTTACCACTGAAAAATAAATTTTAATTTAAAAGTGAAATAATTGAACATCGATACTTACCAGTACAAACACCGAAGTCAAAACTTAGTCATTCTCTACCAAGGCTAAAGAAATTCAATAAATAAAAAAACCTGAATCAAAGGAAAGACTTTTAGGACGTCAAAGTGAGTCTAAAATTGAAAACTTTTTTTGTAAACATTGAAATATATTGTTGTTTTCTTTTTATATTTAAAACTTTAGTAGATAATTAAGCTAGTTAGAGAGGATTAGGGTTATTTAATTTAATTTTAATAATTTTTTATTTGTTAGTATTTCCAAAAATTTATTTAATTGAACTCACTATCTGAGTTAAGAAATTTCATACTTTCTTGTATAAACTTTTGTAAATATTTAAACAACTGATAATTTTCAATATACTTTTTCGTTTTTTTTTTTTTAAAAAACTTATTTTTTTTACTTATTTATTCTTTTGATATTCATAAAACGAATGTCTGGCGCCCAACTTACTTTAAATAGTTTTATTAATTATTCAGTGTTCTTTAGAACGAGCCTAATTTAAAAAGGTGAGTGAAAAGTGATTTTATATTTCTTGAAATATTTTGAAGATTCTATAGATTTATCTACAACACAAACACTATAATACATATACTTTTCATCTCTCCCACACTTACACCGCCACACACACATAATAATATATTGTAATAAATGCGACTTTTGAATTATAATAGTATGAAATCTAAACATTAAACATACATAAAATACAGACACAACACTTATGACACACATTTTTACTAAAATTTGTAGAATTTTCTTAAATTTTGAGATTCAACTTAATTAAATTAGTCAACTTAATATTCCTTATTTTACACTTTATTATTTTTATTTTTGAAGATTTTACGTACCACTTAACGATAACTAATTCTCTCCTTCATATATTCCAATATTAATATGTATTCGGGGTGTGAGCAATAAATGTAAAGTAAATGAAATCAATTTATAGAATTTTCAATAATTAAGAAATACATCATTTCACTCAACTTTTTAAAATTATTATTTACTTCACTCACAATTAATGAAATTAAAACTTGAGAATAATTAATTTTGAAAGTATTATGAATTTAAGTTGGGCGCCAAATATATCGTGTGTGCGATGCGGTGTAAGTGAGAGAGGGTGAAATTGGCCCCACGTTAGACACCAAATACTATGTGTGTGTGGCGGTGTATGTGTTTGAGAAATAAAAAGTATATGTATTATAGTGTTTGTGTTATAGATAAATTTACAGAATCTTCAAAATATTTCAAGAAATATAAGCACTTTTCACCCACCTTTTTAAATTAAGCTATTTCTAACGAACACTGAATAATTAATAAAACTATTTAAAGTAACTTCGGCGCCAGAATGAATATCAAAAGAATAAATAATTTAAAAAAATAAGTTTTTTAAAAAAAACGAAAAATTGTATTGAAAATTATCACTTGTTTAACTATTTACAAAATTTTATACAAGAAAGCATGAAATTTCTTAACTCAGATAGTGTTCAATTAAGTAATTTTTTAGAAATACTAACAAATGAAAAATTATTAAAATTAAACTAAAACCCTAATCTTTCCTAACTAGATAAATTATCTATTAAAGTTTTAAATATAAAAAGAAAGCAACAATATATCTCAATGTTTACAAAAAAGTTTTAAATTTTAGACTCACCTTGACGTCCTAAAAGTCTGCTTGATTCAAGTTTTTTTTATTGAATTTCTTTAACCTTGGTAAAGAATAACTAAATAGTCACCAGCTGTTGGTTGCTAATGAATCAGCCAGTTAAGTTCAAGACATAGATGCACACATTTTAATTTATTCAATTAGTTCACTTGGTTATGTTTAAATTAAATAACTCACTTATTTTATTTAAAAGCAGTCACTCTTTGAATCTAACAATATTTAAATTTTTAATCCAGCTAAGTTTTTCTTTCCTATGGAACACTTTATTATTATTTCATAGTTATTCCAAATTTATTTTTAATCGAAGTAATTTATATTTTTATTTTAGATTGATTCTTTTAAGTATAAAATGTCTTAATTTTATTTTACCAAAACTAGGAACTGTTTACATGAAATGAAAGCTCTTTTAAAAATAAAAATTAACGATGAATTACTATTTTCCTTGAAATTACTTCCTTCTTTTGAAAATTTTAATTGAAAATTCTAATGTCAAAAGTTTTGCTTAATTTCGACTCTTTAACATATTAAATCCTTTTATTAAAATAAAATGCAACTATTTAAATGTATTCCACATAATCTTTTCAGTACTTGGATCTATCAGTTCGTAGACATTTTCTGAGATAATTTTGTTAACTCTATACAGTCCCTCAGAAGGCAATTGCAGTTTTGCACAGTCTTTCTCTGTTGTCTGGTACTCTTAATTTTCTGATGACCACCAAATCTCCTAGATTGTAAGTAACTTTCTTCTTTATCTTTTTGTATTCTTTTGTTAAATATTTTTCAGCTGCTCTTTTGATTCTTAAAGTTACTATCCTCATTAACTCATCAAATTCTATCTTGTAATTTGCCTTCCATGGTCTATTTGGCTGTTTTTTAAAAAATTCACACTTTTGTAGATTTAGTTTTAAACCAGCTTTATCAATCGGTTACATTATCATATGTAAATGTTCTTGATGTTCGATTTTATTTTTAGAAAAAATAAGGATTTCATCCACATAATGAGATGAGCAATATTCAAATTTATTTAATATCGGCTGCATCGCTCGAACCAATGCAGTGCTAGACGTAGATAACCCAAATGGAACTACGTTAAAGACGTAAATATTTCCGTTAATTTGAAAGCCACAATATTTTCTGCTATCATGATGAAGATGAATTAACCAAAAGGAATTTTTTAAATATAATTTAGAAAAGATAACTATCCCCTAACCTACCTAATATGCTTTCTATATTTTCTGGATGTACGAATTGTTGTTGAGTAATTTTATTTAATTTTCGCTCATCTAGACGCATATGAATACAACCATCTTTCTTTTGTACTATTACCATGGGATTAGTTGAAAATCTGCTTATAATTCCTTCTGCTAACATCTGTTCTAATTCTGCACTAACTTTCTCTCGATACTTAAAAGGAATTGGATAAGATTTACAGTTAAATGACTCACTATTGTTAACTGTTAATTTATGTTGATAACATATTTTTGCTACCCTAGACCTGTTGTTTGTCAAACTGCTAAATTTTTTAATTAAATTATCTACAATTTCCCTAAATTCTGGCTCAGTATTTATTACGATGTTGCTTTGTTGTTGATTTTTAATAATAATATTATTTGGATCTTCATCCAATTTATTTAAATTATTACATTGCTTTTCTTCATTAATAATATTTTTTTTTTAATCATCCTTTATACTTATTATATTAATTTGATTATCATCAATTAAAACCCTTTTTTCTTTCAAATCAACAATTGCTTTAATATTTAGTAATAAATCTTCACCTAAAATACACATGAATTGTAGATTTCTTATAATTAAAAATTCTGCATTTAAAATTTTCTCCCCTATTACTTTGGATACTTTTGTTAGGTGTTGTTCTAAATCCCTAAGATGTTCTAAGAAAAATTGTTTATTAAGTAAAGATACCTTATTTCCTGTGTCTACTAATGCTTCTATTATTTTAATATTAATTTTGACTTCTTTTATTTTTTAAATTGTTTTCTTGTATACTCTTCTGAATATCTTCTTGAAGATTTTATTTATTTTCTTTGTTTTTATTTTCCTATCTTATCAATCTTTTCACTAAATACTAACATATTTTCTTCTATTCTTCTTATATTGCCATCTATTTTTTCATTTAAAATCCTATTGTCTTCTTTAAGTTCTTGACTTAATTTTCTATTGTCTTCTCTATGTTCTTTGTTGTTATTGTCAATTTTTTTATTTTTTCACCAAGCTATTCTTTCAAATTTTTGTTCATTTATTCTAATTTTTGTAATAACATTATCATAGTATCATTATTTCCGGAATCCATTTTTATAACTTTTCCAGAACGCAAGTACATAAATCTAACAAACTTCTACCCTTTAGAACTATTGAATTCAACTAAATTTTTTTTAAAAACGATTGAAATCATAGAGCCTAATCTTTATCAGAGCCTAATTTTTATCAAGCAAAACTTTTTACAGCCCCACATTGTTAGCGACAAATATTATGTATGTGGTGCGGTGTAAGTGAGAGAGGGTGTAATTGGCCCCACGTTGGGCGCCAAATATGTGTGTGTGTGGGAGAGATGAAAAGTGTATGTATTATAGTGTTTGTGTTATAGATAAATTTATAGAATATTTAAAATATTTCAAGAAATATAAAAATTTAAATTAAATAACTCACTTATTTTATTTAAAAGCAGTCACTCTTTGAATCTAACAATATTTAAATGTTTAATAGAGGTAAGTTTTTCTTTCTTATGAAACACTTTATTATTATCTCATAATTATTCCAAATTTATTTTTAATCAAAGCAATTTATATTTTTATTTTAGATTGGTTCTTTGAAGTATAAAATGTCTTAATTTTATTTTCCAACATTTTGTGTCATGTATATTTTTGTAATTTTTGTTAAGAGAAAAAGTAGGTACTATGTGTAATACATGTAAATAGTTGCATTTTATTGTAATAAGGGTATTTAATATGTTAAAGTGTTGAAATTAAGCAAAATTTAAAAAAAAAGTAAATTTAAAGAAAGTTTTGACATCAGTATTTTTAAATCAAGTATTTCAGAAGAAGGAAGTAGTTTTAAGGAAAATAGTAATTCATAGTCAATTTTTATTTTTAAAAGAGATTGCACTTCATGTAAACAGTTCCTAAGTGTTAAAATTTTGAAAAATATTCAAAATTTTGTATTTAATTTCGACATTTGGATCCAGGTAGTCTTTGAAATTTTGCTTCGTATCCGTGGAAAACAATTGAATTTTACGTGGTATCCAACGATATTTTCTTAAAACAGTAGGTGTTTTGGTGTCGTTCAGATAAGACGTATTTAATTGTGCTCCAAATTAATTAAAATATAAAAGTTACCACTGAAAAATAAATTTTAATTTAAAAGTGAAATAATTGAACATCGATACTTACCAGTACAAACACCGAAGTCAAAACTTAGTCATTCTCTACCAAGGCTAAAGAAATTCAATAAATAAAAAAACCTGAATCAAAGGAAAGACTTTTAGGACGTCAAAGTGAGTCTAAAATTGAAAACTTTTTTTGTAAACATTGAAATATATTGTTGTTTTCTTTTTATATTTAAAACTTTAGTAGATAATTAAGCTAGTTAGAGAGGATTAGGGTTATTTAATTTAATTTTAATAATTTTTTATTTGTTAGTATTTCCAAAAATTTATTTAATTGAACTCACTATCTGAGTTAAGAAATTTCATACTTTCTTGTATAAACTTTTGTAAATATTTAAACAACTGATAATTTTCAATATACTTTTTCGTTTTTTTTTTTTTAAAAAACTTATTTTTTTTACTTATTTATTCTTTTGATATTCATAAAACGAATGTCTGGCGCCCAACTTACTTTAAATAGTTTTATTAATTATTCAGTGTTCTTTAGAACGAGCCTAATTTAAAAAGGTGAGTGAAAAGTGATTTTATATTTCTTGAAATATTTTGAAGATTCTATAGATTTATCTACAACACAAACACTATAATACATATACTTTTCATCTCTCCCACACTTACACCGCCACACACACATAATAATATATTGTAATAAATGCGACTTTTGAATTATAATAGTATGAAATCTAAACATTAAACATACATAAAATACAGACACAACACTTATGACACACATTTTTACTAAAATTTGTAGAATTTTCTTAAATTTTGAGATTCAACTTAATTAAATTAGTCAACTTAATATTCCTTATTTTACACTTTATTATTTTTATTTTTGAAGATTTTACGTACCACTTAACGATAACTAATTCTCTCCTTCATATATTCCAATATTAATATGTATTCGGGGTGTGAGCAATAAATGTAAAGTAAATGAAATCAATTTATAGAATTTTCAATAATTAAGAAATACATCATTTCACTCAACTTTTTAAAATTATTATTTACTTCACTCACAATTAATGAAATTAAAACTTGAGAATAATTAATTTTGAAAGTATTATGAATTTAAGTTGGGCGCCAGACATTCACATAAGTAAATATCAAATGAGAAATAAAGAAAGTATTAAATTTGAACAAATTAAAAATTATATTGAATAATAAATTGGTTTGAAGAATATTGATACAAAATTTGAAAATGAAAATCTTAAATCAGTTAGTGAGTTCTAATATTTTAAATTTATAAGAATGAAACAATGTTAAATACTTTTTAAGAAAACTATTAAAATTAAAAATTACCCTACAACACCCTATCTAGCTAAATCTCTTATTAAATATAATTTATTATTTTAAAAATTGAAAAAGTAACAAATACAATACTTATAAATAAATTTTATAAAAAAAACTCACTTTGACGAAGCTAAGTTTTATTATTTTTCAAAGTATCCTCCGTAATTGATTAAATGTGTATTCCTTGGTGGACGGTAAATCAACCTGTGTATTATTAACTTTATAAACTATAGAACTGCACAACAAAACCAGAAAATATTCCCTGGAATGAATATAAAACGTCCAACCTTGATGTCAGATGATAAATTTTAAAGTAACCATATCATTTTTCAAAACCGTAACATAAAATCTTCAAGTAATAAAAGAAATTAATTTTTCTACGACATACAATCAGTCTGAGTTACATAATAAACTGTTTAATAAGGAATATTAAGTTTACTTCCACTAATTTAATTAAGTTAAATCTCAAAATTTAAGAAAATTCTACAAATTTTAGTAAAAATTTGTCATAAGTGTTGTGTCTGTATTTTATTTATGTTTTATATTTAGATTTCATACTATTATAATTCAAAAGTCGCATTTATGACAAGATCCCCTTAAAATTTTGATATTTTTGTAATATGAAATTTTTTATTAAAATTTTCAAATTTTTAAACTGATCAGTTAGATTTTAAATTTTTTTAAGTGAATAATAAATTTATATGAAAGTTTCCCCTTACTATCTCCGTAATTGGATCAGTTAGTTCATATACGTTTTCTGAAATGATTTTGTTTATTCTGTAAGGACCCTCAAAGGGTAATTGCAATTTAGCACAAATTTTTTTTTTATTGTCAGGCACTCAATTTCCTAACCACTACCACATCTACATCATACCTAATTCTTTTCTTTATTCTTTTATTCCCTTTTGTTATGTATTTTTCTGCTGCTCTCTTAATTCTTTGACTAACTTCATACAATTATTAAATTCAACTTTATTTTCTATCTTCCAAGGTCGTCTAAGATTCTTTAAATTTATTAAATTAATTGGTGAAATTTTTGTTACAGTATTTGGGACTTCATTTAAATATAATTCTATTTCACCTAATTTCTTATCCCATTCTTGCTGGTTATGATAAATAAGTAACCTTAAAAATTTAATAATTTCTCGATTGTACCTTTCCACCGGATTACCTTGCGGATGTCTAATGCATGTGAGTGTAGTGTTATATCATTTTGTATGCAAAAATTTTTCATACGGTCATTATTAAAATAAGTAGCGTTATCACACAGTATATTGTCTGGTAATATAATTTTGTGTTTTTTGAGAACATGTCCGTCACTACTAAAATATGTTTAAATCCTTCATTCGAAATTATTAAATTACTCACAAAATCTAGAAGTAGAATTTATAATGGTTTCGGAGTAATAACACTTTGTATTATATTTTTATTTGTAAAATTCTTGTATTTCTCTAAAATACATAAGTGACATTTTGAATAATCTTTTTACACAACTGTAAATCCCTTAATGAATAATATCTTTCCCTAAATATCATGTAGAGTTTTCCAACACCAATGTGTCCAAATATTTGGTGTAGATCATAAATAATTTTCAAAGTGTTGCTGTAGCCAGGGGGCTCCCAACTTTATGTGTTGGTACAAAGTTCGAACATCGTCAAACAGTGCAACAACGAATTGTGTAGGAAAAACCCTCGCATGTTCGTCTTGAGCTGGGAGAAGGAAAGTCGTGCTAATCGTGAACTTTAACCGTCGATAAAGCCACAACCGCTGTAAGCTCATGGGATACCTTGGTAAGCCATGTTAGAATACCTGTTATCTGAAGATGCCGTGTCACGGGAGTTTGTATATAGTTTGTTTGTTGGTAGGAATCGGGCACACATGGTAACTACGAAACCTTTTATTTTTGTCGGACACGTCACACATGGTGAACATAGCCCTTTATTTGTTTGGCGAGACACGTCACCTTGGTGAACATAGCCTCTAATTAAGGTGGTTCGAGACACGCCACTTTTAGTGGACGTCGCCTCTATTTTATGACAGTTCAGAACAACAGACTATGTCAACTTACTCGACTTCCCTCTCTCTGATCAAGAGTTCTTCAATTAAGAGTTTCGCCTAAATTTAGACAACTGCAAATATGCTATCTTTTTAAACTCATCTGTTACCAAGGCAAAACCTTGAGATGCTCAACCAGTGTTAGTTATTCAAAGATAAAACCAAAACGGATACCTTCAACTGAAAGAATAGATACCGCCAAATTGATTTAATACGGTAGCTACCCGTTTACCTGAATTAATCATAGGAGCGTAAACCCTAGGGAGATCCTTCTAAACTCCTGCCGCCTACAGCTTCAGGCCAGTTTAGTCATCATCTACGTTTACGTAATTTTGTAGGTAAATATACCAACGTTAGAATGAACCCAGTCTAAAACAGCTGATCAAAACTTCTCAGGCTATATTGATTTAATAAACCAAATTAAATTGCTTGTCATACACCTACCTAGTACCAGGAAGCAGTACATGAATCAGTGAAGAACTGTACATGGTCCAAAAAGGACTCGAATTAGACAATTGTATAAAATACGAATAAAATATCGGTCAGTAAGTTACACCTTTGTATTGTATGCCAGCGGCATCGGCAGCAACAGGCTCGGGGTTGATGGACGAACGACCGCTAATGGGGTAGTTTATGGTACTCGACGGATAGGTTCGGCGGCGGCGTCTAACGGTACGACTCTTCGGACAACGTTTGAGATACAGGCGCCAGTGGCGGGGTTGTATACGACTCCAATAAAGGGTGGCAGCGGAATGAACCAGGTTACGAACACGGGACAAGACCGAATTAAACCAATCACCAGGGGATGTTGGACTGCGCAGACAACAGCCTTTTAACTCGTACAATAGAAATTAAATTGCATTACAGGACCTGTTATACTGCAGATCGAGATAAGCCGTTTTCCGACTAGCCTCGCAACAGGTCGAATCAAAATATGCGCTTTGATAAATACCTATTGGACTTCACTTCCGATCGGTTTAGAACACTACTCAACTGAACGCATGGCGCAATAACTCTCTGAAACTTCTCTAACTTTAACTTTGTAACTCCGCGACGGTAACTCAACTGTAACTCTGTTTAACCCTCGGTATCTACTTTACTGAAACCTAACTGTAACTGTCTGACTGTAACTGTTGGACTGTGACTATTTGACTTTGACCCTCTGGCTTTAACTGTTTGACTATCACTCTCTAACTTTCACTGTCTATCCTATTGAAACTTGCGGTGTTTTATCCCAAAATTTTACCCTCACTAACACACGATTCTGCATCTCGCGAGCTTCCCCTCGCTTCTCTACATCCCTAAGATACCTATCGTTCGAAACTAAAGACTCTTACATGTTCATATTCCACTGACTTGGCAGTGGTCGAAAAGCATCCCTTTTCCTCCTTTACGTCACTACATACCCTCTGGCTAAACACATGGCCTCGGATGGCATTCCGTTGTACGAAAGTTGTCACAAAACGCCAGTTTTGAAGACGTATTCCCTCCTTTTCTTACTCATTCAGTCCGAAAAATATTTTAAAATAAAATAATTCAATCCTATTCTCATTTCAAATAAAATCAGAAAAATAATCGCAATTAGACATACGAAATAAAAAAGAAATAATAAGGTGAAGAGACGAAAAAAAATCTGCTATTCAATTAAATAGAGTTATTATCAGATAAAAAACACCTGCTAAATAAATAAATACTAGAAGTAAATTATTTATAATATTGTAACACCCGGATGCGGGTGGTTACAAAAGCCAGATCTTTATCTATTACATACAGTTCCTTATCTTGCCATTTCTTAATAATTATTCCATTTTTTATTTCAAAAGCTTTAAGATTCCTATCTGAAGTCAATTTATCCTTTAAATCTGATAATCAGTTAATAAGTTGCAAGCAACAATTAAATTTCTATATTCTGATTCATAATTTTGACTTCTAGTTATGGCATCTGCAGTAAAATTTGTCTTTCCGGAACGACGTACTATACGCTTGGCAAGCAACTCGCCTAGCGCCACGTAGTGTTCACTGGTAGCAATAATCATGTGACGGTCGTTGTACTAGAAGGATTGTAAACATAATGGAGATAACAGAAAAATTATTAAAAACTCCAAAAAAACGATCAAATCGAAATTGTTGTAGTCGTGAATAGTCATAATACGGAAAAAAAGAATCCTGATCTGCATTTTTACACATTTCCTAATCGTAAAGCAGTATTTGCGTGTAATACTTGTGTTTCTCTTTCAATATTATTTTATTATTCTCATCAAAAATAAAATATTCAACAAAACTTATTTTATTTTCATAATCTACAATTATTGAATTAGCGCAAGAAAACGGGCATTTAATTTCAAGTAGCTGCAATTCTTCTCCATTAAAAATCAAACTATCAGGACTACATGCTAAAAATGGCTGATTATAACAAATCACGAGACCCGTATCATAAACCTCTAGAGCTTCCAATGAAGCTTTCTTGAATAAACCTTTAAAAGCCATCTTCGCCACAGGTTCAAGGTTTAAACCATAATGCTTTGCTTTGGTTGAAACGGTTTGATGTGAATGTTTGTGGAGGCTTGTAGCCAATTCATCAAAGTTTTCACGACGAGTTTTGATTCTATGCGCTTTTTCACTGCATGTGATCCTATTCAGTCTTTGTTTAATCCACGTAGAAGATTTCGATTAATTTAAAGAAGAGAAACATATATCAACCCATTTTTGTTGATTTACTATTATATTTTGTTGATAAAAATCACTGTAAATTGAAGGACACTTAACTACTTCGAACTTATGTCACCGTTTTCATTGAGCACAGATGTCCACGTGTGATATGTATTAAAAACATTACTTATTTGTAATGATAATAAATAGGTGAAAAATTCTCTATAAACTCTTTCTCGTTGCTCTCCCATTTGTTGTCGGACTTCTTTTTCTTCAGCACAGCATTTCTCAGCTTTAATCATTTGAATAAAACAAGATGTTTCTTCCATATGAACATCTGTTATTCTGTACATCTTCAAAATGATAGACTTTTTTATCCTTAATATTTCCTGTATCAGAAGGGAATAGTGATTCTATTGTGTACCCCTTCCGATATTTAGCAAGCTGGTGTTCAGGTGGACGATTCCAAATCATTGGCCTATGTGTTTTTGACAAGGTATTTTCTTCGTTAACAAAAATACATATTGCAGCAGCATGCTTGCAGAAAGCATTCATGCTTTACAGGTACACTGAGCTTCACGAATGATTCTTCCATTAACATGATCTATCTGAAAAATTACAGTAAAGCATTGGATACTTGTTTACCAATGGTGGAACTAGCTAATAGGATGATGAAAAACATATCGAATGCTTCCTGTCACTACTGGTAAATAAACATTTTCATTTTGTTTTCGTGCTTGCAGCACCAGGAGTTTTCCTAAGTACTGTTCCATCAATTTTACGGTTATTACCATCGATAATTTCACGTACGTTACTTACGGGTTAGCTTTTTACAAGATTTCTACCTTTCGATATACTTTTTTTTTACGAAAATTACATAAATTAACTGTCTGAAATCCGTTCGAAAGTATTAGACTGCTTTTTTGAATTGTATATCCCAATTTCAAATATATCGTTCTTTATATAAAGGAAATAATTAATCCAAATAATTTTTATTTATTTATTTATAATATTTATTTCGTCTTAGAGTTATTAGAAAAAATATCTTGCGAAACTTTATATCAATTACGTATTACAACAGTTTCATTAAGGAAAAGATTATTAGAATTGACGTGCTGCAGCACAGTTAAAGTCCGAAATTGTTTGTTGTATCCCCTCTTTGACTAGGCAAACCTGAGTTGGGCTGCTCAACGAACTTGCCGGTAACACATACTCACATAAAAGTTATGAGGCGTGACTTATATATCGTGTGGACCATTGCTAATTCAGCAAATAAGGATAAATTGCATCTTTTTATGTATTACGAGGTTAGATTAGATACTGTTGACTGCTCCTATTTTACACTTCAATTTCTCAATGAAGATAATTATTCTCAAGTTTCAATTTTTTAAAACTTGACTTGGAGATAATGAAAACTTTTCTATGTTCTACGTGATTGTAGCGTCTGCCTTTGACGTCAATTGTTTATCCACTCACTCCAATTTGTACCTGTATGCAGTAACTACTCAATACAGACAAGCAGGAGAGATTTCAAAGTGTGGATAGTGTGTATAGGGTGGGCCAAATTCGATATTTCTATAGCGGAACTTGATAACAAAGAAATAAATGGCGTATGAGCGATCTCTATTTGAGACCAATTTGCTGCTGTTTTAAAAAAAATATATTATGGTCTTTTGTTTTCGAGTTAAAAACAAAAGTGGGAATTTTCGACTTTTTGAAATATACTCATATCCAGTTTGTTTATTGAATTAGAAAAAAAGAAACTATTTTCACGTTGTTGTGAAACTTTTTTATGCAGAATGCAGTGGCGTCGAAGAAAAAAATTTTCGAGGTATGGTATAAAGTTGTGTTTTTTTAAATGAGAATCATAGTTAGCTACGCTTAATTAAAAAAATTATTTTTCCTATTTTCAAACCTATATCATACGTACATTGGGTCGCTCGTGTTGTGTAAGGGCAATAATGGCGTAAACATTTTTTTTAGACTATCATTTCACATTTTATATTTATTCCTAGTAGGCGTCTGTCATCTGCACACGATTGACATTTTTAAACCCGTATTTTTAAAATGGTAATTAAAGTCCCTAGGTAATCAAAATCTGGACAGTCGCATTAACTTGCTTGAGTAAAACTGTGGCCATTTCTCCTTTTCTAAATATAAACAGATGGAGACGTTCACATGACTGTGTGTATATCAGCAATGGTTCATCACAATGCAATCATAGTGAAATCTGTCGCGAAGGTTACCTTAGTGTTGTTTCAGTGTTTCTAAAGTAGTTTGGATGCCGTATCACTTTAGGTTCCACAAAATCAACTCCCGTATAGAAAATGAAAGAGTTGAGTAATTATATGAAACGTAAAATGCGGAATATTCTCAAATTTTGGCGAGAAAGGATATAGAAGTAACGTAGGTACTGTTTTATCTTTCGTAAGAAATTATAAAAGGTAAGGTGCATTTGTGGTGAATTATTCTGTTGGCTGATTAGACGTGCCGTTTAAACGTTCACAAATGAGCCATTGCGCAGAGGTTCTGTTAGCTTAGTGATATTTAGGTTAGGTTCTTCGTTGTGTATTCATGTCGTTTATGTGGTTGTTGGTGTTTGTTATTGGTTAGGTTATGAGTGGTATAAGATGACAGGTTCTAATTCAGAGGAGGAGAGGTTACTTAAGGTCAAATTGACACAAGGTCATTAACTTTAACGCTGTGTGTATGAACTGGTTGAATGATTCACAATGAATACATATGTACATGTGTGGGTAATGTACAATTAAATACGTCTGCAGTCGTCTGAAGTTTACGATTTTTATGACGGAAGGTTTTAAATACGTCTACAGCCGTTGAAGTGTCATTGCAACGTTATTCGAGGAATGATTTTAGGTATTTAGTTACACTTACACTGATTATTGCAATTGCAATTGTACGTGATTCATGTAGATATTGTGATGGGGAAGGATGGGAAAGAAGTGCAGTTGTAAGCAGGTAGACAATTGTTAAAGTAGTGAAAAGCAGAAGTAGTTGAGAAGATTGGTTTGAGAATGGATGTAAGAAGCAGTAGTAGAGGTAGTAATATCGATGAAGTTTGTGGTGGTACAAAAGAAGTAGAGTATTGGAATAATGCGGACTACATGGAAGGATTGAATGATGCGCAGCGTAACACTGTGTTACGTAGAGGAGATTACGTAGACACAGAGGAGTATACTGTAAATAAAGCAAAGAAGTATGTAAGTGATGTTAGCTCCATGGAAGGGTGGAACGTAGCTCGAAAACTCTTCGAATGTGAAACGAACTTCTCAGCATGTTCTGCGTATGTGCTGTACTGTGATAGGAATAATCTTCGCTACCTACCAATGTGTTGGAGCTGTCGATATTGGGGAAGTAATGGAGGAATTGTGTCATGTACACGAGTCCCGAATTTATGGATGTTGGAAGTGTATATCCATGACGAAGTTTCCTATTCCACCTGATTATTTAAATTATTTTAAATAAACTAGTTGAAATATCCCACCATCATAATAGGATAATTTAAATAGAATTGACTGTAAAAAAACTGTACTAGCACCTCCCCCGAAGATGCCCTAGTAGGGTGAAACAGTTGTCAGAAATATGAATTGTAAAGTGAAAATTAGTAGTTTTATTTATTAATTATTCAGTATAAATTTCAATTTTCAAGTAGTAAAGGCGGAATCAATCAATTATATTGTAGCGTATGAGCTAACATGTATAGAGTGCGTGTAGTGGTAGTGGCGAACTGTTTGAGATGCGGATGCTTCCAAGGTGAACGTCGGTGGTGAACGACGAATACCTCTTTGGTATTAGGGAGGATACCTACTCGGTATCAGTGGAGAAGGAAAAGCGAGTCAGAGTTAGACTAATATATTGGATTATTTACAGCTTATTTATAGTGATATTAAATACATGGACCTTATGGCAAATATACGGTCAGCAGCTTACACTGGTGTGTGTATTTGTTTTGAACTACTTTTTGGCTACAAACTGCCGATGTTCTATGTAGGCAGAATTACATTTCTTAGTACAGTGTATTAATTTTTGTTGTTTGATGAGTACCGTGTGTACCCACAAAATAATAATATTGTAACGACTTTTCTAGTAGAACTTATTTATTTAACGGATATTTATTTTACAACTATTTATTTAACACTTAAACACTAATAGTATACTTAAACAATAATAATAATTTAACGACTTATTTATATCACAAGGAAAATGCGTATTTACATCACTCGGTATATCGTAGTTCGCTATTTATATCACTCGTTCGGAAGCTCACTGTGAACTGACTGACTACTGGCCACGTCAACAGGTATTTATACTGATTAGGAACAATCCAGAAAGTTCCAGAATTACATACTAGACTTTACTGGAGTGCCTATTGTGTTCATCTAATTTATGGCCTTGTTTATCGTCATCAAAGCGCCGACCGACGCCGGCATTCTTTGAGCTCCGCTTATCTGCTGTCGGTTCTCGTCGCCGCTATCGCACACACACACGCTCGCCGCACTTCTCGCTCTCGTACACATATACGCTCGCTACACTGCCCACTCTCGCACACTTACGCTCATTACACTGCCCCCTCCTTAACGGTGATCCGTCCCGGATCACATCTTCCGTTCCTTCGAAGGATCATGCCGGTACTTGTAATTCTGTCCCCTAAGGCACCCAGTCGTCATATGGAAGTAGCAATCCACCGTCCTTGGCTGTGCGGGATCTCGTTGGGGATTATTGGTGTATACCGTTATTTCGACGCCGCTCCACCGGAACAGGACCTCTAACATGCTCCGCACCACTCTCCAGTTCAGTCCATCTAACCCACATCCTATCCTTGGCATGGCTAGCCTTGTGGTACCTGTGGATAGCAGTTGGTCTCTTAGTTCCACCAACGAATTATATAACGAGTGGTAGGTGGGCTTCTCAGACGACGCCTCCTTAGTAACCAGGTAGTAAATGGATCGGTTTCCGTCCACCAGACTTAGCACTTTCTTTCCATCTCCGAGTTGGTTCCGCAGCTCTGACAAGCGGCCAAACTTCTTCTTGAATACGGTGGCAATACCGCGATCCATCCTCAAGTCTTTGGCCACACAATGAACCAGCGAGTCCGAAGCAGAAAACAAATCTTCGGATCTCTCGGAGGTGACACCGAATCTGGAGTTGGCATATAAGCTCGGCGTGGCCATAAACTCGTCATACTGGGGATCCGGAGAACGAGCTTGCATAAGCCTGATCCGTGCTTCTTCGTGATTGTCACCGGCATATGGGGCCAAACGGTTAAAATGGACAACCTTCGGTTTTCCATTTGGTGTGCGTCGAATCCGGTAAATAACGTCATTTATTCTCTTGACGATTGTATATGGACCTTCCCAGTGCTGCTGTAGCTTCGGCGAAAGACCTTTACGGGGCTGTGGATTGTATAACCACACCATGTCTCCCTCCTGGAAACCTCCATCAGTGGCCCGTATATCGTAAGTGTCCTTCATGCGGTCGCTAGCTATCTGCATCCGGGAACGTACTTCCTCAGGATATCGTCAAGTCTTCTGCGAAGATCACTAACGTAGTCTTCTCCGGCAACGTCCTCACCAGGTTTGCAGCCAAATTTCAGGTCACATGGTAACCGTAGTTCCCGACCAAACAGTACTTTTGCTGGTGTTTGTCCAGTAGTTTCGTGAATCGATGATCGATATGCCATAAGAAACAGTGGCAGATGGCGATCCCAGTCTCTTTGGTGTTTGGAGACCACTTTGGACAAGTACTTGTTAATGGTCCTGTTCATTCGCTCTACCATGCAGTCTGATTGAGGATGCAGAGGTGTTGTCCGGGTTTTGTGAATGCCTAATGTCTTGCAGATTTCTTGGAACACGGCCGACTCAAAATTCCGACACTGATCAGAATGAAGGTCCATGGGAACGCCGAACCGGCTGATCAGGTGGTTTACGAGCTCCTCCGCTACTGTGGTGGCTGTCTGATTTGGGAGTGCGTACGCTTCAACCCATTTCGTGAAGTAGTCCATTGCCACCAGGATGTATTTGTTGCCACCATCGGTCTCTGGAAACGGTCCTGCGATGTCTATGGCAATCCGTTCGAATGGACTGCCGACATTGTACTGGCGCATAGGAGCACGCCGTCGTCTTTGCGGTCCTTTGCTGGCTGCACAAGTTGTGCACTTCTTGCACCAGTCTTCAACATCCTTTTTGCAATTGACCCAGTAAAACCGCTCACGGACTCTCCCAAGGGTCTTGTTAACACCAAAATGTCCCCCCGAAGCATCGTCATGGAGGCACTTCAAGACTTCCCTTACCAGGCTCTTCGGTACAAGCAATTGACGTTTGCTCTCAGTACCATCCTGGTTTTCCACTATTCGCTTCAGGAGTCCATCTTCCTCAACAATGGAGTCCCATTGGGCCCACAACGATTTTACCTCCGCAGATTTAGCGGCGATCTCTTGCCAGATTGGTCGGCTGCCTTCATTCTTCCATTTCCGAAACAAGCTTAGGACCGGATCAGAACCCTGTTCCGTCTTGATGTTATCAGGATGCCATTGTTCATCCGTGACGGTTATCCTCCGGACTTCTTCATGTTCCTCCAGGCGCTCACAGTACTTGCAATTTTCAGAACATGGTCTTCTGGATAAGGCATCCGCGTTCTTATGGCTATTTCCAGCTCGATGTTGTATGTCGAAGTCGTATTCTTGGAGCTTTTCTATCCAACGCGCGACTTGACCCTCTGGATTCTTGAAACTCAGTAACCACCGTAAAGCAGCATGATCTGTTCGGAGCAGGAACTTCCTTCCATACAAGTACTTATAAAAGTGCTCCACGCTCTTTACTACTGCCAGTAGTTCTCGTCGGGTTACACAGTAGTTTCGTTCGGGCTTGGATAGGGTCTTGCTGAAATAGCCGATGACTTTTTCCTCTCCGTGTTGTATTTGTGAGAGTACTGCGCCTAACCCAACATTGCTAGCGTCGGTGTCCAAAACAAAGTTCCCCTCTGGTATCGGATAACTCAACACGGGTGTGGAAACGAGAACTTGCTTTAACTTTTCGAAGGTAGCTTGGCAGTCCGGTTCCCAGCAGAATGGTCTGCCACTTTCGGTTAGTCGAGTCAATGGCTTGGCAATATTGGCAAATCCAGGAACGAAGCGTCTATAGTAAGTACACAGGCCAAGGAAGCTTCTGACCTGATGTACGTCAGTAGGTACTGGCCATTCTCGTACGGCTGTGATCTTCTGGGGGTCGACTGAAACGCCGGTCTTCGTGACTACGTGCCCCAGGTAGTTCACTGTCTCCTGAAATAGCTGGCATTTCTTGGGGCTTAATTTAAGTTTGACATCACGCAGCCTTCGAAGTACCTCTTCCAAGTTTTTCAGGTGATCGTCGAAGTCTTTTCCGATCACGATTATGTCGTCAAGGTATACCAGGCAAGTTTTCCCAATCAAGCCGTTCAAGGCCGTCTCCATGAGTCGTTCAAATGTGGCTGGCGCATTACACAACCCGAACGGCATCACGTTGAACTGCCACAGCCCGGTTCCGATCGAAAATGCCGTCTTCTCTTTGGCCTCAGGATCCAGGTCTACTTGCCAGTATCCACTTTTAAGGTCTAGCGTTGAGAATATTGTCGACTCCGCAAGCGTGTCCAAGGTATCATCGATGCGTGGCAAGGGGTAGCTGTCTTTCTTGGTGACATTATTTAGCTGGCGGTAGTCAACACAGAAGCGTGTAGATCCGTCCTTCTTCTTGACCAAAACGACCGGCGACGTCCATGGACTGGTCGATGGTTCTATTATTCCGTCCTTCCGCATGTCGCTTATAATCTTTTCGGCCTCTTCCTTTTTGGCCAGTGGTAGTCTCCTCGGTCTCTGACGGATGGGCTGCGTTTCGCCAGTGTTGATTTTATGGACGACGATGTTGGTTCGCCCTTTCTTGCCGTTGTCCAATGCGAACACGTCCTGGTACTTTACAAGGAGTTCCCCTATTCGACGTTGTTCAGGTTGATTACGGTTTTCACCCGCCTCCTTGTACAGTTTTAACAACGCCTCCGGAATACCTTGAACTTTGCGCATCCCTGAACTCAATCTTTTAACTTGTGGCATGGCAGTGTCCTGGGCGTGTAACTGGAACGTTTCGCCGTTTAGTGTCACATTCTTTCTCCGGAAATTCAAGCAGAAGTCATATTTTCGGAGGACGTCCAAACCCAGTATTACATTGTCCTCTATTTCTGCCACTAACACGCAGTGTTTAAAAGACGTTCTTCCCATTTTGATGTTGACGTAACTTTCGCCCCTGACTACTACTTGTTCTCCAGTGGCGGTACGGAGCTTCCATTGCGTTGGCAGAAGTTTACTGGGCTTGGTCAATATTCCGGGCCTTATGATTGTTCTGCTAGCTCCAGTATCCAGCAGAAGTGAACTCTGCTTCCTGTTTATGAGTCCAGTGAGAAAAAGGCTGTCAGTTCGATCTTTCATTGTCTTAGTCAGTGCTACTAAACCTGGGGCCTCGTGTCCCGGGACCGACGTTTGCCCCGCCGCGTCGTCCCTGATTAGTTTTCCGGAACGCGGGGCACGCGCTCTTGAGTAACCTCTTCGTTCTTGCAAGCGCTTCTTACGTGTCCCAATTTCCCGCAGTTCCAACATCGTATTGGTCTCGGTTTCTTGTTTAATCTTCCCACTATCCTGCTAACTATTTCTTCTAGTCTGTCTTCGTATCGACCGTCGGGCTCCTCCCTTAGCTCACGCACTCTACCTTGCCGTTGCGATGCCTGTTTAACGACGTCATACTCCAGTGCCCGAGCCAACGTGTCAGCGAGTGTCTTTGGCCTGTCCAATCGAAGTCGCTGTTGTATGTCGTCATCCCTTAACCCATCGATGAAAGAGTCGACAGCCCACTTTTCTAAAGTGTCGTCGGGAGTACCTGGATACGCGAGGCGGACCAGACGAGCGATATCAGCCTCGTATTCTTGCAGGTTTTCCCCTGCCTTCTGACGTCGGTTTCTTAACTGCACGTGACTGACGCTTGTCATATGTGCCTGACCATACCGCATCTCTAACTTCTTCACTAGGTGTTCATAGTCGTTCAATTTCTCGGGTGGTATGGTATCCAAAATTTCCTCGGCATTACCATGCAGCGCGCAAACCAGCTCGGAGGCTTTATTTTCCAACGTCCATGCGTTCGACTTCGCGGCCGTTTCAAATTTCTTAAGGAAAGTGGTCCATGATGTTTTTCCGTCGAACTTAGGTGGCTTCGTATATGCTTTCGATGAAACATTTTCCTGCTTTACACTTCTAGCATCATTATCGATCTGTTCGGACATTGTCGTACATAGAAACCTTTCTTCTATTTCCTTAATTCGTGAATCTATTTCTTGAAATTTTCCTGCAAAATTCTGTTCCGTTTCGGCCAATTTTGCGTCGAATTTCTCTAAATTTTCCTTCAGTTCTTTTGAATTTTCGGTTAATTTCTCTTCCAGGTTTTCCATTTTCTTTTCCAGATTTTCTTTCAATTTCCCTTCCAATTCCATTGAATTTTCCTTTAATTTCTTTTCCAGTTTCTCTTCCAATTCCATTGAATTTTCCTTTAATTTCTTTTCCAGATTTTCTTTCAGTTCTTCTAGATTTCCTTTTTGTTCCTTTCAATTTTCCTTTAATTTCTTTTCTAGTTCATCCTCAAATTCGTAGGTATTCGGATCGAAACCCTCTCGTATCAGAACTTCCTCTAGTCGCCCTTGTAAGGTGAGCTTGTTACCAGACGTATCTTCGTCTCGCTCCTCGAGTTCACTTTTCAATTCGGCAACTTTCAGCTCCAACAACTTTTTCGGCATTTTGATTTATTTAACAATTTTTCTTCTACTAGAAAATTCTCTTCTTTGGGGGATCGATTGGCTGAGCACCCCACACCTGACACCAATGTAACGACTTTTCTAGTAGAACTTATTTATTTAACGGATATTTATTTTACAACTATTTATTTAACACTTAAACACTAATAGTATACTTAAACAATAATAATAATTTAACGACTTATTTATATCACAAGGAAAATGCGTATTTATATCACTCGGTATATCGTAGTTCGCTATTTATATCACTCGTTCGGAAGCTCACTGTGAACTGACTGACTACTGGCCACGTCAACAGGTATTTATACTGATTAGGAACAATCCAGAAAGTTCCAGAATTACATACTAGACTTTACTGGAGTGCCTATTGTGTTCATCTAATTTATGGCCTTGTTTATCGTCATCAAAGCGCCGACCGACGCCGGCATTCTTTGAGCTCCGCTTATCTGCTGTCGGTTCTCGTCGCCGCTATCGCACACACACACGCTCGCCGCACTTCTCGCTCTCGTACACATATACGCTCGCTACACTGCCCACTCTCGCACACATACGCTCATTACAATATATTTTTTATTCGTCATTTTAATCAGTTTATACACACCATAAAAGTAAGAGTTGAACTTCACTCATTTGTGACCGAACGGTTTAAAGGGTTTTAATGCTCCTAGTGCTTTTTTTTATATGTAAGGCTATATAACAATTAGTTCAGTTTGATGTGGCCGATCAATAGGCAGGTAAATTGATAACAATCTTGCAGCGGCCAATAAATTCCTTTAATTATATTTTGTAAATTCACTAATTTTCTTCTTTTTAGATAGAGGAAAGAAATTAAAGTGTGGTTCATAGTCTTCGTCTTCATAAAAAAAAAGGTAGGATTTTTAAGTTATTGCATAGATTTTATCGCGGGCTTTGAGCGCGGCGACCGAATCAAGAAATTCCGTTACAAAAAAGCCTGACGATGGTGCGTGGTGCGTGGTGCGGGGTGCGGGGTGCGGAGAACGAAGCTCGCACGGATCGAGACGAGCTGCTCCGAAATCGAGAAAGTATATAGTATATAGGTAGGTATCTATCATCTATGTAAAACAGTGAATAGCTGTACGCGTAAAATTTGTGTTTAAAGTGTTTTAAATATGAATAAACAAAGTGCATTTATTAATGAAGAAAGTGATGAAAAAATAGTGAAAGAAAATGAGTGATTACTCTATACACATACATTTTATTATTAATGCTATAAAAATAACCTAATTTTTTCACATTAAAATGAGCGATCTTAAAGGTAGTCCTTTTTTATACACACAAACACACACACACACACACACACACACACACACACACACACATACAGTTTAAATTATCATCAGAATATTTATACCTAGCTATTTTAGTTTTATAGAGAAGAAGAACTTAAAGAGCTAAAAAGAAAAAGAAATTGTGAACGTCAAAGGGCATATTATCAGCGTCAGAAAGATTTGAAGAAAAATGAAAATAAAAAAAAAAAGTACAAACATCAAATGCTGAACGTCAAAGGAAATTTCGTCAACGTAATGCAGAAATATCTTACGTGAATATGTAATTTGATTTAATAATAATATTTAAAGACAAATTGTACCATATGCCCAATGTTATTTAACTTTACGGTTTCCTCATTTTTTCAACAGGAAAAAAAATTGGAAAGTAATGCAGAGAATGTCGTGCAATGTAGGGATGTTGAAAATATAGAAAATGAAACGCTACAATAAAATCAATTTGACAGCCAACAAATTCAAATTTATGAACAGCGTAATGAATGCATTACTCCCGAAGTTATTCTACACAGGAACACAGATATTCTTGGCGATGGTAGTTGTCAATTCCACTCGCTCATAAGTGTTTTGCAACTTCAAATTGAGACTTGTGACTTAAAGATAATAATAATAAAAATATTTTAAACAATATTAACTTCTCATTTAGTCGGTAAAAGAAAAAAATTTGTTTTCTTATCGGTCACCACGTTAATAAAGTGTAAATTGAATTAATTTCAAAGAAAAAAAAATATTGCATAAATATTATAATTGTAAGTTGATAAAAAATGCTATGCAATAGCTTTACCGCGGCAGTCCCCGAGTGCCACACGTACTTTTTTAATAAATTGAAATTGTATTCTGTTAGGATTTTGATTTATTATTCAGTTAATTATACTACTCTTTATGACAATCTTATTACAATATTATTTTACCATCTGCTTACCTTATTGTTATTCAACACAAAAATCTTGTCCCCGCTGTAGGGCATCAATTTAACAACTAAAATGTGTTCCTACGTAGATTTAGTAATTATAGTATTTAGATGTTCGGGCGCCAATTTCCAATGGTAATAAAGTAGAACAAATACTTAGGGTGAACAGAGCCAGTTGATTCCTGAACATAGCTGATCATTGGAGAGCTCGAAGTTCTCTAGTATATACAATATTAGAATTTAGTAACAATAATTAAGGAAAGATGAACTCATTAAGATAAATATATTAAATTTACAAAACAGACTTCTAATGAAATGCTGTAAGCCAAACGACGGGATCCTTAAATACATCTGCAGAGATAAAAATTATGTTGATAGTAGATGCTAATACTTGTTGAAACGAATTATTAATAATGTTTAAACTTTAAATCAAAATCATAATGTGTCTATGCTTTTGACTTGCCGTAATAGCTTTGTTGAGGATTCATGTCCACAAGGTAGGCGGTAGCTCATAGATTCAAACTAAGATTCATGAAATGATAATGAAAATATTTAGAATTTAAATTAACTTTGATATTCATAATTTGAGCATGACCGAAATCAACATGTGCCTAACCTAACATAACCTAACCTATTTTGTTTGTCTAAAAAGCTAAGATTACATAATGCGATTTCTCCATTTTAGTATTACATTTATTTGGCCAAATATGCGCCTTATATGGTACTCTTAAATATGGTAATTCATACAAATCCCATGTACGGAAGGATAAGAAGATGCATTTGTTTTTATTTAATTCTTCCAGCATTTTAAGTTTCACGTCATCGTTGACCATGACATGAGGTATCCTTCATTCACCTTTGGATAAGTATACACCCAGTACTTTTATACGCACTAGCGCTTTAGTTCTGGCTTTGCATTTACTATAATCTTACGGTAAACCAAGTGAACATTTCAAAGGAATGCAAACGCTGAATGCCTTGACTACAGCTATTGCCTGATTTTTTGAAAGAAGACCAGCCGGCCATTTCCAGACTTAGTTTTATTAGTTTTTCTCTTGTGGTAACAAATTTTAAATTTGAATTTGCCGCCTGCAGGTAAAGAAGATTGGGGATGTGAGCCACTACCGGTCTACCCATAGAGTTTAGTGTCCGTCGTTCGAACCTAGAGTGATAACATAACCTTGTAAAAAAATGTGTGTTCTAATATCGTATGATCTTTGTTAATAAAATGTTTTTTTGTTATGATGTTATGGCATACTACAGTTTTCAGAAGTGGGATTGCTATCCAAAAAATCGCGTTTTCGGCGGATGATTATTGATTAAGATTCAGCGTGTGTTGTAGTTGACGAATCGTTGTAAACATGCGGTGTTTAGCAGAGATTCCGGGGTTAAATGAAAATATTACAGCAGCATCTACGAAGACAATTAAATTACTTCATAAACTTATCTTTGCCGAGGAGGGTGACAGAGGCAGTCGAGGTCGTTTACGGAAGTTTGAAGGCTTTGAATTTGCTGAAGAGTCCGAAGAATATGTTACAAGGATAGAGCAGGCCATTAAGGAATTCTCGGTAGGAGATTTGGCGGCAATCTGTGTCCTTTTAAGATTAGATTATGGTGGATCTGTTGAAAATGTGGTAAAGAGAATTTATTCAAATTTGATAAACATTCAACTGTTAGTTAAAAATGAAGCTTATGAAACGTAAGAAGAAAATGAGGTTGAAGAGGAAGAAGAAAAAGACAAATGCGGACGGAATGGAAGTGATATAGAAATATCAACATATTCAAATGCAACACCTAAATTTACAATGAGTTTTAGAGATGTTGAGGATACAATTAGGCCATTTGAGGGTAATATTCATTATCCAGTGGAGACATTTATATTGGAATTTGAAGAGACAGCAACGTTAATGCAATGGAACGATTTGCAAAAGTTATTATTTGCGAAGAAATGCATGAAGGGATTGGCAAAATTATCTGATAATAATTCTATTTAATTTAATCGCAGGTATTTTTGTTTCTTCGTCCCAATATTTCTTTTATTTCGTATTTCCAATTTCGATTATTATTTTATAGGCAGTTGAATTTCGACAGTTGATTTTAGAGAGTTGAAATCAGACGGTTAAAATTAGAGGATATAGTCAAACAGTTAAAGCAAGAGGGTGAAAGTCAAATAGTCACAGTCCAACAGTTACCGTCAGATAGCTACAGTTAGGTTACAGTAAAATAGATACTGAGGTTTAAACAGAGTTACAGTTGAGTTACCGCCGCGGAGTTACAAGTTTAAGTTAGAAATTCAGAGAAGTTTCAGAGAGTTATTGCGCCATGCGGAGAGTTGAGTAGTGTTCTAAACTGATCGGAAGTGAAGTCCTATAGGTATTCATCAAAGCGCATATTTTAAGTCGAATTGTTCGTGTTTGGTTCCGTGTTCGTAATTTGGTACCTGACCGCCGCCACCCCTGATCTAAGTCGTATTCAACCCCGCCACTGGCGCCTGCTTATTAACCATTGCCCGAGAGTCGTACCGTTCGACGCCACCGCCTGACCGACCGTCGAGTACCATAAACTACCCCATTAGCGGTCGCTCGTCCGCCAACCCCGAGCCAGACGCTGTCGATGCCGATGACATACAATACAAAGGTGGGTAACTTACTGACCGATATTTTATTCGTATTTTGAGGTCGTTTTACTTCGCCAGATTTATGATTTTATTTACTGTTATTTTCGTTTTGAATTGCATTGCTACCTTTGTCTTATTTTACCCTTCAGGGTTAATATATTTTATTCTGTTTGATTGCGGTTATCTGGTGTCATTAATTTTAAGATACAATTGTCTAATTCCAGTCCTTTTTGGACCATGTACAATTCTTCACTGATTCATGTACTGCTTCGTGGTACTAGGGAGGTGTATGACAAGCACTTTAATTTGGTTTATTAAATCAGTATAGCCTGAGAAGTTTTGATCAGCTGTTTTAGAATGGGTTCATTCTAACATTGGTATATTTACCTACAAAATTACGTAAACGTAGATGTTGACTAAATTGGCTTGAAGCTGTAGGCGGCAGGAGTTTAGAAGGATCTATCTACGGTTTACGCTCCTATGATTAATTCAGGTGAACGTGTAGCTACCGTAATTAGACCAATTTGGCGGTATCTATTCTTTCAGTTGAAGGTATCCGTTTTGGTTTGATTTTGAACCACTAACACTGTTTGAGCATCTCCAGGTTTTGCCTTGGTAACAGATGTGTTTAAAAGGATAGCAGATTTGCAGTTGTCTAAATTTAGGCGAAACTCTTAATTGAAGAACTCTTGATCAGAGAGAGGGAAGTCGAGTAAGTTGACATACTTTGTTGTTCTGAACTGCCATAAGATAGAGGCGACGTCCACTAAGAGTGGCGTGTCTCGAACCACCTTAATTAGAGGCTATGTTCACCAAGGTGACGTGTCTCGACAAACCAATATAGGGCTATGTTCACCATGTGTGACGTGTCCGACCAAATAATAAAGGTTTCGTGGTTACCATGTGTGCCCGACTCCTACCAACAAACTATATACAAACTCCCGTGACATGGCATCTTCAGACAACAGGTATTCTAACATGGCCTACCAAGGTAGCCCATGGGCTTACAGCGGTTGTGGTTTTTTCGACGGTTAAAGTTCACGATCTGCACGACTTTCCTTCTCCCAGTTCAAGACGAACATGCGAGGGTTTTTCCTACACAATTTGTTGTTGCACTGTTTGACGATGTTCGAACTTTGTACCAACACATAACTTTGGCTATTAAATGTCTTTGATAGCGCATCTGTTCCAACCCTAAATTCAATGGTAAAATAAAAGGGTGCTTGTCTTCCCGAACCGATACCAAGGGCAATTGTAAATATGTATATTTGTAAATAAATCTTGTGGTTCAAATTTCTTGTGTTTTCTTTGTTAGCACATATAACTTGTACGGAACTCATAAAAGAATCTAAGTTACTACATTCAATTAACACAACGTAATTAAAAGGTCCTAACACTAGACGATTCACATTCACAGCCAAATTCTTCGATTTAATTAAATAAATAAAGATTTTTGAAAAGTTTAATTTTGTTTATTTTTTTTCTCGATTTTAACTAGAAAGTGAGGGTACCCCCCTACGACTGGTTACAGTGGTGCCGTGACCAGGATTATGAGTCATTCAATCCGTACAAGCCCGTGCTAATTAAAGGAAACCAACTTTTAAATATGATTTTTGATACTGCTTTGTTTGAGGTAAACCGCCAAATGAAAGTCTGGTCCCTGAAGGAAGACAACATCCCAGTAATTGCCATTCATCTAGGAGATATTCGACCCCTGATAGAAGCCAATCGTCCAGTAATTGCCATTCATCTAGGAGATATTCGACCTCTGAAAAAGCCAACCTTCCAGTGATTGTCATCCATCCATCTAGGAGATATTCGACCCCTGAAAGAAGCCAACCTTCCAGTGATTGTCATCCATCCATCTAGGAGCTGTTCGACCCCTGAAGGAGACCAGTCTCTCAATAATTTTGCCATCCACCTAGGAGACACCTGATCCTAGAAACCGCCAATAAGCAACCGCCAAGGAGTAATCGCCTAGGAGTAACCATCAAGTCTTCAGTAATTTAAGGAAAGCGTGGTAGCTATGCACGGCAATGTTGAGATTATTTTAAATTTTGTTTAAATTTTGGGTTATCCTTGTATTGTATGTCACTTGTGGGTTTCCATTTTTATTTTCATTCACATCGGTCCCCTTTCTCCATATGCGTTCGTTCTAGCGAAAAGGTTGCGACTCTTTCTGTCGCCGACGTCTTTGCGAACACTCGGTACACGAATAAATCTAGGTAGAGATTAGATAATTCAGGGGCGTATGAACTAGGTAGCGTTTAACGTTTAGGAATAAGTATCTTAGGTGCGCATTAATTAGGTTGCGTCTTGCGTTTAGCGAATAGACTTACTAGGTGCGGATTAATTAGGCGCCCATTTAAAATAGATTAGGAGCGTATGAATTAGGCGCCATACAACTGTTTAGGATTATTTTCTTAGGAGCGTATCCACCAGGTATTGCCTTGCGTTTGCGAATTAGAGTTTTAAGTTGCGTACTAATTAGGCGTCAGCTGACACTTATAGGGGACAATTTCTTAGGTACATACTATTATAGCATTGTCTCGTTTGTTTAGGTGGGTATAAATTTTGGGTGTCACTCATTGTGTATAGGAATTATATTCTGAAGGTACGAGAGGTTTATGGTTTTCAGCAATGAACGAAGTCTGATTTTAATGACGAACCTTTTGTGAAGTAGTCGGTGGTTGTTTTTCTCATATTGTGTCCTTTTATGTCGATTAGTCAATGTTTCTGGTCTTTTGTATTTTCCTTCGCCTCCTGGTTATTTTCGTCTTCGTAGTTTGTTGGTGAACAAGTGTGTCTCGCATTCTTTGAAACCATGTGGTATCGATACGGTTAGTTATCTGGGTGCCCAGGGTCTCTGCTAATGTCTTATGTCGCCAAACGGGCGAGTGTTGTAAGTTATACCCTCTATGGGTTGTGCTTTTGTTGTGGTGCTGATTATTGATGGTTTAGGGTAAACGCCAGTTCTGAATATTTCATTTATGGCATCGTTTCTGTGACATTTCTTAGACTGTTGACAAGTATAAGGGGATTAGGTGGATCATTGATGTGGCATCAGGAAATTCGTCCACAGGAAGGTTTAGTAGAAGTTTTATTTACTGATTAATTGGGATGTTAGGAAATTCGTCCACAGGAAAGATTAGTCGAAATTAAATTCACTGATTAATCGGGGTGTTAGGAAATTCGTCCATCGTAAGGTTTGGTTGAGATTTAATTGATCGATATTATGGCATTAGTGAATTCGTCCACTGCAGAGCATTAGTCCAAATTTTCATCCTTGACATCGTTGACCCGATGTATTTCCTACGTTCACTTTGTTCCTCTAGGTTCTTCTGACCTAATCGTCTCAAAGCGCAGGGGCGTCTGTAACCACCCGCACCCGGGTGTTACCATATTATAAATAATTCACTTATATTTATTTATTTAGCAGGTGGTTGTTTATCTGATAATAATTCTATTTAATTTAATCGCAGGTATTTTTGTTTCTTCGTCCCAATATTTCTTTTATTTCGTATTTCCAATTTCGATTATTTTTCTGATTTTATTTGGAATGAGAATAGGATTGAATAATTTCTTTAAAATATTGTTCGTACTTAATGAGTGAGAAAAGGACGGAATACGTCTTTAAAACTGGCGTTTTGTGACAACTTTCGTACAACGGAATGCCATCTGAGGCCATGTGTTTAGCCAGAGGGTGTAGGGACGTAAAGGAGGAAAAGGGATGTTTTCGACCACTGCCAAGTCAGTGGAATATGAACATGTGAAAGTCAACCATCGGTAGTTTGAAGTAGAAATATCTGTGTCTCTAGTTTCGAACGATAGGTATCTTAGGGATGTAGAGAAGCGAGGGGAAGCTCGCGAGATACAGAATCGTGTGTTGGTGAGGGTAAAATTTTGGGATAAAACACCGCAAGTTTTAATAGGATAGGCAGTTGAACTTAGGCAGTTGAATTTCGACAGTTGATTTTAGAGAGTTGAAATCAGACGGTTAAAATTAGAGGATATAGTCAAACAGTTAAAGCAAGAGGGTGAAAGTCAAATAGTCACAGTCCAACAGTTACCGTCAGATAGCTACAGTTAGGTTACAGTAAAATAGATACTGAGGTTTAAACAGAGTTACAGTTGAGTTACCGCCGCGGAGTTACAAGTTTAAGTTAGAAATTCAGAGAAGTT
Organism: Agrilus cyanescens; assembly: GCA_947389935.1. NCBI lineage: Eukaryota > Metazoa > Arthropoda > Insecta > Coleoptera > Buprestidae > Agrilus > Agrilus cyanescens. The sequence goes on along the minus strand of OX376708.1, from coordinate 16,880,601 downwards.
TCAGAGAGTTATTGCGCCATGCGGAGAGTTGAGTAGTGTTCTAAACTGATCGGAAGTGAAGTCCTATAGGTATTCATCAAAGCGCATATTTTAAGTCGAATTGTTCGTGTTTGGTTCCGTGTTCGTAATTTGGTACCTGACCGCCGCCACCCCTGATCTAAGTCGTATTCAACCCCGCCACTGGCGCCTGCTTATTAACCATTGCCCGAGAGTCGTACCGTTCGACGCCACCGCCTGACCGACCGTCGAGTACCATAAACTACCCCATTAGCGGTCGCTCGTCCGCCAACCCCGAGCCAGACGCTGTCGATGCCGATGACATACAATACAAAGGTGGGTAACTTACTGACCGATATTTTATTCGTATTTTGAGGTCGTTTTACTTCGCCAGATTTATGATTTTATTTACTGTTATTTTCGTTTTGAATTGCATTGCTACCTTTGTCTTATTTTACCCTTCAGGGTTAATATATTTTATTCTGTTTGATTGCGGTTATCTGGTGTCATTAATTTTAAGATACAATTGTCTAATTCCAGTCCTTTTTGGACCATGTACAATTCTTCACTGATTCATGTACTGCTTCGTGGTACTAGGGAGGTGTATGACAAGCACTTTAATTTGGTTTATTAAATCAGTATAGCCTGAGAAGTTTTGATCAGCTGTTTTAGAATGGGTTCATTCTAACATTGGTATATTTACCTACAAAATTACGTAAACGTAGATGTTGACTAAATTGGCTTGAAGCTGTAGGCGGCAGGAGTTTAGAAGGATCTATCTACGGTTTACGCTCCTATGATTAATTCAGGTGAACGTGTAGCTACCGTAATTAGACCAATTTGGCGGTATCTATTCTTTCAGTTGAAGGTATCCGTTTTGGTTTGATTTTGAACCACTAACACTGTTTGAGCATCTCCAGGTTTTGCCTTGGTAACAGATGTGTTTAAAAGGATAGCAGATTTGCAGTTGTCTAAATTTAGGCGAAACTCTTAATTGAAGAACTCTTGATCAGAGAGAGGGAAGTCGAGTAAGTTGACATACTTTGTTGTTCTGAACTGCCATAAGATAGAGGCGACGTCCACTAAGAGTGGCGTGTCTCGAACCACCTTAATTAGAGGCTATGTTCACCAAGGTGACGTGTCTCGACAAACCAATATAGGGCTATGTTCACCATGTGTGACGTGTCCGACCAAATAATAAAGGTTTCGTGGTTACCATGTGTGCCCGACTCCTACCAACAAACTATATACAAACTCCCGTGACATGGCATCTTCAGACAACAGGTATTCTAACATGGCCTACCAAGGTAGCCCATGGGCTTACAGCGGTTGTGGTTTTTTCGACGGTTAAAGTTCACGATCTGCACGACTTTCCTTCTCCCAGTTCAAGACGAACATGCGAGGGTTTTTCCTACACAATTTGTTGTTGCACTGTTTGACGATGTTCGAACTTTGTACCAACACATAACTTTGGCTATTAAATGTCTTTGATAGCGCATCTGTTCCAACCCTAAATTCAATGGTAAAATAAAAGGGTGCTTGTCTTCCCGAACCGATACCAAGGGCAATTGTAAATATGTATATTTGTAAATAAATCTTGTGGTTCAAATTTCTTGTGTTTTCTTTGTTAGCACATATAACTTGTACGGAACTCATAAAAGAATCTAAGTTACTACATTCAATTAACACAACGTAATTAAAAGGTCCTAACACTAGACGATTCACATTCACAGCCAAATTCTTCGATTTAATTAAATAAATAAAGATTTTTGAAAAGTTTAATTTTGTTTATTTTTTTTCTCGATTTTAACTAGAAAGTGAGGGTACCCCCCTACGACTGGTTACAGTGGTGCCGTGACCAGGATTATGAGTCATTCAATCCGTACAAGCCCGTGCTAATTAAAGGAAACCAACTTTTAAATATGATTTTTGATACTGCTTTGTTTGAGGTAAACCGCCAAATGAAAGTCTGGTCCCTGAAGGAAGACAACATCCCAGTAATTGCCATTCATCTAGGAGATATTCGACCCCTGATAGAAGCCAATCGTCCAGTAATTGCCATTCATCTAGGAGATATTCGACCTCTGAAAAAGCCAACCTTCCAGTGATTGTCATCCATCCATCTAGGAGATATTCGACCCCTGAAAGAAGCCAACCTTCCAGTGATTGTCATCCATCCATCTAGGAGCTGTTCGACCCCTGAAGGAGACCAGTCTCTCAATAATTTTGCCATCCACCTAGGAGACACCTGATCCTAGAAACCGCCAATAAGCAACCGCCAAGGAGTAATCGCCTAGGAGTAACCATCAAGTCTTCAGTAATTTAAGGAAAGCGTGGTAGCTATGCACGGCAATGTTGAGATTATTTTAAATTTTGTTTAAATTTTGGGTTATCCTTGTATTGTATGTCACTTGTGGGTTTCCATTTTTATTTTCATTCACATCGGTCCCCTTTCTCCATATGCGTTCGTTCTAGCGAAAAGGTTGCGACTCTTTCTGTCGCCGACGTCTTTGCGAACACTCGGTACACGAATAAATCTAGGTAGAGATTAGATAATTCAGGGGCGTATGAACTAGGTAGCGTTTAACGTTTAGGAATAAGTATCTTAGGTGCGCATTAATTAGGTTGCGTCTTGCGTTTAGCGAATAGACTTACTAGGTGCGGATTAATTAGGCGCCCATTTAAAATAGATTAGGAGCGTATGAATTAGGCGCCATACAACTGTTTAGGATTATTTTCTTAGGAGCGTATCCACCAGGTATTGCCTTGCGTTTGCGAATTAGAGTTTTAAGTTGCGTACTAATTAGGCGTCAGCTGACACTTATAGGGGACAATTTCTTAGGTACATACTATTATAGCATTGTCTCGTTTGTTTAGGTGGGTATAAATTTTGGGTGTCACTCATTGTGTATAGGAATTATATTCTGAAGGTACGAGAGGTTTATGGTTTTCAGCAATGAACGAAGTCTGATTTTAATGACGAACCTTTTGTGAAGTAGTCGGTGGTTGTTTTTCTCATATTGTGTCCTTTTATGTCGATTAGTCAATGTTTCTGGTCTTTTGTATTTTCCTTCGCCTCCTGGTTATTTTCGTCTTCGTAGTTTGTTGGTGAACAAGTGTGTCTCGCATTCTTTGAAACCATGTGGTATCGATACGGTTAGTTATCTGGGTGCCCAGGGTCTCTGCTAATGTCTTATGTCGCCAAACGGGCGAGTGTTGTAAGTTATACCCTCTATGGGTTGTGCTTTTGTTGTGGTGCTGATTATTGATGGTTTAGGGTAAACGCCAGTTCTGAATATTTCATTTATGGCATCGTTTCTGTGACATTTCTTAGACTGTTGACAAGTATAAGGGGATTAGGTGGATCATTGATGTGGCATCAGGAAATTCGTCCACAGGAAGGTTTAGTAGAAGTTTTATTTACTGATTAATTGGGATGTTAGGAAATTCGTCCACAGGAAAGATTAGTCGAAATTAAATTCACTGATTAATCGGGGTGTTAGGAAATTCGTCCATCGTAAGGTTTGGTTGAGATTTAATTGATCGATATTATGGCATTAGTGAATTCGTCCACTGCAGAGCATTAGTCCAAATTTTCATCCTTGACATCGTTGACCCGATGTATTTCCTACGTTCACTTTGTTCCTCTAGGTTCTTCTGACCTAATCGTCTCAAAGCGCAGGGGCGTCTGTAACCACCCGCACCCGGGTGTTACCATATTATAAATAATTCACTTATATTTATTTATTTAGCAGGTGGTTGTTTATCTGATAATAATTCTATTTAATTTAATCGCAGGTATTTTTGTTTCTTCGTCCCAATATTTCTTTTATTTCGTATTTCCAATTTCGATTATTTTTCTGATTTTATTTGGAATGAGAATAGGATTGAATAATTTCTTTAAAATATTGTTCGTACTTAATGAGTGAGAAAAGGACGGAATACGTCTTTAAAACTGGCGTTTTGTGACAACTTTCGTACAACGGAATGCCATCTGAGGCCATGTGTTTAGCCAGAGGGTGTAGGGACGTAAAGGAGGAAAAGGGATGTTTTCGACCACTGCCAAGTCAGTGGAATATGAACATGTGAAAGTCAACCATCGGTAGTTTGAAGTAGAAATATCTGTGTCTCTAGTTTCGAACGATAGGTATCTTAGGGATGTAGAGAAGCGAGGGGAAGCTCGCGAGATACAGAATCGTGTGTTGGTGAGGGTAAAATTTTGGGATAAAACACCGCAAGTTTTAATAGGATAGGCAGTTGAACTTAGGCAGTTGAATTTCGACAGTTGATTTTAGAGAGTTGAAATCAGACGGTTAAAATTAGAGGATATAGTCAAACAGTTAAAGCAAGAGGGTGAAAGTCAAATAGTCACAGTCCAACAGTTACCGTCAGATAGCTACAGTTAGGTTACAGTAAAATAGATACTGAGGTTTAAACAGAGTTACAGTTGAGTTACCGCCGCGGAGTTACAAGTTTAAGTTAGAAATTCAGAGAAGTTTCAGAGAGTTATTGCGCCATGCGGAGAGTTGAGTAGTGTTCTAAACTGATCGGAAGTGAAGTCCTATAGGTATTCATCAAAGCGCATATTTTAAGTCGAATTGTTCGTGTTTGGTTCCGTGTTCGTAATTTGGTACCTGACCGCCGCCACCCCTGATCTAAGTCGTATTCAACCCCGCCACTGGCGCCTGCTTATTAACCATTGCCCGAGAGTCGTACCGTTCGACGCCACCGCCTGACCGACCGTCGAGTACCATAAACTACCCCATTAGCGGTCGCTCGTCCGCCAACCCCGAGCCAGACGCTGTCGATGCCGATGACATACAATACAAAGGTGGGTAACTTACTGACCGATATTTTATTCGTATTTTGAGGTCGTTTTACTTCGCCAGATTTATGATTTTATTTACTGTTATTTTCGTTTTGAATTGCATTGCTACCTTTGTCTTATTTTACCCTTCAGGGTTAATATATTTTATTCTGTTTGATTGCGGTTATCTGGTGTCATTAATTTTAAGATACAATTGTCTAATTCCAGTCCTTTTTGGACCATGTACAATTCTTCACTGATTCATGTACTGCTTCGTGGTACTAGGGAGGTGTATGACAAGCACTTTAATTTGGTTTATTAAATCAGTATAGCCTGAGAAGTTTTGATCAGCTGTTTTAGAATGGGTTCATTCTAACATTGGTATATTTACCTACAAAATTACGTAAACGTAGATGTTGACTAAATTGGCTTGAAGCTGTAGGCGGCAGGAGTTTAGAAGGATCTATCTACGGTTTACGCTCCTATGATTAATTCAGGTGAACGTGTAGCTACCGTAATTAGACCAATTTGGCGGTATCTATTCTTTCAGTTGAAGGTATCCGTTTTGGTTTGATTTTGAACCACTAACACTGTTTGAGCATCTCCAGGTTTTGCCTTGGTAACAGATGTGTTTAAAAGGATAGCAGATTTGCAGTTGTCTAAATTTAGGCGAAACTCTTAATTGAAGAACTCTTGATCAGAGAGAGGGAAGTCGAGTAAGTTGACATACTTTGTTGTTCTGAACTGCCATAAGATAGAGGCGACGTCCACTAAGAGTGGCGTGTCTCGAACCACCTTAATTAGAGGCTATGTTCACCAAGGTGACGTGTCTCGACAAACCAATATAGGGCTATGTTCACCATGTGTGACGTGTCCGACCAAATAATAAAGGTTTCGTGGTTACCATGTGTGCCCGACTCCTACCAACAAACTATATACAAACTCCCGTGACATGGCATCTTCAGACAACAGGTATTCTAACATGGCCTACCAAGGTAGCCCATGGGCTTACAGCGGTTGTGGTTTTTTCGACGGTTAAAGTTCACGATCTGCACGACTTTCCTTCTCCCAGTTCAAGACGAACATGCGAGGGTTTTTCCTACACAATTTGTTGTTGCACTGTTTGACGATGTTCGAACTTTGTACCAACACATAACTTTGGCTATTAAATGTCTTTGATAGCGCATCTGTTCCAACCCTAAATTCAATGGTAAAATAAAAAGGTGCTTGTCTTCCCGAACCGATACCAAGGGCAATTGTAAATATGTATATTTGTAAATAAATCTTGTGGTTCAAATTTCTTGTGTTTTCTTTGTTAGCACATATAACTTGTACGGAACTCATAAAAGAATCTAAGTTACTACATTCAATTAACACAACGTAATTAAAAGGTCCTAACACTAGACGATTCACATTCACAGCCAAATTCTTCGATTTAATTAAATAAATAAAGATTTTTGAAAAGTTTAATTTTGTTTATTTTTTTTCTCGATTTTAACTAGAAAGTGAGGGTACCCCCCCACGCTTGGTTACAGTACTGCTCATTTTATTGATTTTGGTTTAAACTTGGTTCCCTCGCATCAGATGCAATCATTTTCCAATTCCTAGAATTGATGAACAAATTGATCATTTAAAAAATAAGGCTGTCTTTTCTAGACTTGATTTAAGAGATGCCTTTCATAATGTTAAATTAACCGAAAATTCATTACCATATACTTCCTTTGTAACTTTCATGGGACAGTTTGAATATGTACGAATGCCATTTGGTATTTCAAATGGACCTATGAAGGTATAACCTATAAAGAATTATCTTTATGCGCTTTATTCATACCGCATTTCGTGATCTATTGAATCAGGGGAAAATACTTATCTACTTAGATGACATATTAATAGCTACTGAAACTTACGAAGAAAATTTAGAGATTTTGAAGGATGTATTTATGATTCTTGTTCAAAATAAGTTGCAACTTAAATTAGAGAAATGTGCCTTTTTATTAAATGAAATAAATTACTTGGGCTACAGGATTGATAAGGATGGTTTTCGCCCGAGCAAAGAAAATGTAAACGCTGTTTTAGATTACCCAATTCCGACAACACTAAAAGAGTTACATAGTTTTATAGGACTTGTTTCGTACTTTAGAAAGTTTATAAAAAAATTTGCTTTAATGGCCGCGCCATTATACAATCTACTAAAATCAAAATCAAAATTTAAGTGGACTAAAGAAGAGTCTAATTCATTTGAGAACTTGAAGAAAGTTTTAATTTCGGAACCCGTTTTATCAGTTTATTCTCCCACTGCTGAGACCGAATTGCACTGTGATGCAAGCAGTCATGGATTCGGATCAGTATTAATGCAGAAACAGACAGATGGAAAATTTCATCCCATATGCTATTTCAGTAAACGCACTACTAAGGAAGAAACAAGCTATCACAGCTTTGAGTTGGAAGCTTTAGCTATTATATATATTCATTGGAAAGATTTAAAGTTTATTTAAAAGGCATGCCATTTAAAATAGTCACCGACTGCAATAGCTTAAAACTTACTTTGGAGCGTAAGGAAATAAACCCCAGGATTATGAGATGGTCTCTTCTATTGCGAAACTTTGATTATACTTTAGAACATTGTAAAAGTGAGAGAATGAAACACGCAGACGCATTAAGTAGAGAGTTCAATATTTTAATTATTACCGAAAATTCATTAGAAAGAAATTTAGAAATTTTACAAGACATCGACAAAGACATTAGTAAGATAAAATCTAGTTTAGAAGAAAAGGAAGATAAATTGTATGAATTGCGTAACGGATTGGTTTATCGGAAAAGTGGTAAAAGATTACTGTTTTATGTACCTCATTCCATGGAATCAAATGTAATAAAAGCAAGTCATGATGACGTTGGACATCAGGGAATAAATAGTACAGTGGAATTTTTGTCTCGTACTTATTGGTTTCCTAATGTTAAAGAAAAGGTTAAGAAATACATATCAAATTGTTTAAAATGTATCACATACTCCAGTACCACTAATAAAATAGAAGGGAGATTGCACTGTCCAGAGAAAGGAAAATTACCCTTTCATTGTATCCATGTAGATCACTACGGACCTTTAGAGAAAACTACACATCGTTACAAATACATTTTTGAAGTTATTGACTCTTTTACTAAATTTGTCAAGTTTTATCCAGTTACGTCGACCGGCATAGAAGAAGTCCTTCAACACTTAAAAACCTATTTTTCTTACTATAGCAAACCTAATACTATTGTGTCCGATCGTGGAAGTGGTTTTATGTCCGGTAAATTTTCAGAATTTTTAGAACAAAACAGTGTTAAACACGTCGCGATTGCTAGTGCTACACCTCACGCTAACGGTCAGATTGAACGTATAAACCGATCGCTAACACCCCTTTTAGCTAAATTATCCGAAACAACAACCTCATGGGATCAAGTGCTAGTTAAGGCGGAATACGCAATAAATAATACAATTAACCGATCTACAGGAGTAACCCCTGCAAAGCTTTTATTCGGGACTAATCAAAACGGAAATGTGAGTGATGAATTTCGTCAAATTTTAGAGTTAGAAGCAGGAGATCGCGATTTAGTCCAGATTAGGGAAAATGCTGCGGTAAAAATAACTGAAAGTAATGCCTACAATGAAGAGTACTACAACAAAAAGCATAAAGAACCAACAAAATACACAGAAGGTGATTATGTAATGTTAAAAAACGTGGACGTTACTCCGGGAGTGAACAAGAAACTTTTACCTAAATTTCTAGGACCATATGTGATTAAACGGGTGCTAGATAACGATCGCTATGTTGTGCGCGACCCAGAGGGGCACCAGTTAACTCAGTTACCATTCGAAGATGTCTGCGCACCAGAAAATATGTAACGTTGGATTGTCCATAAATAAGATATTTTAATCCTAAATTTTATATTCATTTATGTTTGAGATGTTTTTGAATTTATGTTTATTTGCCCTTATTTCGTAGTACATAAGAACTTATATATATATTCACTTTGTACCTATTTAATGTGTTCAGTTATTGTTATCTAGCGTAATATTTCGTTAGGAACGTTTGAGGCAAACATTTTGTCAGGATGGCCGAACTGAGGTAACAAATTTTAAATTTGAATTTGCCGCCTGCAGGTAAAGAAGATTGGGGATGTGAGCCACTACCGGTCTACCCATAGAGTTTAGTGTCCGTCGTTCGAACCTAGAGTGATAACATAACCTTGTAAAAAAATGTGTGTTCTAATATCGTATGATCTTTGTTAATAAAATGTTTTTTTGTTATGATAAAAGAAGACCCCTTTTGTGGTTCCGGTCGGCATACTACACTCTTAAAGAGTATATTGGGTTAAGGTTAAGCAGTGACTGCCAACGGCAACGTCGAGCTTCTGTAACGTTTCGCTCTCCAAGCGCAACCGCGTGAGTAACCACACTACGTCATCCTGCTTAAGTCAATGATAACAGGATTGCCAAATTGGCAAATATAAAGTGGATTTGAAATAGAATCTAACACGGCCAAACTGACAGTATTTCGCTCTCGGAATGCCTTTCATACTAGAGTTTAAAAATTTCATAAACAGAAAAGTAGTATAAATAAACAAAGTTTCATTAAAAATAAACATTAAATAATGAAGAGCACCACAATGAGACTACAATCGTCAAATGACGATAAACAACATGTTTTAAAGCAACATAAATTTGTAGGATTACATGCCCAACAAAATCGATAAACATACTGTGACTAAAGTTACTCAGCTAGACGGTGCTAGTCATCTTTGTATTTCTTTTCATTCCTGAAACAAGTTAAAACAAAAGCAACATTACACTTTCAATGTTCTACAACCAGGAGATTGATTTCTATGTAAAAATAGAATGACATGATGGAAATACTGCAATATGCACGGATTTACGTTGGGTCATTTTAGATTAGAAAATTTCTCATGAATGACACAATGGAAATACTGCAATGTGCACGTATTTACGATGGGTCATTTTGGATTATAAACCAGCATTTTACTGAATAACACGATGTAAATATTGTGACGCACACATATTTACTATTGGGTTATTACAGTAATTTTAATCTGACAAGGCACAAAGTAGACACATTACTTACAGCTATTATTGTCTAACAGATTCTGAAAAACTTCAGCAGTTCAATCGGTAGGCCAGTGACGCAACTGGTCCTTAGCACACTTCAAAACATTGTGACAGCCTAGTTTTATAATTGAGTACTTGCCGGTAGCCAGTAAGCCTTTGATGATGTACGTCTGATTATTCCTTCGTTTATTATTTAAGGAAACGAGTTGCCGTTCTGCGTTTTCTCTTGGTTTGTGAGTAATAGTCGCATAATCAGCTGGAGATTTTACCAATTCCGAAACGGGTAAATCTGACAAGACTGTGCGAATGTGAGGAGTTTGACCCTCCTGGCCAAATACAGGTTTAAAAGGAGAGCATCCAATCGTTTCCTGTTTAGTCGTATTGGCCACTGTTTGGACTTTCCACGGTTTGTTCGGCCAACCTGATAACTTCTTGGACTTGACCCGTAACAAATTAGTAATGTTCCGCATGTAACGTTCTATGTGGTCATTGGAGCGATGAACACCAGGGGTTGTCACGTGCACTTTAATGTCAAAATAATCATCGAAAGCTTTAAAATTTTTCGCCATGAACTTGGTTCCAGCATCATGAATGAATTTGTAGAGGTTCCAAATATCATAATGAAATTGGCAAAATTTTGTTTTTAACAAAAGCGTCGACGATTTCGCGTACTATCTGTCGTTCTGAATCCGACATGCGATAGGAATGATGATAAACAATTTTGTTTTCAGACAATGTAATTGTTAATTCCCTAGTATTTACAACATTTAGCGGTTTTCCCCGGACTAGTTAATAAATACGAATAATTTTCAAGTAATTCAAATAATTTTGACTTTTCAAGTTAATTAACATCAGTTTTTATGTGTTGGTCAATGCTACTCTGAATAATTTTGGTAGGTAAAGGTGCAGAAATAATTCTCTGATAATTTTTTTCTTTAATTAAAACATCATTTTGGTAAACATTCTCGCCTATAACAACGTCGTATTTGGAATGGTTACGTGGTGCCACAACAAAGTCAGGGTTAATTTTTACATCGGTGAATTCCACAAAAGCAATTGTGACAAAATAAGAGTTATAAATAGTGCCATCGAACCATTGTAATGAAGTGATTTGGGCAGTTGTATCGAGTTTTAACTTATTCATAATCATAATATAATATAATCATGAGAATTGAACATTAGTTGTTTAATTTTAAATTTCTTATCTGAAGTTCTGGCATTGGTATCAGTTACACTTTCTCGAGTACGTTTGTTTTGACGTTGAAAACAATGCTGTATTTTATGACCTGGCTTCTTACAGTACCGACAAAGTGCTTTATCAGAATTTTTGTCTTGCGACATCGAACCATTATTTTTGCGAACCGATAAACAATCCCGAGAAATGTGACCTAGCTTCCCACAGGAGAAACAATTAATTTGTTTTAACGGTCTTTGTGAAAATCATTCATTTGTTTAATTATGCCTGGTAGTGCTCTATTGACTGACGACGTCTTAACATAATTATCAAAGAATGCAATCAAATCACTCACCGTAATTGCACCACAGTGGTAGGCTGCAGTTCTTAGAACAGAATCATCAATCGAGTGTGCGATAATTTCCATTGTGTGTTTCAACTTTTCAAGTTTAATCCGCGCATATTCAACGTAACTGCGAGCTTCCGAACTATGATAGCTCACCACGTCATTCAAACATGTTCAAATTTCTTTGTTAAAGAAAGGATACAGCAAAATCAAATTTAAATTCTCCCACGTATCTTCAGTCGGTTGCGGATTTTAATAAAAAAGGTCCATTTCTACTTACGGTTTCTCGATCTGACCACTGAAACTCATTTTTGTACCCTTCAATTTTTTGTAACCAGACACTACTACATATCAGTGCTCTCCGGGTCGAAACTTGGCAACGATAAAGAAATAGGAGTTTGTTGGACACCAGGAGCTGCAGCCGGTAGCTAATTTGTACCTACGCGTTTCTGCAGATTTCCCAAGATTGATTGCCCTCAAAGACCCGATCGCACCTTCTTCGGCCATTTCGGTTTTATGCACAAAACACAAAATGAACAAAACAATAATGAACAGAAATGCACGATACCCCACACCTGATATTAGTTTTTCTCTTATAGAGTATATTGGGTTAAGGTCAAGCAGTGACTGCCAACGACAACGTTGAGCTTCTGTGACGTTTCGCTCTCCAGGCGCAACCGCGTGAGTAACCACACTACGTCATCCTGCTTAAGTCGATGATAACAGGATTGCCAAACTGGCAAATATAAAGTGGATTTGAAATAGAATCTAACACTTTCGTCACTTGTTTGAAGGTTGTAGACACGTTTGTGTGGAAAATACTACACGTAGATTGTCGAACTTCCATGTCTTTATTGTTGAGAATTACAACGCTTCGACTGGTATGGTTTCTCCAGTAATTAATTACCTGATGACGACTGGAGATACTATACCAGTCAAAACGTTGTAATTCTCAACAATAAAGACATGGAAGTTCGACAATCTACATGTATTATTTTCAACTTTCATCACTGTTTAGTGATATGTAATTTTTTATTGTTGTAGTAAAGCCAGGATTTCAGATTTCTTACATCGCACTTTATTGTATTGTTGTTTGAACAAATCACCATCAAATAAATCATCTTGATTAAATCATAATTCTGAGTATATCAATTTAAAATTATAATAAAATCTCAGTAAATTTGAGTTAAATGTTTGTAAATATACAAATGAAAGGAAAAATTTCACATCTTTTTTGTAATTATGAAGTACACATTGTAATTTTGGTAATAGTATTGTACTTTGAATGAAGAAGAATTGTAGTTTTACTACACTTTTGTTTTGGATACACTAAAACTGCAAATAATGTTACAAATAATTATTCGCAATTTGAATTAGTTTTAAAATAGTTTAAATTTTGTGTAACGTAACAGCAATTTTCAATTAAAAAGAGTTGACAATGAAATATCGAGAAATATTTAGTAGTGGTGATTTTAATATATTAATATGATTCAAATTCAAGAACCATCAACAAATTACCTCAAATTAATGAGGAAAAAACTATTGCTGTCATCATGCCCCCGCCGGGATTCGAACCCGAGTTTCTGGATTTCAGCGCCATTGCTCGAGAGGGAGTTGTAGTTTTGGAATATTTATAGATTAACCCTACGCGTATTGTAATCTTTCCTAACCGTTTGCGAAATGAAAAGGTTGTAAATTTACAAAAATTGTTTGTAATTTGATTTACAATACTTCTTTGTGAAATTACGAAAAATGTTGGAACTAAACTACGGTAGATGTATATATAGCGCAGTGGCTCATTCGTAATGAGTAATTGAACTGACGTATTCAACTACACCAGACAATTACCAAAGCTTTTACTCAACTGATAGACTGATTTAAGTAATTAATAAATTGATTACTGATTACTGGTTCGTGAAAATATGGGTTGTAGGATGCAGAATTAAAACTGTAGTATAAGGCTATACAAACAGCCTCTCAAACCGTTACATTTATCGATGCTTACCGTTAAATTGAGAACTAAAGACGACACTGGAAAAACATACAGTCTTTAAAAGTCAGAATCATCAAACACAGATTTCTTATCATACCTGACTCTTTTTTTTAAACCCTTCAAGCCTGGTTAGTAAAGATGTGATCACATTTTCTTCGAACCATATTTGTAGATTGATGCCTTAATAAATAGTATTCTTGGTATTGAAGTGTTTGTTCTCCTGCTGATACTTTTCGGTACGTTTCTTAATAAAATCTCTTACCAGAGTACAATTCACCTTGACAGCAATCTGTTTACCAAGAAGACCGCTAAATTTATCAGTAATGATATCTCTAGTCTTCTAAAAAATGCAATGGCTCTATTTTATTTGTATTTGGCACTATTCCATTTTGAACCCTAGTTTTGAAGGTACAGTTTATTGTTTGAAATTCTAATCTAAAAACAGCGTAAATAAGGAATAGAGACATAACGCTGAAAGATATGTATATCTATTACTTCCATTAGAGCTGTTTCCGCCTTTTTGTTTTATAAGCTTAGCTTTAATACTTAAAACAAAATAAAGGGTTTTGAACAATTTTAAAATAAGAAAAACAATATAAATTAATTTACTTTCTAGCTCAGTAATGCTTGCCAAGTATATATATTTATCTCTCTTACTAATATTAATTCTAATGCTTAATGGCTAGGGAAGTTACATTTTTAAGGGATCCATTCATTTTAACGACAAAATTTTGAACCTATTCTTCACTTTTATTTTCATTTAATAGTTTATAAATAGCTATAATTTGTTTCACACTCTCAATTTTTACTTATTACAAATAGTCAAACAACACAATACACGATAAGCTTTTCACGAGGGCAATCGAAGTAACTTTACGTAGCCTATATTTTATACCAGGAGGGAACCGGCGTTGCCAAGGAATTCTACCCGCTGTACCTGCCCCGCGGATTTGGGGGGGGACGACCATTGGACTCAAACGAGCAAGGGTGTGGTGAAACGGAAAACGTGAAAGATGTATTATACAGAAAGAGCAATAAGACGTTCAGGTCCCCAGTAGGTTCTTATAACTTCGAGAAGTTACTTAGTATAATAACAAGGTGAGAGATGAAGAACCTTGCCATGAATCCATAGGTACACAAGTAGACGAAGATTAATTTCTATCCGAGCGAATTTTCACTAATACATATACAGTATTGAATAATAGAGACAAGGAATATGCGGATTTCCAGGAGGTAGTCGCCGAAGAGGATTGGCCTGAGGTCTGTAAACTTAC